>LOEQ01001196.1:387456-424195 GCA_001685075.1 Bramus lutescens
CCTGGAGGCTGGCTCACGGCATCCCGCCTTTCATGTGGTCTCTCGGCAGCGCTTGTGCCGTGTCCATGCCCTGACCCTACAAAAGGGACTTTTGTTCCCCTTAACCACCTGTGGTTTGTGCTGCACAGTCATGGGGACAACATGCTGAGGACTTTGTTTGCTTTCCACCTTAAGAACAGAGGGCTCCATTTACCATGCACCACATGGCTGACACCACGCAAAGGCCCTGTGTATTCAAGCTTCCCTATGGGCCCTATAGGCTAACTTTCATCTCCTTCAACCCAGAGGAAAACTTCAGAATGTGCTCAGAGTGAAGCTAGTGTCCATGTCGTGCTCCCAACGTGTGCCCTGCATGTCTACGAGCACCTATGTTCAGCTTACGGAAAAGCTACTGATATAGTTCATTCTTTATCCACGACGCCCTGCTCTTCACTTGTGCTATGTGTGTCAAGGCCCAGCATCTGCTGATAAACGCCCCTTGGTGTTATGTGACAGTGGTTTTAACTATCAGGGTGAAACAATCTAGAAGCGCCTGGACAGAGTCTCAATGAGGAATTCTGTCAATCAGGTTGGTGTGTGGGTGGCATGCCCTTGAGGAATTACAGCAATGGATGTAGGATGACCTGCCCACTGGGGGAGGCATCATTCCCTAGGCTTGGGCCCTGGACGGTATAAAAGAGAAAGAGTTCAACGGCAAACACACATGCGTTCCTTGCTCTCTGTTCCTGGCTATGAATAGGATGTGACCAGATCCCTTGAGCCCTGTCCCTGTGACTGCTCTGATGGAACCTGGAACTGAGAGATAGATAACCCCTTTCCCCCTTACACTGTTTGTCAGGGGAAGGACAGTGTGTGTCCCTCTGGCACTTAGTGGTGTGTCTTTTCCAGGCCTGGCTGTCACCTGATCCCTGTCTCCTTCAGCTTCTCTGCCCACCCCACATGCACAACATACATGAACATGCGCACACGGCTCGACATATTTTCTACAGGGTCAAGCGGGTAGGGCAAAAGTCCTCAAGTCTCTGTTTTTAAGAGAAAGCCGCAGGTGGCATAATTTTTAAGAACATGGTTCTCAGCTGGGTGATAGTGGTGCTCGCCTTTAATGCCAGCACTTAGGAGGCAGAGGCAAGCAGATCTCTGAGTTCGAGGCCAGCCTGGTCTACAAAGTGAGTTCCAGGACTGCCAAACAGAGAAACCCTATCTTGAAACAAACAAACAAAAAAACCCATAGTTTTCTTAAAAAAAAGAGAGCTAACTTTAATAATTGAGAGTATCCTAATTTTTACCCTTCTCCCTTTGAACCCATTTTGAAGCAGCTGTTCTTAGAAGGGCTGTGTGTGAATGGTCCTAAGATCCTTAAGGGCAGAACACAAATTCCTGATCTGGCTGCTGTTTGACGGCATAATTGTATAATTTGATGCCTCTGAGATTATGCTTCACGTCTATCTGAGCAATGCACATTCCAGAGTAGAGGAAAGAAAGTTTTTAACAGGGACAGGGCAGGAGTGACGGTCCACTTGGACACAGGCTCCATCATCAAAGGGCAGTTTATGATTGCGATTCTCCTATGCTACCTACACAGGCAGGTCCACATGGGCTGCACATGCCAGCTACAGAGCTGGTCCACACGGACGGCTCATTCCACACAGCAGGCACAGGCACCATCATGGGAACCTCACAGAGCCTGTGCGTGGCCAGGGTAAGGGCAGTTTCAGCTTAGGAACACCAGGAAAGTTCAGCGGAAAGGCAAAAGGCGGGTGACAAGCCAGCCTAGCAGGGTGGTCCTCACAGCTCTCTCCCCACCTCAGTGACAACATTCCTCTGTGCATTCTTTGGAAACCAAATCCCAATAGTCTGTGCCTACTAGGGTTCCAATGACCCCGCATCCAGGGAACTTTGGCTCTTGACGTCTGTTTTCATCGGGCTTTGTCCTGGTGAAACACCAGGAGCCCCAGAAGGCTGGCTGCTCCCTCTGGGCACTTGGCTCTCTCCGAATCTGAAAAGATCGTAGGAATCCTATCCACCAGCGTTCTGGCAGCAAACAGACGGAACTCTCAAAATGGGCAATGTGAGGAGTCTAATAAGGGTGCCATTTATTCAGGACCTGAGTGCAGGTCTGTGGGACCAGTCTCAGCTGCACACGTACACGTTCAGAGGGAAGAGAGGTCACTGGAAGTAGACATAGTACCAGGAGTCCAGATCTTTGGTGATGTCACAGGGCGGAGCTAGGAGAATCAATACTTCTTTCTAGCTCTCCCCAACTCCCCATTGAGCAAAAACAAGAGGACTTCAGGAAGCTAGGGAGTCCATTCATATAGTCCCAACTGGGGAGAATCCAGGGCATAGACAGGGTGGGGAAAAGCTGGGGGGAGGGACAGAGAACATCTGGCCAAAGAACTAATTCACTCACCCTCTGACTTGAAATGTTCTGTGCCTGGGAAGGGGAACACAGGTGGGAAGCGACAGATGGTGGCAGAACTGGGCTGGGAAGTCACCCAGCTGCCAGTCCACACTACTCCGTGTGATTCCCGGACACCCCCTTACAGGTACCCTACTCTATGACTCAGGCTCCAGCCTTGAAACACAACAGCCTTTGAGTCAGTTAGCACTGTGGGTGTCTGTTTTCTGAATGGTGCACTCCAAAGCCACCCCTCCCCGAGGCAGTCCACATTCCCCCCAGCTACTCCTCAAATGCCTGGCAGTTCAAACCTGCCTGTGACACACTGGGAGTGGGAAGTCCAGGTTTTCACAAGTTAAAGGGATCAGAGCTCCGAGGCAACACCAGGCAGCAGGTACAGGCATGCAGACACAGAGGGTCTGGAAGACAAATCTGCACCTCCATGTGAGGAGCAGTGGGAGGAGGGAGGAGCAACCACCAGCTAGGAGAGCCGGGCCCTGGTCCTTGGTGACCTGGCTGTGCTCTCCCACCCTACCCACATACGGAAATAGCTGTGCATTGACCCACGAGCTGCCCAGGTCTGGAAAAATACTCCAGGATATTTTAAAAAAATCACATGATCTTCCAAGTCTCTGAAAACTTGACTAGAGGACTGGCTGACTAAAAAAAGAATGAGTCACTGAGATCCTTTATGAAGATGTTATCTGCATGTCGAGTTCAAAGGGAAAGACCAGAATGTTAGGAATCTCGGTTTCCTTCAGAAATCCTATCAACCTTGTCCCTTTCTGAAGCAAGACAAACTCCCTAATTCTCTGAAAGACAAGTTTGTATCAAGAAGTGTGGCAGTGGCCACTGCATCACTAGGAGTGGCGATGCCACCGACGATTGCTGCCATCAAAATATCGCCACAGCTCCGTATCAACGAAGCAGAATGCTCCAGAACTCTCACTGGGCCTCCTGATTTTTACATTCATTCATCTCATCTCCATTCTTTCCAGAACAAAGTCATGAGACTCGGAGCGGTAGGTGGGGGCAGATGACAGAGGAAGTTTCTCCCACCTTTTCCAGGCAGTAAAGCAGCTCCAAAGGCTTGGGAGCAGAGGAGTGACTTGACTCCATTGTGTTGGATAAGTCACCAAAGAGAGGGTGATGATGGTGGAGGGGGAAGAAAAGGAGGAGTCAGGAAGCTGAGCGGAGAGGTTGTTTCGATCCTGTGGTCCGGATGCAAGGGTAAACAGAAAAATAACCTCCCGAGGCTGGAGGTAGGCCATTTGGTACAGTGCCTGTGGTACAAGCATGAGGACATGAACGTATGGCCTGAGAACACATGTAAAAAGTTGGGCATGGTTACACACGCTTGTAATCTGACCACCCAGTGAGAAGCTCTGTCTCAAAACAAAAGGGGGAAAGAGACTGAGGAATAACACGGCAGGTTTCTCTCTGGTTTCCACACATGTGTATTCATATCTGCACATGTACACTCATAAATGTTCATACACATTGGCGTGCACATGTGCATGCACACACACAAACACATACCCAAAACAGAAGCAGACTCCATCCTGTTCAGACTCTTCTTCCTGGGGAACCATGTCTCCTTCTGCACATCTCTTCACTCTGAGGGTCTTTCTCAGATTTGGGGAGGTCAGAACTCTAGGGTCTAGAGACTCCTCTAAAGGGAGTTCGTATTCACACTCTAAAGAGAGGGGCTGCCGAGACGTCTCAGTTGGTAAATTCCTTGTTGCACAAACATGAGGACTTAAGTTCAAGCCCCAGCTACCACGAAAAAAGAAGGGCACGGTAGGCACTGCTGTAGTCTCAGGGATGTGGAGACAGCCTGGGGCTCACTGGCTAGCAGGTTTAGTCAATCAGTGAGCTCCAGGTTCAGTAAGGGAACCTATCTCAAAAAAAAGGGGGGGGGAGCTGACAGAGGAAGACATTTGATGTGGGCATCAGGCTTCCACCTTTGCACATACACAGACACACATACCACACACGCGCGCGCACACACACACACACACACACCACGCACACACACAGACACGTGCACGAGCACACGAACACACACACACACACACACACACACACACACACACAGTGTGGTTCATCTCAATCTGGCTTTCTTCTTTGCCTAGGCTGCAAATGTCATATGTGGTTACATGAGGCTGTTCTGTCAGCAGCCAGCCAGGTTACTTTCTTCTACATAATTCTTCACAGGAATTCTTCTTCTATCCAGTTCTCCAGCCCTGGACAGACTGAGGCAGTTTGCAGGCCACAAGAGTAAGTGGAAGGGAGATAGTGAGGAAGGTTGTGTCCCCTGCTTACTTTCTGCCTAACCTAGTGGCAGTGTCGGCAGGCTCGGGAACGTGGCACCAGCCAGAAGCAGTAGCACGCTGACCCACCAGTGACAACATCTGGTTCATGGTGGCTTCTCTATAGGGATGTGAATAAGGGGAACTACCTGGCTCTCAAGGCAAGAGGCTGAGCTTGTGCCTGGCACTTAGGAAGCCACCTCAGAACCACACAGGAGACATCTGGTAGGGCTGTGTCAGGATGTGACACATCACTTGCTAAGTGCGAAGCTTAGACGGGCTTGTGATAAGGACAGTCTTGCTTGCCTTTAGCATTTGACCCCAAGGCTCCAGGTAGACTCTACTGGTGTCCAAAGTTACACAACCGAAGGACCGGAGGAACATTACACATCAGTCTTCCCCACGACCCCTCCCCCAGTAACTGAGAGTGTGAGTACTCATGCTGTGTGGCCCATAACTTTTTCCAAGCCAGTCTCCCACCTCAGGGTCCAGTGCTGCCCTGCAGCAGCTGTAGCAACAGCAGCAAGGAAGCTTTTACAAGAGGCACCATTTCAAATTCTGCATATACACATTTCCTCGTCAGTCCCCAAAACTGCCCCTCACTGCTCAGGTGCTGGAGAAAAAGGGAGTGCCAGCAGCAGCTTTCTACCTTAGTGAAAAGTCTGCCTCAGGAGGCCAGCAGGATTTTCTGGCGGCTCGCCCCCAAATCCCTGTATCTTACTGTCATTGTTTTCCAGAAAATGACCTAACTTCCATCACCACCACTACCGCCACAGCTACCACCACCAACCAACTGCCACCACCAATCACCACTACCACCACTAACCAAACACTACCACCCCATCACCAACAACCAACTAACCAACCAACCAACCAACCAACCAACCAACCAACCACTACCCCATCACCAACAACCAACTAACCAACCAACCAACCAACCAACCACTACCCCATCACCAACAACTAATCAACCAACCACCACCACCCCACCAACAACCAACCAACCAACCAACCAACCACCACCACCCCACCAACAACCAACCAACCAACCAACCACCACCACCCCACCAACAACTAACCAACCAACCAACTACCACCAACAACCAACCAGCCACTGCCAATCATCACCACCACCCCACCAACAACCAACCACCACCACCGAATTACACGAGACTATTTTCACATATATACAATGTTATCTGGGCATATCCCCCCCCCCATATTGCCCTTCCCCTTCTCACCTTTTTGTTCCCCAATGTCTTAGCTTTTCCTGTGTCCTGATAAAATACCCAGGCAAAAGCAACTTAAGCAAGAGTTTGTTCTTGTTCAGTCAAAGGCACAGTCCATCGAGATAGAAAGCCAAAGAAGCAAGACCCTGGTCACACTGCATCTACAATCTAGAAACAAAATGGCTACAAATGCTCAGCTCCCTCTTTTTATTACATACAGTCCAGGATCCCCCGATGAGGGATGAGTCTTGCCCACAATTAACATGGGTCTCCCTACCTCAGTGCAGTCCAGATAACCCCCACAGTCACAGTCTGCCATAGATGACCCCTCCCTCTCCCCGCCAGGTGATTCTGGAGACAGCTGTCAAGTGGAAACACTCATCAAGTCCAGGCCTTATCTCTACTCTGCGCCATCAGTATAAACGATTCTACACACCTTTAAAAGCTAGGACCCACAAATGAGAGAAAATGTGATATTTACTTTTCTGAGTTTGATTTAATTTACTTGATATGGGGGATCTTCAGTTGTATCCTCTTTCCAGAAAATGATCTAAATTCCTTCTTTATGACTGAAAAAAATTTCCATTGTATACATCAACCTATTTTCCATTGTATACGTCAACCTGTTTTCTTTATCAAGTTCTGTGTGTGGACACCTAGGCTGGTCCCTAACTCAGCTACTGTGAATGGCGCCGCAGTCAACTGATATGCAAGGATCTCGGGGATGTGCTGACTTGGGTCTTTTGGGTAAATACTGAGAAGTGTTATAGCTGGGCCATACAGAAGGTGTGTTTCTAGTTCTTATTTGCCCACTGTGTCTTCTTGCCCCTACTGTTGGGTGTATTATCCCTCCCTGCCTGCTGTCCATGCCTGCTGCACATCCCTTTAAAAAGAGATGGCTTGGGTCAGCCAGTGGTCACTATGAAGGAACATTTCAGTTGAGCAGTCTTACACCAGGCTGCCCTGTGACCGTGGGGCAAATCAGGGCTGCTTTTCTACACAGAGGCCCATTGTCGTGACCAGTGCTGCTGGGTCCCACATCCTCCTCAGAGGAAGACACAGTGGGCAAAGTCACCTGGGAGAACACCGAGGGTCGGGAGCTGTGGATGCCAAACTCTAAATGTGTTAGTGTGGCCCCACAACTCCTTGCATTCTGAACAACGAGCTGCCCAAGAGGCCACTAGAGCTACAGAGACTGGCGAGGAATGGACTGTTTGCTGTGATGTGAGCCAAGTTTTCCCACATCCCTGGAGATCTTCACGGAGAGTTTTCATCCCAGAGACAAAAGAGGCATCGCTCTGATAAGCCGAAAGAGATGGGGTAGCCCAGGGCAGGACTGGACGTAACTGAGCTTCAAAGAGATGAAACGACCCACTGATACAGACACTGATGGCTGCTTACCCATCAAACACCCTCCTCTTCTCCCTCGTAACAAAATTCTCCGTATCTTTAGGGATGGCAATGTGCCCAGCTAAGATGTCTCCCTGACTTACAGTCAGGTGACCGTGGGACACAGTACTGACCAGAGTCTTTAGAAGAGCTTTGCTGTCATGACATAGGGCTCTCTCTTTTCTCCTTCTTCTGACTCAGCTCGGAGAAAAGGCAGAGCTGTGCTGTGTGCACAAGGGTAAAAGCCACTGGCAAGGACAGGTAGGAAGATAACAGTTCGGGTTGCTGATGTACCATATGAGCTCCAGACAGGCTCTCTCTCCAGGTTTCTCATCGTATCAGAAAAGTTGCTTGTTTAGGCTAATGGCTATGTTTGGGGTATGTCTGTCCCCTTCTGAGTTCATGTGCTGCAAGCTTGGCTCTTAGTATGGCAATAGGAGAGGTGGTGGGCCCTTTAAGAGGTAGGGTCTAGTCCTTAGGTCACTGGAAAAATGCCCTCACGGCTGGACCCAGTGCCTCAGCTTTCTTGTCTTTGTTCCTGCTCAGACACTAGCTGTGGAACCTTTAGGAGGTGGACTCACTAGGAGGAGTCTTTAGAACCTGACCCCTGGTTCCAAACTTGTTCTCTGCTTCATTATCTCCTGTGCTATGTGCAGACTCCCACATACTCCCACCGCAATGGCTTCTCTGCCACAGTGGCAGCGTCCTCTGAAACCCTGAGAGGCTGTATTGCGGTCACGGCCATGCAAGTGTAACTAACACAGGGAGCTGGGGGAGCGGCTCAGCAGCTGGGAGCACCCGTTGCTCTTACAGAGGACCTGAGTCTGATTCCTAGCACCCATGGCTGGCTCATTATCCTTAACGTCAGTTCCTGGGGACCGGATGTTGCCTTCTGACCTTCACAGGCACCAGGCACGCATGTGGCACACATGCAGACAAAATATTCACCCCCAACCGATGAGATGTTTACAACATTCTATATAACCATAAGGAAGACCCTCTATGTTTCAGAAGCGATGTCACAAACTCTCACTACCTTACTGTCCCCTTTCGCCACAGAAGCTAAACATCTCCTTCACTGTCAAAAGCCACCCTTGCTGACATCGATAAACAGTATCTCCCAAACATAACAGGGGTTTAATGAATTTAATTTTAATTTAATTTAAAACTTGTTAAATGAAAATGAAATCATTTTTAAAAAGAACTTGAGCAATCTCTCTGCCCTATAGCTGGTTCTGAGACTAAGGTGGCTGTCCCTTGCCTTCCACCCGTGAGACAATCTTCCTATCAGACACCCCTTGGCTTGGTGTGGGCACCGTCTGTTCCTTCTCATCCAGATGACTCGCACAACTAGGGCCTATGTGTAACATCCTCCTCACATGGCCCCAAGCTCCATCCTCTCAGCATTCACTCTCTCGCCTGGTTCTCTGGGACGCTGTGCTTTCCTGCTTCTAACCCAAGGCACAGTTCTGTGACCTCGCTCCCAGGCAACACACTCTTGTTTTCATAGCAGGCGAGATGTCACTGTGGCGAAAGGCCTGGCCACAGTGAGTTCTCTCTCTGAGACTGTCTGTCTTCTCACGGATGGAAGGCAAGGGACACGGCCCACCTGAGTCTCAGAACTAGTTATAGGGCAAGATTCCTCAAGCTCTTTTTAAAAATGGTTTCATTTTTAAAAATTAAATGAAATTAAATGCATTAAAAATTTTAAATTTTAAATCAAAATAATTTAAATGATTATGTATGTACATGTATGCCTGTGTATGAATTTGTGCATGTGTGCACCCTGCCTGCCAAAGCGAAAAGAGGGCATCAGCTCTAGGCCACCGGAGCTGGATTTACAGGTGGTTGTGACATGGGTCACCCACTAGGAACCAAACCCTAGTCCTCTGCGAGAGCAGCACGTGCTGTTAACTCTGATACAGTCCTAAAAATCCCATAAATTCTTTAAAGAAAAACATCTGAGCACTGACCACATGTCAGCCATGGTTGACGCTCTTTATGGGCAGAAATCTGTGCCATGATTACTCCAGTTTTACAGATGGGTAAACTGAGGCCCAGGACATTAAGTAACCCACTAGGGCCACTTGGAGAAAAAGTAGCAAAGCAAAGAAAAGCCATTAAAAGTGGGAACCTCAGCTTGCAATGCTTTCCTATGATTGTCTTTGACTCCTGGGAGACCAGGTGTGGACAGTATTTGGGATTCAAGGCCTCCGAAAGCCTCTGCGGAGCCCTGGCTGACTCACTTTCTCCATACTCATCTTTGGCCCTCGGACCTTTGGCTAACCTGTCCCCCATTTTTCTTGACTTAGACTCATCTCAAGGTCCACTGACTATTGCAGTGGACACCTAATGACAGACACAGAGGAAGCAACGGAGGAGCTCCTTTCGTGCCTCAGACCACAGGACAGCTACAGTTAAGGACATACGTCAGAGTGGTTCTGGGATACAGGCATCGGTGCGGAGACCTCGGCCCACAGGGGAGAAAAAGCAAGGCCCCTGATACGGAAGGCCTGTCTTCACCTTGTCATCTCCTTAAGACTGGGGCTGACTCTTGCTCCTCAGATCAGCTCCTGTACTCTCGTGAGTTGAGCTATCACCTAAACTGGTGGGTCTCAAATGGGCATCTCTAGCCAAGACCAGTTTTTTGCCTTCCAGCCTGGGACTTTACCGCCTCTGCAGCAACTGTTTCTGTAAATCTCTCTGGTATCTCACCTCCCTGTGTCGACGACAGAAGACCCACGCAGTCCTGTCCGTCATCTGACCGCTTTACTCACTGGGATTTCTTTGGGTACCGGATTATGTCAAGCTTTGGTTATGGCAAGAGGTTAGCACCTGTTGGTTTCTAAGCCACACCAACACTCCTTTGTTCTCCAACCACTGACCAAACAAACCAGGCTCACCCTGGCATTGTTACCACAGATAACCGCTGTATGTTTGATTGTCAACTTGACACAATCTAGAATCACCTGGTAAGAAACCTCAGCGAGGGATTGTCTACGTTGGGTTGGCCTGTGGGCATGTCTTCGGGGAACTGTAAGAAGATCCAGCCCACAGTGGGCATCACCATTCCCCATTCGGGGGTCCTGAACCGTGTGGGAGTGGAGAACCAGGCTGAGCCCAAGCAAGCGGCACACATGCATCCATTTCTCTGTTTCTGACTGTGGGTGTGATGTGACTGGCTGTTTGAAGTCCCCACGTCCTAAATGGACGTGATGGACTGTCCCCTAGAACCACGCGGCAAATTAAACCCTTCTTCTCTAAGTTGCTTTTTGTCATAGCAATAAGGATGAAACTAGAACACTAGCTTACTGCTTTCCTATACCTTTGTACTCTGCAACTAATGAATTTTTTAATTTACTTTTAAATTTATTGTTAACATGTGTGGTGGTGCACACCTTCAATCCCAACACTCAGGAGACAGAAGCAAGAGGATCTCTGTGAGTTCGAGGCCAGCCTGGTCTACAGAGTGAGTCCTGGGACAGCCAGGGCTACACGGAGAAACTTTCTTGAAAAACAAACAAAAAATTAGTAATTATTACTGTTGCATGTGTGTGAGAAGGCATGTGTTTGTTTGTGTCATGTGTGTGTCTGAAGGTCAGAGGACAACTTCTGGAAGTCAGTTCTCTCCTTTTGCCGTGGGATCCAGTGACCAATCAGGGTTTTGTGTGGCAAGTGTCTTGACCCGCTCATCTCTAATCTTTTGTTCATTTGTTATTATCTACCCTCCCCGTGAGCCGCCCTGCGTCTGTGAGAGTAAAAACTCTGTCCTGGCCATTGGTGTGTATTCTTCGGTGCACAGCAGATCCTTGGTGATACTGCTTAATGACCAAATGGAATGTGAGTGAAGCCAGCAGCGAGCGACATTTAATAGAACGAGCCCAAGTGAAAGCATCTGTGTGGGGTTCTGGGCATGGTGCAGGGGGCTTAGAACTCTCTTATTTAAACAAAAAGGGGAGGTGCTGTAGAAAATCCTACAGCCAACAGCCTTTAAGTTACCCACCCACTTGGGAGTGGCCTCTTATACTATAAATGCCAATGTAAAGCGTGCATTCCCTCTCTCTTCCGGCTGTTGGATTTGGTTCCTGTTCCCTGTTCATGCAGGACTGTGTGATCTGTGAGTCTACTCCTAAATAACCCTTTATTATACTCAATTCTGAGCTNACCCGCAGCACTATTGCTATTATCACCATTAGGCTTTGCTAATATCTGCACTTTGCCCACAGAACAGCAGCTTCATATGGTCTAACTCAACATTATGATCATTGTTTAACAGGATATGTGGCTGGAAAGCATGCTATCTGCTCCGTCAGAACGCACTTCAAGCACTGCTCATGGAGCCTTGGCACAGCCTTCATTCCCCAGCAGAGTTAATAATGCGTTTTCCCCTCTTCATTGGAGCCTAGGGCTAGTGAAACACTCTCCTCTCTTTGAGGCAACTTGGGGAATCCTCCCTCCCCTGGGGTCCCCTGAGAGAAGACCCTCTCTATTAAAAGGTCTTGATGGACTCATTGCATCACCGAGCGTGAATGTGGACCATCTCTGTCCGCTTCTTAGAGAACAGGGACTTAGATAACTGTGGTTCCTATGTGTTTGGGGTGAGGTGAATTAGAGCCAAGAAACAAGTCACATGGACTCTACATGAGTGAGAGTTTGCAAGCTTCTGCGAGGATCCCATCCACCGTAACAACACAGGAAGGGCTCAGCCTGGACATGGCGAGTTCTGGATGTAGAATTCATCCTCAATCAGGACAGGCCAGACTTGAAAGGGATGAGCTGGCTGGCACAGCGAAGCATTATTACAGAAGAAAATGCTCATCTGCTTCAGAAGCCTTGCTTCCAAGGAGCCATCCAATCACTAGTCGCCACAGCTGGAAGGCCCGAGGAACCCTCAGGTGTCACTCTAACTCACGGTGGCCTGGGCACTCCGCCAGATGCACAGAAGGGAATATGAAGCTTCACAGGGTGGGTGGGGGCTGACTGTATCTGGGTGCCTTGCACTTCTGGGTACCAGATAAACAGCTGCATGTTAGGGTGTTCATCTCCCACCTTGCTGGAAGACACAGTCTCTTCTGCTCTGAAGAAAACCCAAGCTAGTCTTTGAGGCTTTGGTCCTTCCTTCTAGCTGTTTCATATCACGCCAGTTACACAGGCTCCTTTCTGCATCTGGGCTCCCATGTCCTGTTGACTGCCCCTCACCCCTCCCATGTAGCCTCCGCCGTTCTTCTAACCCTCTACACGCCCTCACTCCCCCACCCCCAACACCCAGACTGTGGGCACCTCACTGAGAGAATCCAGCACACCTGCCTTCAACTATTACAGGCTCTTTTCCACGCGTCCTCGGACTGTGTACTTCCAGTGGAGGGAGGACACGATTGATTTGTACACAGGCCCTTGTCATGTGTCGGTCCTTGAGCAACTGAGAACAAGTCTGTGGCACATTTTTCTTGCCTGTTTAGAAAGGCAGATGCTCAGGAAGGATGGAGTCATGATGTTTCACCGAGTCTGTGGACAGTTTAAGTGGCCCCTCTCTCACACATCTCAGTCAGCGTCTTGGATGAAAAAAATTGAAGCCCTTGCAAAGTTCCAAAGGCCATGTGGATTCAACCACCAACATCTTTCCTACAGTCGCTTTATCCTCACCTACACAGACCGCCGTTCCTCTATGCTCATCAATCCAGTCTCCCTGATACACTGCAAAATAGATACTTTATTTTCCTTGAGTAACTCAGCACAACTGATTAATTTAGCAATGCTTTAGTATTAGTTTTTACATTTTGGTGCCCACGTCTTGGTATGCATGCATGCCATGCATGCACATAAGTGTCTCTGTGTGTGCCAATGTGCTTACATGTGGAAGCCAGAGCAAGACCCTGGGTATTTTTCTCTATGCTTCATCTTATTGCATTGAGAAAGGATCTTTCACTGAAGTGGAATCTCGCCGTTTTGGACAAATGACTGCCCAGTGAGCACTCTGGATGGGCTTATCTCTGAGTTACAGGCACGCACACTTGTACCCAGCTTTTCTGTGGAGGGATTTGGGCTCGAGCTTTTATGACTGCATAGTAAGTGCTCTGACCCCCTGAACTATCTCCATGGTCTCAAGCCCGAATCTTAGCTGTACGCTCAGTGCATTTTGCCTGCTGTATACATTTGAGCAGCCTTTACTCCTCCACGGGGAATTATTGTTTTAATCCCCACTCCCCACCCACTACATTTTTGATACTAGATTGATTTCTTGGACAGAACAACTAAGAACTCAGGACAAAAATATAATAATATACAATAACTTTACATAAACTCCAGACAAACTACGAGACAGAAAGTGAGTCTATTCTGGAGGAGCCAACACCTAGGAGACGGGTGAGACGCAGATGTCCTATTTAGTCTGTCTTTGAGCCTTGTGGAAGCTGCAGCTGGCCTAGTGCTGGAAGCCCCAGCAGGAGAGCACTGGCTCTCAGGACATTTCTGGTTAGCCATGGCCACTGGGAGCTGCAGCAGCAATCCAGATGGCAAAGGGCCAGGAAAGCCTTAAACGCATTCAGTGTAAGAACCACCCACACCTCTGGCTGACCCTGAATCACACATGCAAGCAGCAGACTCCAAACAAAATACCTGGGGAATGAGGAGGTGCCTGAGCAGGAGTTGGAGCTGCTTGTGGTTTTAGTTTAACCAAGTTAATCACTGGTACCTAGAACAAACAAACAATCCCTCACTCCTCAATAAAGCTCCTCAGAAGACCGGCAGAGAATCCAGGCTCTTCACCACAGGATATCTGACTCTATTCCAACCCCAAAATAATGCAAAATTATTGGTGACTATACAGGAAAATACAGCCCGTGTTCAATGAGAGACCATCAAGAGAGACCTCAGCATATTCTTTGTGTTACAAGTAACGGTGAGCGTCTTCAAAGTAACTTTTATGGTTATGCTCACTGGCTGAAAGAAAACAGTAAGAGATGACATGTGTGGGAAACCTTCGCACAGACATAGAAACTATGTCAGAGCCCCAACTGGAAATTCTAGACCGCACATCTGTAACATATGGATAAGTGTGGTGGCGCATACCTTCAATCCCAGCATGGGAGAGGCAGAGGCAGATGCAGGCAGATCTCTGTGACTGTGAGACCAGCCAGAGAGACACAGTGGTCTCAAAAAACACAAACAACAACAACAACCTCCTATTATATGTGAAAAAAATTAAATCATCATTAAATCATCAGGTAAGGATGACAACTCAGACCACAGACAGGGCCCATGACGTTAACACTAACAAAAATGATCCCATCTGAAGAAGAAAAAGGAAAAAGATGTTTTAAAGATGAAGAATATTACATACTTGCAGGACTTCAAAGGACCCCAAGTGTAACCGGAGCCCCAGAAGTAGAAGAAAGAGAGAAAGAACAAGACAGAATAAGTATTGAAAAAATAATGGCTGGAAATTCTTTGATTTTATGGGTTTAAGAAGATCAACAAATTGATAACATTCATGAAGCCCAAGGAACTTAAAGCAGGATAAATACAAAGAAGCCAGAAGGAAGAAAGACCTACAGAGATCTTGAAGGTAGCCAGAGGAAAACTGCCTATAACACAGACCCAACAAGGACTGTGGCGACTATGAAGATTTTTGTCACAAACCTGGAGTGCTGGCATACAGCATTACAGAAAAACCTTCAACTGAAATTCTATACCCTCAAGAATGAAGACAAGTAAATATGCATTACCTTTATCACACATTTTACTTTTAATGTTTTATGTCTTCGAGGCAAGCTCTTTCATTTGACTTTGAACTTAGTATGTAGCAGAGGCTGGCCTTGAACTCCTGATCCTCTTTCATCTGTCTTCTAAGTGCTGAGATCATAGGTATACACCACCATGCCCAGCTGTTGTAAATTTTAGATAAAACTGTGTGTGTGTGTGTGTGTGTGCATGCACATGCACGCGTGCAAACACAAACATGTGAGTGGAGGCCGGAGGATGACATGGGGCACCTTTCTCAGTCACTCTCCACACTATTTCTTTAAGACAGGGTCTCTCGCTGAACATGGAGCTCACCAATTCACCTAGGCCGGCTGGCCAGCACCTTCAGAAATCTCCATCTCTGTCTCCCCAGGGCTGGGATTATAGGTGCAATAGCTTTTTGCTTGGGTGTTGGGGACTGAACTCAAGTCTGAAAGCTTAGGTAGCAAGCACTTTACAAACTAAGCCATCTCTTTACCCAGTACCCTTTGATTTTATACTAAACATTGGCTAGCCGTGTGGTACTCTGCATACCAATTCATACAAATCTTAAAATTAACTAAAAAGCAACTAAAATTTGTGGGGAAAAAACAACATAATAATCTATCCCTCCTTTTTCTTTTACTATTGAAGGGCAGGCAAGAAGCTACTTTGATGTGATCTGGTTGTCATTTCTACTCTGTTAGGCTCTCCCGGCCTCTTCTCTCACTTTCCCCATAACCACACTCGGAGAAAATGGATTTGCTATTGCTATTTATCTCAACATTAAGACTTCGGAGAGAGAATGCAGAGCTGGCCATTAAGAAGACTCGCCTGCTAAGAGTTCAGAAGGAAGGGGATGAAGAAAGACAACAGGCCAGGCTGTCCTGGAGGGTTATACCCTGGCAGGAGAACTAACTTGCAGGAGTCAATATTTGTGGTAGAAATCTCAACCTGAATCAGTCTCTTTGGTGGACTTGTTGGTTTAGGAATGGTCCCTGTCCTCCACCAGGGGTCAGAAAGGGTGACCTCTGCACACCTGCTCTGACCTTCCTGCATTCTCTCCATTCTTTCTGAAGGCAGTTGCTAAGCGCTAATTTTTCTGCAAAGAAGGATTATAAAGCAACCTGTTGGGAACACAAAGATTCCCTTCATACCGTCCTGGCCTCCGTAAACCTCCAGGTGGACTGTTTTCCAAACTGTTCACATCCTGAGCTGACTGCCAAACTCAGTTATGAACTAGTCTCTGACATCTAAACAACAGCTGGGTTCTGTCCTGAGAAAGGGCGCCTCACCCAGGGCCTCCCAAAGGTCAGCTGTGTCCTGCAGCAGCAAGTCCACTCCATGGCCGGTGGCACATGCCGGCACAACAGAACAGACTGTCCCTCAACTCCCTTTCCTCCCCCTTGGCTGCCCTTCGCTGGCCTTAGATGTCCAGCTCGCCCTGCACAGGAAGTGGAGGCCTTACCCTTCCTCCTGCACGCTCGCTGCCGCTCTCGTTCCCATGCACACTCCTTTTCAGTGACCATGTCGGAGAGCTACCACCGAAAGTGACGTGAGAGCAAAGATCAGGGAACAAAGTTAAAATACGCCTTGCAAACGCGCACACTTACATCCATCCAGTGTTTTTGATACTGTCCCTCCCTCTTGCAAATGACACACTACCACATAGGCAGGGAAGCTGTGGCTGATCAATTTCAATGAGCTGTTTATGGTCACCTTTTGACACCCCACGAAGGACTCAAGTTTAAGGGTCTTTCTATTCTGGGGCCCCTTAAAGTACAGGTACTGGGATGGGGAGATGGTTTAGTCAGTAAAGTGCATGAGGACCTGAGTTTGGTCCCCAGAACCCACGTGGAAAAGCCTGATGTGGTGGCCGGTACCTGTCAATCCCAGCACCTACAGAGATGGAGATAGGAAGATTGCCAGGGCTGGCTGGCTAGCCACTCTGCCTGCATCAGGGTAGCCGGGCCAAAAGGGAAACTGTGTCTCAAACTACATCACTTAAAGTGAACTTCTGAACCCCACAATCTCCCTGCCTCAGTCTCCCACATGCTGGACTCACAGGCATGCACAGCCATCCCTGGCTATGCATTATTTCTGTAATAAATGGGTAAGCGTTTTTAAGGTCTCTTACTACCTAAAAGCTAAAAAACATTCAACAGCTGTGGCCTAGCTGTCACGTGGGCTGCTGTTCTACAAATCTGTGTGGAGGAGTACAAAGGGCCTTCTCCACAATCACAGTACAATCACAGCTTTCAGACAGTACAAGCAGAGAGAGGCAAACAACTGACATCTCCTACGGTCAATTAGAGCTGGACTCAGTGAGCCCAGGCATGGATTAGTCTTGTCTGGGTTATGAAAAGGCACTGCGTGTCAGCAACAGTGATGGATGGAGGGAAAGCCACCTCAGGGTGAGAGGTAGGGAGAGAAGGAAATCTGGTCCACTCTGTGTCCTCCAAGCCAGTGCCTGGATTGGGACTGCACGGAGTCCTCGGCACATCCAGCCCAGTGTGCAGTAGGGACAGGAATGGAGAGGGCTGTGTCCATTTGGTTATCTCTGTATCCGGGGCTGGCCTTGAGGACACACTGCTGGGTCGGATTAGGCAAGCTTCAGAAGACGGAGGCCTGGAATGCCAGGCAATGCCATGGTCACAGGCTGGGTTTCAGCTAGGATTTCCCTGGAGCAGTCTCAGCTGCAAAGTAGCAAATCCTCTCCTAAATCCTCCTATGAAGGGGATTGTCTCCTTCCTTCCTGTTTCCTCTTCTCCTGTTTCCTGTTATGAAGAATGTAGCCCTGCTCCACCTTATAACCCCATGTGAAACTTGGTATGACTCTGGCAGGTGACAGCCTGGCCACCCGCCAAAGGACATCCTGTGACAGACGACCTTAAGACAGAAAGCATAAACCCGAGGAAGACTCCAGTTGCATGCTGCGGATGGATGCCTGCGGCGGTAAATGCCATTGGATGGTACAGGCTTGAGTCTCCTGTTAACAAAGCTTCAGCCTTTTATCATTTTTCTTCATTTTGAAAATTTTTGTCATTTTTATGTGCATTGGGTGTGTCTGTGTGAGGGTGTCAGGTCCCCTGTAACTGGAGTCACAGTTGTGAGCTGTGAGCTGCCATGTGGGTGCTGGGAATTGAACCTGGGTCTTCTGGAAGAGCTGCCAGTGTTCTTAACCACTGAGCTACCTCTTCAGGCCCTTTCTTCATTTTTTTAATCAGAGCAAACTATGTTTTACATCAAACTATTCAAAAATAGAAGTGTCCGTCCCCTTTGAACATTCTTTTGGCGTCATTTAAACCAGATAATATACTGATATTGCCATTTCTTTTCCTGCTTTTTATGCTTGCTTATTTTGTGTGAGAGGGTGTGTTTATGTGTGAGAATGCATGTATGTCAGGGTGTGTGAGGAGTTCAGAGACAACTTGTGGGAGTCCGTACTCTCCTTTTGCCACGTGGGTTCCAGGAAGCAAGCTCAGGCCATCGTGATGGGCAGCCATCTTACCTGCCCACATCCATCCATCTCTTTCTTTCAAGAATTTCTTTATTAAAAAATGTTTTTCATACAATATATTTTGATCATGCCCCCAAACTCCATGTATTTTCTCTCTCCTTCTCTCTCAAAACCAAGCCAAACAAAAACAAAAAGAGAAAATAAACAAAACAAAAAGCCACCAAAAAAAAAAACCCCACGTGGAGTCTATTTTGTGTTGATCAACCAGTCTGAGATATGAAGCCTGCCCTGGAATGTAGTAGTTTAGATCCAGCGACATTCCCTGGAAGGAAACTGCTTTTCCCTTTCCCAGCAGGCACCAATTGCAAACAGCTTCTTGGTTAAGGTCCAGTTCTTGGTTTGTGTCCACTTCCCCTTCTCAGTGCAAGGGTCTATCTGATGTGGACCTGTGCGTGTCTTATGTATGTGCAGTCTCTGAGAGTTCATTTAATTAGTCCTGTTGTCTGGTGTGGACCTGTGTGGGTCTTATGTATGTGCAGTCTCTGAGAGGTCATATAATTAGTCCTGCTGTGTGGTGTGGACCTGTGCGGATCTTATGAATGTGCAGTCTCTGTGAGTTCATTTAATTAGTCCTGTTGTCTGGTGTGGACCTGTGTGGGTCTTAAGTATGTGCAGTCTCTGTGAGTTCATATAATTAGTCCTGCTGTGTGCCTGGATTACCTCCTTGGAGTCATCTACTGGCTGCTTGCTCTGATAATCTTCCCCAAGCCTTGAGGGGAGGGCTCTGATGAAGGCATCCCATTTAGGACAGAGCGCGCTGGTATCTCTCACTCTCTACACGCTGTGCAGTTACGGTCTCTGTGTTGGTTCCCATCTACTGCAAGAAGCAGCCTCCGAGGGCTGAGCGAGACACTGGTGTTAGCTCCAGCCTGGTGTCTCCCATGCGTTTCTTGATTTTCCTATTTTATCCATTCTCTATGAATGTCTTCTTTTTTATGTTTTATCTCTTTTAAACCATCTACATCTCCCCGCCCCTTACATTATAATTAATAATTGTTCACTACATGTTTTTATTTTTCCTTAATTAACCTTTCCTCTTTTTATTTCACTTGCTTCTTTTCCATGCACATCCACCTTTTCCAAATACTCTTGTTTTTTTGGTTTTGTTTTGATTTTTGAGACAGGGTTTGTCTGTGTAACAGCCCTGGCTGTCCTGAAACTTGTTTTGTAGATCAGGCTGGCCTCAAACTCACTGAGCGCCGTCTGCCTCTGCCTCCCAAGTGCTGGGATTAAAGGCGTGCACCACCACCACCCGCCTACTCTGATATCTTTATTATTTCTCAAGTGGAGCAGATACCTGTGCATTTCATAGTTGAGCCTACTTTACAAAACACTGGGCATCTCCTGCCTGCTTTTCTATGATGGGCTGTTCCATGCCTCCTAGGTTCTGTTTTTATTTTATTATTACTATTATTATTTTGCTGAAGTTCTTGTTCTGTTTGTTTCCCAGAAGAGGATTTAAAAACATCTTTTTTCTATCTTCACACTTGATTGAAGCTTCAGTGGGTTGTAGAATTCTAGATGGGAAATAATTCTGTCCCAGAACTCTGCTGAGTTTGTCTCCTTGCTCCTGGCACTTATGTTTACAAGTCTGACAGCATCCTGGTTTTCATTTATTTCTGCTTGTGACATGGCTCCCCTGTTTCTGAAGGGCTGTGGTTTGAACCTGACGTGTCCGAGGCTTACAAGTGGAGCACCTGGCTTCCACTGGTGGGACTGGTTTGGAAGGTTACAGAACTTTCAGGAAGTGGAGGCAAGCCGGCTGAAGTGGGTCAGTAGGAGCGGGCTTCTGAAGGTGGTACCCCCGGCCCCGCCTCCAGTCTCTTTCCTGCTCCTGCTCTGCCAGCGACGTGAGCAGGCTCTGCCTTCCATTTCCACGCTGTGAACTCTGGCACAGCCTCCGTCTGGCTGTTCCCACCACAATGGACTGAAACCCCCAGAAGCTATTAGCTGAAACAAAATCCTCCTTGTTCTAGGTTGCTCTGTAAGGACTGTGCCACAGTGACACAAAGTAAGTACTGACAAACGGCTTTTACTACTCATTGTTTCTAGTTTTTATGCTTAAATTTTTTTCGAGATTTTATTTTTAATTTATGTGTATGTTTATTTGGTATGCACGTATCCCTGTGTAACATGTGTGTGTAGTGCCTGTGGAGGCCAAGAGAGGGCAGTGGATGCCCTGGATTTAGAGTTACAGCTGGTTGTGAGCTTCCACGTGGGTGCTGGGAACTGAACCTGGGTCTTCTGGAAGAACAGCCAGTGAGTGCTCTTAAACATTGAGCCATCTCTCCAATCCCTTTTCTTATTTTCAAGGTTCTTCTACCTTAGAACTCTTGCTCGTCAGATAACGATTTTACACAACCTGCTTAAATTTACTTATGAGACTAACATTCTAATTTTCTGCCTCACCTCTGTGTATGTGTGTGCACACACGCGTGCACGTGTCTGTGGAGGCCAGATATCAACAACAGGTGTCTTTATTTGCTCTCCACCTCATGTTTTGAGGCAGGGTCTCTTGCTGAGCTCTGTGCCCACCAATTGGCTAGAATGGCTGGCCAGTGGAACTAGGCCCTGCCCCACCCCCTCGCAGCACTGGAGGGCCAGAGGCTTGGCTACCATGCCTGGCTGTTCTCTTGTCTTTTGGAAACTCTTGATTTCATATCTAGCCTTTACTTTACATTTCTAAAGTGGTTAGTTATATTTTTATCTTCCGAAATGTTCTCCTTGTCCTCAAATATGCTGTCACTTTTTAAAACTTCATTCTGAAAACTTTCAAAGAGTGGGACTGTTTCAGCCACTGTCCTTTACAGCATCGGGGCCCAGTCCCCACCTTCAATAAAGACTGGCACTAGCTAAGTCTCCAGGCTCGCCGCCCCCTCCTGGCCTGCAAGCCAGCCTTCTGATCTCCCACATGACTCGATCAGGTGGCAGTGAAAAAGAAAGGACATTCCAAATTCTGTTCTCATTTACAAATATAAAATTGTTTACTCGGGGCTGGTGACATGGCTCAGCAGGTAAAAGTGCTTGCACAGTCTAATCACCTGAATTCAATCCCTGGAGACCGTGGACGCAGGGGACAGACTCCTTAACGTTGTCCAGTCACCCACACTCACTTCCTCACACACACATAAACATACAGCAAATAAACATATAACAATAATTAAAAAGCAGCATAGGAATATTATGGATCTCCCCCACGCCCACCTCCCTCCCTCCTTTTGAGCTAGGGGATTGTCCCACAGTCCAGGCTGCCACTTAACTCATGTTCCTCCTGCCTTAGCCCTCAAGTGCTGGGATTCACAGGCTTGCACCACCACACCCAATTTAAAATGATGGATTCAACCCAACAAAGCTTTTTTGGGCCTCCCCACTCCCAGGGACTAATTAATTCTTCAGCAGCTTCTTGCTAAGGGAGATGGCGAGTTATGGCATTCTGGGACAGAGCAGAGCTTCTAGCATGGCCTGGTGGGCTGTAGCCCCCCTCACTCACTCTACCCCAAGTCCAGAACCATCCCTGTCTGGATATCACTTCCAAAAGCCTGGCAATAGCAGAGCTGCTCAGGCAGCTCCTTGGATGTGAGGTTTATGCTTACCCTACAGATGGTTCTAGAAATAAACTGGCTCTGAAATTTTGGGCTTCATGGTATGACTAACGGCAAACAGTTTATCTAAACCAGTCAGTTTCCATCCCAAAAGGTTCCGGATGACTCACACAGGGGGGGTCTAAGCATTTTGTGATTAACACATGGGACCACTCGGCAAGTGCTGAAGGGCTCACATCTTCTGCCCCCAAATGGAAATAAACCACTAGAATCTGCTTCCCAACACCTTGACTCACTGGTGCTTGGAATCAGGAGGCTAGGTAGCATCATTGTGTCTGATGGCATCAACCCAAGTGTGGCTTTACAGGAACGTCATAAAATGTGTGTGTGTGTGTGTGTGTTACAGGTATGTGTGCATGCTCATATGAGTGAATCTAGGGATTCACATGCCCATCTTTTATCTCTCCACAGGAGTTCTGGGGTCACATGGATTCTGGAGATCAAAACTCATGTCTTCACGCTTGTGCAGGCATTTTACCCACTGAGCTGTCTCCTAGGCCCCTAATGTTTTTGAGATTGAATTTGTGCCTGTCTTAGTTGGGTTTCTCTTGCTGTGATAAACACCATAACCAAAAGCACCTCAGGGAGAAGAAGGTTTATTCACCTTACAGCTTATATTCTATCATGAAGGGAAGTCGGGGCAGGAACTCAAGGCAGGAACCTGGAGGTAGGAACCTTCAGAGTCCTCTGAGGAACAGTGCTTACTGGCTTGCTCCTCATGGCTTACTCAATTTGCTTTCAAACGTACCCCAAGACCACCTGCTCAGGGGTGGCACTGATCCATCAATCATTAATTATAAAAACGCCCGAAAGGCCTGCCTCCGGGCCAATCTGATGGGTGCAATTCTTCAGTTGAGATTCCCTCTTTCCAGAGATGTCTAGGTTTGTAACAGCTGACCCAAACCAACTCACACACTGTGCAATCTGACTTTGGCTTACAAACATTAACAAGAAGGAAGAAAGCGGTGGTGATTTATCTCATTCAAGGGCAACTTTCAATCCTCCTGTTGGCATTAGCCTGGCAAGGATCATCAGGCTGTTTGTCCTGCTGCCACAGTAACACATACAACATGGAGCACACAGATCTCCTTAGACCCACACTGTATGAAACCTAGTGCAGCCTGTCCTCCGTCCCTCACAGCCTCTGCCCTGGCAGTCACACCACTCTTCAGAACGCCCAGACCCCTAAGTCCCTCTCCGCTCATCTGCATGGGTACAGCCTGTTATGTAACTGCCACCTGATCGACGCCCTGGAGTGCACAACGGCTGTGTATTTCCTAAATTATGCATGGCTTGACCTTCTCCTTGGCAAATACCTAGCCTGTTTACCTTCAGCTGTGAAGAGCTGTTACCACACCTCCAGTCATTCCTCGGACGTGTGCTCCTGCTACAAGGCAGGGACTGATAACTTCCCCACCGGTACCCGTGCAGCAGAGTGCCCTCCGGAGCCTCCTCATTCCTCACAGTATTTGTGGAATAATCTTAGCAGCAAACCCTCATGGATCACTTGCTACATACCAAATGCCATTCCAAGTGCCTTACCTGTGTGGATCTGATAGTCCATTCCGGGCAGGAAAGGATTATTTTTATTTTTATAATATAACTGTGGTGATTTTTAATGAGTTTTATTCTCATTTTACAAATGAGGAAAAGGAGACAGAGGGAGGTTAAATGGGGACTTTGAGGAACATAAACTCACAGTTCACCAGTGCCTTATCCCAGCCACACCACAGGCCTATCTCCTCTAACTGGCCAACATTGCCTAGGCCAGGTCTGGTTGGCCTGGGTGTCCTTGGCTGTAGACTATTGGCAGGCAAGCGCAGGCATGAGTTCACGTGCACACACACATACACACACACACACACCCCAGACAGATGGAGCCAACAAGAACTCTACTCAGTGTTTGCTAGATTATGCCTGACAGTATGCTGACAAACAGTTTGGTTCCCGGGTGCACTGGAAAGTGGGAAAGATAAAAAAGCCTGGAACCAGAAAGATGACTGTGGCCGTCCACACAGGACAGAGAGGCTGAGAGTGTGGTTGTGGCAGGCACCCAGGCTCAGCTAGGGAGAGACACTGAGCCAGAGGTCAGGCTGAGCAGTGGGAACTGCAGGGGAGGAAATTATCAATGGGAAAAGCTCCCACACTCTGGGAATTATGGGTAGTTCTTTCAGTTCTTCCGTTTATTTCTTTCTGCTTTGCTAGTCTGTAGTTTCTCCTAAAGCAAGCAGACGGCACTTTGTGATAGCAAACAGAGAACACCCAGGTCAGTGTTTCCTGTGGAAAACCCATGTGCGAGTCGCCCTCCACCTGCTCTCCACTCTGCGTACTCCTTTTCTCACTGTGGGGGGCATGCACACCTACCTCATCTCACTTCCCTCTCTTCTGTAAGAAGCTTCGGTAGAGCATTCTGTTTCCCTTTTGAGACCATTCTTCTGCCCTCCCTCTGGTCAACCTGCACTTCACGGGAGGACAAGGAAACACCAGAGCCCCACTAGTGAGGGGTCAGTGGACTCACGGAGCCTTCTCTGAGGAGTCAGCTGTCTTTGTCTTTCCACCCCTGGAGCTAACATCTTAGCTCCTGCTTTGCGCTCTCCCTCCCCAAAAGGGCAGAGTACATCGGGATCACTCCATAGCTGCCTTTGTGACCTAGGAACGCCTGCAATGTGTGGATCCTAAAGCCCCTCTTGCACCCATGCACCTTTGGCCAAAGGACTGGCTTGGATTCATGCTCCAAATTCCAAGTAAGTGTTTCTCTAATTCACTATTCCTAGCATCCTGATGCAAGGGCCAGGCATTTCAGTGTCACTCGTGAGTGTTCTGAATTCTCTCCTCCTTGGATGTTCTGCTAAGCCTGTCTGTTCCCCGCAGCCAGATCCAAGCACCATTCTCCTTGAGAGAAGGCCTGTCCAGCCACACTGGTGGCCTTCCTCGCCAGCGCAGTATTTATAGCTCCATGTAGGAGCCACAGCCCAGCTGGCCAACGCCCATCAGATGTCTCCCCCACTGCCCATCAGATCCACTGGAGACCACACCATTGGTCTTACTGCTCTCATTCTCAGCAAATGTTCTTCTCCCATTTCACCAAGACACTGAAAGCCATGGGTTATAAATACCCTCATTTCTCCCTCGCTGCAGCTCTGGAGTTCCCCAGCATCTTCATCTCTGCGTCCCTCATGAAGAGGAGAGTGTCCTGTCCCTTTAAGGCTGATGTCTGTACTGGAGTCCAGGCCCAAGTCTTCTTCACTCTGTTGATTGCCACTCTTTTCTCAGAGCTTCAAATCCTTCTTCCCTGGCTGTTCCCTAAGACACAACAAAAATGCACGCACACACACTCTGTGCCTACCACCCTCTCTTCTTGTTCCTGCCAAGCTCCTTAGAAAGTTTTGCTATTTTTGTAGGAATGATGCGTGCTCATGCAAAACATTTTAAATAATACAGAAGATCGGGAAGAAAATAAGCATCCTCTAACATCCAGCACCCAGAGATAATGTGCCTCAAACAAGTCTCTGTGCATACTGTGCTGTTAACTCGTCAACACGACACAAGCTAGAGGCATCTGGGAAGAGGGAGCTTCAGTGGAGAAGTGTCCCCATCCCATGGGCCTGTAGGCAAGTCTGTGGGGGCTTTTTGTTGATTAATGATTGATGTGGACCAGGCAGTGATGGCACAAGCCTTTATCCCAGTGGAGGCAGGCAGATCTCTGTGACTTTGAGGTTAACCTGGTCTACAGATCAAGTTCTAGGACCACCAAGGCTACACACAGAAACCCTGTCTTGAAAAACCAAAACAAGCTGGGCAGTGGTGGTGCACGCCTTTAATCCCACCACTTGGGAGGCAAAGACAGGCGGATTTCTGTGAGTTTGAGGCAAGCCTGGTCTACAGAGTTCCAGGACAGGCTCCAAAACTATGAGAAAAACCAAAACAAACAAACAAAAAAGAAAAGAAAACCAAACCAAACAAACAATGACTGATATGGGAGAGAGCGGCCTACTGTGGACAGTGACTCCCCGGGGCAGGTGGTTCTGAGAGTCTACGAAGCAAACTGAGTGAAGTGTGGAGAGTAAGCCAGTAAGCAACATTCCTTCATGGCCTCTGCTTCAACTCCTGCCTTGGTTTCCCTTACTGATGGGAGGTGACCAGAACAACTAAGTCAAATAATCCTTTCTTCCCCATGTAGCTTTTGGCCATGTGTATTTTATCACAGCAGAAGCTAATACATACACAGTCACACGCAGAGGGACATAAGGTTTAACTCAGCAGAGACTTCAGGGGACCTGGTTGTATATGACTGGTGTTCTGTAGGCCCAGTGGCTCCCTAGCCCTCCAAGTGAACACTTTGCATTCTGAAACTGGGGGAATCCCGGGGAGTAAATAATATAATTGCATCCTTGCCCCCTACTGATAAGCTTATCACTCTGTGGCCATTATTTGTGCATCAAGGAGATTATTTCTGGCAAATGTAATTTTTCAACTATTTTTAGGACATTTTTATTGTGTGTGAGAGAGAGAGCGTGTGGGTGAGTTGGAGGGCCATGGTGTGGGTGCATAGGTCAGAAGAAAACTTGTGGGAGTTGGGTTTCTCCTTCCAACACATGAGTCCTGGAGACTGAACTGAAGTCCAGAGTTGGTGGCAAATGCCTTTATCTACTGAGCCATCCCACTGACTCCTCTGTCTGCTTTTTTTTAATTTTTATTTTTTCAAATTGTATGTGCATTGGTGTTTTGCCTGCATATATATATATGTGTGTGAGGGTATCGGATCCCCTGGAACTGGAGTTACAAACAGTTGTGAGCTGCCATATGGGTGCTGGGAATTGAACCCAGGTTCTCCAGGAGAGCAGCCAGTGCTATTAACTGCTAAGCCAGCCCTCTAGCTCCTCTGACAGGTTTCTTAAAAGAAGCTGATAGATTAAGTCTACTCTCAGCTCATGCTTTGTATAGACTGTAAACAGTCTCTGGGTAGGTAGCTCTTAGAACTCTCTCAACAAATATCCCGAGGGCCATTGCTTCATTTTCATTACCGATATCAAGAATGAAAGATAACCCGGTAGGCATTAAAGATGAGTAACATGGACAACACATACTCCTCATATTTATTTTAATTAATTAATTTTGGGCTTTTGAGGCAGGGTTTCTGTGTAGCCTGGGCTGTCCTGGAAGTTGCTCTGTAGACCAGGCTGTCACTGAACTCAAGGAGATCTGTCTGGCTGTGCTCCCCAAGTGCTATACTCCTCATGCAAGAAAAATAATTTTTTAAAATGTATGTGTCTAGGCATTTTGCCTACAAGTATGTATGTGTGCCAAATGTGTACCTGAAGCGGCCAGAAGAGGTGTCGGGTCCCTGAAGCTGGAGGTATTGTCACGAGCTGCCATGCGGGTACTGGGATCCAAGCCTGCTCTGTAAGAGCTCTTAAGCCCTGAACCATCCCTCCAGCCCCAAATGACTGCGTAGGTCACTGGCTAAAGCATCTCTTTACTTCTTTGTTTTCATATCAGGCTGGTCTGGAACTCTGGAGATCTGCCTGCCTTTGCTTCTGGAGTGCTGGGATTAAAGGTATGGGCCACCATGCCCAGCTCCACCACCCATTATTTCAAAAGCACAGTCCGAACCGACAAATTTCTAAGAAGAAGAAACTTGCT
The DNA here is from genome assembly GCA_001685075.1 of Bramus lutescens. NCBI lineage: Eukaryota > Metazoa > Chordata > Mammalia > Rodentia > Cricetidae > Bramus > Bramus lutescens. The sequence goes on from LOEQ01001196.1 coordinate 415,269, forward strand.
AAAACGGATATTAAATTAAATCTACACTGAAAACCTTGCTTACAAAGAAACTCCAGGACCCAAGGGCTTTACAAATACACTCTGCAATCTATGAAATAAAATGGGGTTAGGGAATTCAGTGAGAGGACCAGGGTTTGGTTCTTCAGAAACCAAAACGAACTATAATGCCAGGTGTGATGACTGCTGTCCCAGCACTGGGGAGGAGGGAGGGCAGAGGCAGGAGGGCCCTAGCGCTTGCTGGCCAGGTAGTCCAGCCCAACTGGAAAGTTCCATCTTCAATGGGAGCCTGCCTCAAAAAACACAAGGAAAAGAGCACCCGAGGAAGACATCTGGCTTCCACACGCACACACACAACATGCATGTGCACCTGGACATACGTACACACATACACGTGAACATGTATGTGTGCATGAAAACGCACAAAAATGCAGTTTAAAAGCAGACAGAAACAGCACTGGCTTCATACAAAGTTTTCCAAAGAATAAAATTCCCAAACATGTTTTCTGAGGCCCAGCGGGATCCTGATATTTTCGACAAGAGGAAGACCCCACGCTGACCTCTTCTGAGCAAGACGGAGAGTCACCAGCATTGGTAAGCACTGCACTGGGTTGTTGCCCACTCAAGTTCACAGACTCCCTGAAGGCCTCTTGGGGAACCTGTGGGCTCTGGCTTGAAAATTCCTGCCCTAAAGAAACAGGGCTAGAGGTAACCTGAACCACCAGGGAACCAGAGCCCTTATCCAAACAGAAAACCCATCCGGTTAGTCATAACGGGCTTCCGTACTATGGACAGTAAGGGTCTTCAAACAGGAATTTTTGTTTTGTTTTGTTTTTTGTTTTGGCTGAATTGCTCTTAAGATAGTGGTTCTCAACTTATGGGTCACAACCTCCTTACGGGCTGTATATCAGATATCACTCATAGCAGATATTTACATTATGATTCATAACAGTAACAAAACTACAGTAAGTAAGTAGCAATGAAATAACTTAAGGGTTGAGGATCACCACAACATGAGGAATTCAAGGTTTAGGAAGCATTAGTAAGGTTGAGAAAGGCTGTTTCAAGTGGACTTGTCTTGACTTTTTATTTCACAGATGTCTTTGTTCCCTCTCTAAAATTATGTTTGCCTTCCTTAATATAAAGAACTTGACTGAACAGTTCAAGTCCTTTATTCCTAAAATAAACCCCGGGGTAACAGAGTGGAACCAGCACATTAAGCAATCTCATGCTCAGACCATCAGACTGCACATTCGTAAACAGGACATTCAAGGCATTTTTTGTAGCTGGTGCTTGACACAAAGTCAAGCTACTGAGCAAACCCTTACAACATCCTTTGGAAGGTCACCTGAAGAATACCAAGGTTGATGTGGCCCACTGCACAGCCTGGGACAGCTGCACCGAGCTCAACTCCCTGAGGGAAAGCTCATCCTAAACTGCCCACAGTCTTCTTGAACACTCTCCTTTTGGGAGAAGAACCAACTAAATGCAATGATTGCATCTTCCCCACTTTGTGGAATTCATGTCCTTCTACAGAGGTAAAGTCTTTAAAAATTGATGCTAATCTTCAACTAGAGTCCAGGATTAATCTTTTTTCATTATGAAAATTTTAAACCTATGAGAAGTACAGGGAATAAATTTAGCAAACACATATTGGACCTATGTATCCAACTACCCATCTCTAGAGAATTTTAGTGTTTTGTTATATATTTGTCTTTAAAAAGCCATCATTAAGAAAACATTACAGAGGGCTGGAGCGATGGCTCAGTGGGTGATGAGCTTGCTGTGGAGGTTCCAATCCCTTGAACACTCACAAAGGCAGGCAGGACAGCTCGTATGTGCAATCCCAGCACTCCTAGTACGACACAAGAAGTGGAGACAGAATCCCAGGCCAGCTAGCCTGGCCCAGCCAAGGTGGGCACCAAGGAACAATATCTGCTGTCCTCTGATCACTGCATATGCTCTGGGGCATGCCCTCACTCACACACATAAACACATATGCGTGCACATATGTACATACATCGCAGACATAAAATATTTTGTACTGCTAACACTGAGAGTCTCATACATTCCTTTTTATCTCATTAAGTATGCCTCAATGTATTTATTTATAATTTTGCTTTTCTATGATTTCTTCCAACCAGATCTCAGCCCCACTTCTCTAAAGAGAAGCCAGTGGGCTTTTGAGAAATGATCTTCTTTTGTTTTTATAATAAAATTATAAAAATAAATTCATTTCAGACAATGCCAGCACTGTAATAGAGATGTCCTACACTGAATCATGAGCAGGTGGGGTCTCTGGTGTGCCTCAGTAGGAGAGCTCCATATGGAGCTGAGCACTTCCTGGCCATCCAGATGTCTACAAGGCACTGAACCCTTTTAACACAGCTGGGTTCTGTGGTTTCCAGAAAAGAATTCTGACCAATAATATGGGACTTGACTGTCTTTAAGAGCCTCCTTGGTGTGTTGTTTCCCTACTGAGAACATCCCATCCAGGTTCAGGGTATACACCTGTAATCCTAGTACTTGGGAGGAAGAGGCAGGTGGAAATTTGTGAATTCAAGGCCAGCCTGCTCTATACAATGACTTCAAGGACAGCCAAAGATAAATAGTGAGACCCTGGCTCAACAAAAACAACAACAAAAAAGAAAACACCCCCCAAACTTTCTCTTTTATTTAATTATATACCTAGAAACCATGTGGCTGGAACAAATGAAGGCTAGGGAATCATTTCTTCAATGGGTTTAGAAATTAATGGTAGGGTCTGAAGAGACGGCTCAGTGGTTAAAAGCATTGACTGCTGTTTCAGAGAACCAGGGTTCAATTCCCAGTAATCACATGGCAGCTCCTAACTGTCTGTAATTCCAGTTCCAGGGGACCTGACACCCATGGCAAAACTCAAATGCACACAGAAATCAATGGTATTGGATTTTTGTGTGTGGGGGGTGTGTGTGTGTATGTTGCATGCCTGTACATGCATGTGAAGACCAGAAGTTGACTTTAGGTATCTTCCTTAATTGCTCTCTACCTTGTTTTACGTACAGGGTCTCTTAATGATCTGAGTGCTGGCCGGTTTGGCCCCACCAGCTGGGGAAGCCCCAAGGCTTTTCCTGTCTCTGCCTCACCAGGCCAGGTGTATACAGTTAAGCCTGGCAATTTACGTGGTTCTGGGGATTGAACACAGGTCCTCATACTTGTGTGGCAAGCACCATACCAACTGAGCCATTTCTTCAGCCCCAGGAGTCTTGACTTTTATGATAAATTTCAGTGTCTCTCACTTCCGGCATTTATGGTTTGTAAGCTAACTTGAAGAATGTCAAGAGACAGCAGCAAGAATCAAGGAAACAGTTCATTATATAGATAACAGACAGAAGAAACCACTTCCTAAGAGAATGTGCTCTGTCATCTTGGGTGAGCCAAAGAATGCATCCATTAAAAATGCCACCTGTGGCAGGAGCAAAGGAGAGGCATCTTCCAGAGAAGGGTAGCTGCTGTCTTTCAAGACATAAGTCGGAAGGGCTTGTAGTAGCTCCCATGTATTTTTCAAGTTTCCTTTTAACATCAGGGCCCGACAGACTAGGATTAACTCCTGGCTTTCCAATCAGGTAGGTGCACAGCTACATCAGAGTTACTTAACTCCTCTGAGATTTGCTTTCCTATGCCATATGGTGGGCGGTATTGACCTTCTAAAGTAGCATGAAATAAGACACACGTGTAGTGAGCTTAACACATGTCAATCGTGAAGTCAGAGCATCCATGGCTCTTTGTACATTCTATCCCTAGAGCACTATGATTATGCATAGTAAATAGCCAAATAAAATGGTCTGAACCAGAGAGATGGCTCAGTAAGTAAAGGCGTTTGCCGGTAAGCCTGATGACCCGAGTTGATCCTTGGGACCCTCATGGTAGAGAGACCAATGCCTGCAGGTTGTCCTCTGACTTACACACACACACACACACACACACACACACACACACACACAATGTAACAAACTTTTTTTCAAATAAAATAGCTAGGTCTATTGGCATGTGTGTTCTGGAACCTGTTGGGGCTGAACAGGATAGAGCATTGCTCAACAAATATTTACTGAGTAAGCAATCAGAGATAACAATAGTGATTAATCTAGGATGTGTTTGCTAAATGTTTATATGTTTGGCAAATGCCTTTCACGTGTCACAAATTTTCATAATAACTCTATATGGTAATTACCACTGGCTATGAAATGAAGGCTCAAAGATATTCATTCAACACCTGGGGCTGAGGAAATAGCTCAGTTGGTAAAGTGACTTGAATTTGATCCCCAGAATCCATGTTTAAAAACAAAAAAAAGAGTCCAGTTTGATGGTTCACACTTGAAATCCCAGTACTGGGGATGTGGGGACAAGTGGGTTGCTGGCTATTAGTCCAGCCTATTTAATAAGGTCGGTGGTAGATACTATCTCAATAAACCAAGGTAGATGACTCTCCCTTCAGGAACCTCCCTTCCTTATGGGTGACTGTTTTCTTCTTTCCTAATCCTTACACTTAAGCCTATCTTAAAATATCTTTAAGAGCTGGGCATAGTTGCCCACGAATTTAATCCCAGCATTCCGGAGGCAGAGGAAGGAGGATCTCTCTAAATTCGAAGCCAACTTGGTCTACAGAGTGAGTTCCAAGACAGCCAGGGCTACACAGAGAAACCCTGCCAAACATACAAAAAACTTTAAGAAAACAAATAGCCCTCAACCCACACCATATATTTTACTTAAAACAGTTTAAAAATGGAATGATGTAAACTGCTTTTATCTTTGTTTTTGTTTTGTTTTAAGACAGGATTTCTCTGTAGCTTTGGTGCCTGTCCTGGAACTGGCTCTTGTAGACCAGGCTGGCCTCAAACTCACAGGGATCTGTGCACCTCCGACTCCTGAGTGCTGGGATTAAAGGCATGCGCCGCCACAGCCTGGAGTAAAAGTCTTTGTAATAGTGAGGCCATCATGACACTGTAGCCATGATTCAAGCTAGACTTGATCCAAATTAGAAGTCCCCACTCTGGAGAGGCACCCGCAGCACTCAAAGCTGTGAGGATATCTATGACCAAAAAAACCAGAAAAGCCAGTCCTGGTGGTTGATGCTGTAACCTCAGGACTCTGGAAGACTGGAGATAGGAGGACCCAGAGGAGTTCAAGGCCTCTGTCCCAACCCTCCTTGACTCCAAGCAAGCAAGCAAGCAAGCACAGCAAACAAAACCCAGAAAAAGAACAAGCATGCTTAGAAGACGCTGGGATCCTCGTGCTGTCGGGATGTCTGGAAAAGCAACATGGAGGGGCTTCAGAACAAGCCAAGCAGAACTGCCAGATGGTCTAGCAATTCTACACGTAAGCCCTGAACCTCAAAGCGAGAAGTCAAAATGTTTGTACCTTAAGATTTAGAGCAGCATTCACGAAAGCTAAACCACAGAAGCAACCAAAGCACCCACGAGCAGAGAAGAGCAAAGAAGCCAGAGACAGACAAGAGAATGCCATCATCCAACTTTAAAATTAAAGATGGACAATAATCACGACTTCCTTCTGACATAACACTGTCTGTCGGGAGGAAATTCTGACATATAACTACATCATGGATGGAGCCCAAAGGTGTTCTGCTAAAGTGTTGCAAGCCAGTTCCCAAAAGATAAAAGGAAGGGTGGAAAATCAAAGAACAGAGACAGAAGGCAGTACGGTGGTTGCTAGGATTTATCATTTAACCGATACTTTCAGCTTTATAATATGAATAAATTATGGGGATGAAATATGTTTGGTACCCATGAACTCTATACTTCAAGATGGTAAAATTTTACATTATGTATTTTTCTAACATAAAAGATTTATGTTAATTTATGTGTATGGGCGTTTGGCCGGCATGTATGTCTGTGCAACATACGTAACACAGAGGCCAGAAGAGGACATCTGATCTACTGGACCTAAGCCCAGGTCCTCTGTAAGAGCAGCAAGAGCTCTTAGCTGCTGAGCTATTGCTCCAGCTGGTGTGTGTGTGTGTGTGTGTGTGTGTGTGTGTGTTTCTTTAACCACATGTACTCCCCTGGGAGAAAGGAAGACATGGCTGGGCTGTCGGAGGTAGGATGGGGGGTTAGCATGTGATGTGCAAGGACCTGGATTATTCCCTCAGTATTGCATTCTCTGAGAGAAAATATTCACAAAACACATAGAAAACAAAGTATGTGACTCTCAATTTATATTTAAAAGACATCAATGATAAGAAATCAAGCAACCTAGTTGAAAAATTTTAAATTAAAGCAAGACTCTCGGCATCATCGGGATATCAGGCTTAGGACAGCTGTGTGTGCTTAACAAGCGCAAAGCCTTGGGTTCTGTCTCCAGAGCCAATACAAACAAAATACCAAAAGGCCCAGCTTGATAAGACGCCATTAGCCACTCAAAAGAAATGACAATATCAAATGCAGATAAGCAGCCTACCAACAGGGACTGTCACTGGCTTGGAATCAAAACGGAACTGGCAAGGAGTATATCTTGGGCCCAGTGGAAACATTTTTATCTTGATAGAGATGGTGGTTTCACGGTTGTCTTTGTCAAGGCTCACACAGCTTTGTAAACGTGTATTTTTATTCTCTGTAAATTTACCTTGACACATATATTAAATGTCAAATCAATCAAGGTGATCGAGTGTGACAAGTACATGCCTATACTTGGAGGCTGAATACTTGGGAGGCAGAAGCAGAACCACGAGCTCCAGGCCAGCCTGGGCTAGACAGGGAGACCCTGCTTCAAAGAAGAACAAAAAGAAGTCCAGAAATCACTCAGGGAAGAAGGCAGGCCTATGGCAATGCTAGGGCCTCCCATGGAGTAGAAAAATTAATTCTCTGGCTGGGGAGGTGGTTAGCTCAGTTAGTAAAGGTTTGGAGGCACAAGGACTGGAGTGAGAGCCCCACCACCCACAAAAAGCTGGGCACAACAGCAGAGCCTCTCATCTCAGAGGAGGGAAGGTGAAGACAGGGATATCTCTGGGGCTCACGACCTGACCAGTTGGGCTAAACTAATGACAGCCAGGCTAAGCAAGAAACCCTGTCTCAAAAAGCAAGGTGGCTAGGACCTGAGGAAGCAAACCTAAGGGCGACCTCTGGTCCCCATCTGCATATGCACACACGTGTAAACAGCTGTATATGCACACATATGAACACACCTGCACACACATACATGAATACATTCCTGCACCCACACACACACACCCAGTTGCTAGTGCTTATACATTAAACAAAGTTAACAACAATACAGATTTTAGAATTGCTTGATGACTGCCATTAAACATACTACTGTAAACAAAACATAAGTGGATATATTCTATTTTCTGAAGAAGGGGAAAGAAAATATGGCCTTGACTGAGGTCTTCAGACTCAGAGTCAATGGTTTCTGTCTTGGGCTTCAGCAAGTTCAACACAGAACAAACAGCCAAGCATGAAAGCCAAATCTGGCTTGGAATACATAAAGTACAATTTGGAGCACTATATCCTTTCTTCCTGGCCCTACGAGGCTACATTTATAAAGCCATGTTGACAAGGTAAAGCTGTTTGTTCTTCAGGATGCTGGAACATCGCCCTGCGGTCTTTGGTTACGTACTAATTTTGAAAAGCAAGAATAGCTCCAGCCATCAAATGTTCAGCCACTTTGCTTCAATTTTTAAAGTGCTCTACAGTACAAGGATTTGGGGACATTCTGGCAAACAGCCTTAATACAAATTATAATTACAAAGAAACCTTTCGGTTTTTGATTTGACACAGCTCCTCAGAACCAACACACACTGTTGTGTAATCCTAGGCACCATAAAGGCGGGTTTTGATTGGGTCCTGGTTCAGGAGGATTATACCATCCATGTTTTCAGCTGTGATTTCAAACATCAATGTCCACATGGCAACCTACAGCTTCCAGGGGCTCCAGAGCCTTTGCTTTGCTGTACATTGTCAGCACAGAGCTGGGAAGACAAGCAGTCACCTAACTTCATGTCAAATCACTTATGTATTCCCATTTTATTTCATATTATACTGAAGGAGAGGAAAGATGATTTAAAGGTAAGGAGAAAAGAGTGTGTGTATATGTGTGTGGGAGGCTCACATTCACATGTGTGTGCACGTGTGTGGAGGCCTGAGGCTGAGGTTGGTAGCATCCTTGACTGCTTCTACCTTATTCATGGAGGCAGGGTCTCTCAGGCAGTCTGGCCAGACAGTTTGCTCTTGGGATCCTGTCTCCTCCTTTAGATTGCTGGGATTAGACATTAGTCACCACTCCCATTTGGCAGTGACAATGGGTTCTGGGGACCAGGACTTTGGCCCTTGAGTTTATAGAACAAATGGTTTTTCCACTGAGCCCATCTTCTCAGCCCAACAGAAGGGATTTTACAAAGCTCCCCTCCAACATACACCCATGCCCAACTCTTAACTTTAAATATCTGATGGGGAAGGATGTAAGATATGGAAAATAAGCTCTAAGGCGTACATTATAATTTCACTATTACCCAAGAGGATCCATCGTCCTTTCCAGACACCTCTTATCTCCTCCTCTGGAGCAGTGGTGGCGGGATATTACATGTACAGTGTTTACATATGTGTGCAGACTCACTTGTGGCCAGTTTTCTCCCATTCTCTGCCACTTACCGGCTGGAAGGTCCAGTGGCTATCAGCTCCTTTTCACATGACCATTCCTCCATTGCCAGCCTGCCCCTTCTACAGGGCAAAAAGGGGAACCCTTTGGTTGAAAATTAAAATCTAAGGTGTGAGGTCTCTTCTGAGAACCCTGTCCTGACGTCTCAAAGGGCGTGGCTTCTTATACTGTATATGCGGATGTAAAGCATGCATTCTCTCTCTTCTGGCTGCTGGATTCGGTTGGTGTTCCCCATTCAAGCAGAGGACTGTGATCTGTGAGTCTACCCCTAAATAAATAAC
>LOEQ01001196.1:424241-435346 GCA_001685075.1 Bramus lutescens
TGTGTGTGTGTGTGTGTGTGTGTGTGTGTGTGTGTGTGTGTCTCCATCAGGGGCATGCTCTGGCAAATCTTCCTGAGGCAAGTTTCTGGAGACTACAGGCCCACTTCCAAGGCAGTCTGAGCCAGAAGCAGACTTTCACAGTCACGTGCCAGGAAGCTCTCTCTCTGATGGCCATGTGCACTAAATGCAGACCCACTATCCTGTGTTTACCCCCAAAAGGCATTTCTATTTGATTAAATGGAGAGTTCCTTAACTGAGAAATAAAATTAAAGATACGAAGCTGAACATTGTCACTAACCAACAGAACAGCAGCTAAAAAAAACACATTTTATATTAGGAAAGTGGGGGGAACTTGGAGTTTAATTTTTGTGTGAAGGGCAAAGCTTATTAATTAACCCTTTCAAGGCCAGTCAAATTACTGGTGTCCCGGTAGCCTACTGATCTATATTTGACTTTAGACTTAATTCATTCTTATCTTATTGCTCTTTGTTTTGTTTTTTGTTTTCATGAACAGTGTCTTAACTATTTTTCCCTGGCAGGCTTAGAACCTGCTATGTGGACCAGGCTGTCCTCAAACTCACAGAAATCTGCCTGCCACTGCCTCCCAAGTGCTGGGATTAAACTAGCTAAGAATTTTTAAGATATTGAAAGCACTAAGAGAATTTGACTTTTACATTGTTCACTTGCATAATATTGAAATAAATCTTTATTTTTTTTTAAAAAAAGTATAAGTATTTGGGATTGAAGAGATGGCTCAGTGAGGGGGTACACTGGCTGCTCTTGCAGAGGACCCTGGTTCTATTCCCAGAAGCCATATGCAGGCTCACAGCCATCTGTAACTCCAGTTGACAGGGATGTGATACCCTCTTCTGGCCTCTGTAGGCACCAGGCATGCAAGTGGTGCCCAGCCATACATGCAGGCAAAACACCTGTATGCATAAATTAAAAATAAACAAGTCTTTAAAATGTATATATAGATTTCTTGCATTTATTTATTTCCAGGGTGGGCACCAGCAGAGCACACGTGTGGAAGGAGGTCAGGGACAACTTCCTGGTTCTCTCCTTCCACCACGTGTGTCCTGGGGATCAAACTCAGCTTGTCAGGCTGGTGGAAAGCATCTTTATACGCTGAGGCATCTCACCCACCCTTGCAATGAACCTCAAAAGGACAACTTATCCCACTCCGGTCTTTAAAGTATCTAATTTGGCTGCTCATGCGTGCCTGTGGCCTCAGTGCTGAGGTGTGAGAATGGCAAGCTTGAAGCCAACTTGGTGGCACGGAGTGACACCCTGTGTCAAAACCATTACATAAATCAGTATTTAATTTGGCTGAGATTAAACATTAATTGAGGGACTTCCAGGAAGACGGAGTAGATGCGCTCGCTTCCTCTCCTTCCCATTAAACACAATTAACCCTGCCTGGGGACCCCTTCTGCCTCATGAATCCAAGGCCCACTGCTCGAGAAGTTTCACAAGAAAGACAAAAAGTGCAGCTACAGATAAGAGTCCCAGAAAAGCTTTTCTTTGCAACCCAGAGGCCATATGATGAAAGGAAAATCTGGTGAAACCAAAATATTCCAGATAATAATCACTGCTTTGCAACCAAACACCATGTGTGCGCACGCGCACACCCACCCACACACCCTTGTGGACCTGCCCCATAAATACCAGTAAATAGCTAAGGGCTACTAACCAAGAACTCTACTCTCATCAGGAGCAATGATCTAAGTCACTAGCCCTGATGGCGACAAAGAAGGCCATGTACAGAGCAGGGCTTGTGATGAGCCCAGAGGTGTGAGTGGCGACCACATGGCCACTGGGGCCTTCCACCCTGACCCAGTAGGAAGACGCTTCCCCTTCCACTAGGATAGTATCACCGGAGGCGGAGGCGTGGGAAGAGCCAAGGCTTTCCACGCCCATCGAGACAATGAGGCCAGCCCCCTGTAACTTATTAAAGATCACGTGGACACTGAACTCCCTCCTCTGCCCAGGAGACGTCAGAAGAGGCCAATGGAGAGACTGGGAACAAGGCAGGGCTCCCCTTTCTTGCTAGAGCCAAGTGGGAGTAACCTAACTAAGACGGAAGGCTTAAACAGGACCCAGAGTCTTGTCATAACATGAAGAGCTCCAGGTTTTGACTGTAATTCCCTTGTTAGACCGAAACCCAGGACATCTCAAACTGAACGAAAAAGAGCAATCAGCAGACGGAAACAGTACGAGAACAGAGATGGTAGGCTTCCTTGACAAAGACTGCAAAGCGGCCATGATAAAAATGCCTCCATAAGTAACTAAAGCACACTGGAAACAAACGGGGGCAGGGGAGGGGGACAGGAAGCCTTAGCCGTGAAGAAATTTTACGGAAGAAACAAACTTAGAATGAAAGGGCCCATGGCTGGGGCCTGGGAGATGGCTCACTGGGTCGAGCACTTTCCACACAAATGTGAGGACCAGGGTTCAGATTCCTCAGCAGCCATGTAAATTCTGGGTGGGCATGGTGATGTATTTGTGATCCCAGCGCACAAAGGGTGAAGGGGCTCCTGGGAGCAAGATGGAAAGCTAGATTAGAAAAAATTAGTGAGTTGTGGGTTCAAGCGAGAGACCCTGCCTCAAGATGTAAGTGGAGGACATGTGGAGACAGCTGATGCTCGCCTCATGTGCCCATGTGCACACACCATGCCACACCCATGAAAGAAGCGTGAGGAAAACATCCCAGTGGGTAGCTTCTACAGCAGAGTTCAAAGGGAGAAAACCAGAAACTACCCAGTTTGAACAAGAGGAGATTAAAAGGAAAAAAAAGTCACCAGAACATCAGTGACTAACCTTCAGGACTACAGTAACAAAAGGGACTGTGAAGGCTGGAGAGGCGGCTCAGTACTTAAAACTGCTGCTCTCCCAGAGGACCCAGGTTCCGTTTCCAGCAGCTACATAGTGGCTCACAATACTCTACACCTCCAGTTCCAGAGGGTCCTGTGCCCTCTGGCCCCCACAGGCACCAGATAACATTTGTGATGCACACATATACACACACACACAGGCAAAACATCCATACACATAAAATAAAAATAACTGAGTCTTAATTTAAAAAAAAAATTGGTGTCACTGTCATCTCAGGGGACAAGAATGGGTAGGGCTGAAAAGGACTCAGGGAAATAATGGCTGAAAACTCCCCAAATTTGGCCAGAGACATAACCCCAAGAATTGCAAAATGAACTGGCAATAAATAAATCAAAGAAATCCATGCCAAGATGCATCATAATTAAACTAATGAAAACTAACAATCATACAGCCTCTTCGGAAAACAGCACAGCTGTTTCCTTTACAATTAAAGCCAATATGCTTAGCACAACAATCTCATATGGGGTTTGACCCAAATGAATTGAAAACTCGTCTCTACTGAAGACATGGCCACAGTTGCTCAGAGCGACCTTGCTGTCCCTTCACGAGTGAACTGTGACAAAACTGGCGTACATCTACAGAGCACGACGTTACTCAACACCAAAAACAAGAGGATCTGAGGAGCTGGGGAAGGGAGCATTGTCGGACAGTGTTGGCTGTGCAGACATGAAGACCTGGGTTGACCCAGACTAAAGAGCAGGGCACGGTGCCACACACTGTGAAGGCACGAAGACCTGAGTTGACCAGATTAAAAAGCAGGGCACGGTGCCACATACTGTGAGGCACGAAGACCTGAGTTGATTGTCAGAACCCAGATTAAAGAGTAGGCATGAAGATCTAAGTTCCAGCATCAGAACCCAGATTAAAGAGCAGGGCACGGTGCCACACACTGTGAGGCACGAAGACCTGAGTTGACCCAGATTAAAGGGCAGGACACAGTGCCACACACCGTGAGGCACAAAGACCTGAGTTGATCATCAGAACCCAGATTGAAGGGCAGAGCACAGTGCCACACACTTGTATGCCCAGCACTGGACAGGCAGAGAGGGGCAGATTCCTAGGATTCAGTGGCCATTGACTAGCCTAATTGGTGAGCTCCAGGCCAATAACAGACCCTGTCTCAAAAAACAAAGGGAACAGCTCCTGAAGAAAGACACCTGATGCTGAGTTCTGGTCCTTATATTCATCTACACACATGTACACCCATAAGCATGCGCGTGCACACACAGACACAGAGAGAGAGAGAGAGAGAGAGAGAGAGAGAGAGAATGAGAAAGAGGTGATTACAAATAAAATAAACCTTTTAAAAAGAATTCCTCTGTGAGTGTGTGTATCCCCAGCCTGGTCTACAAAAGCTAGTTATAGGACAGCCAGGGCTGTTATACAGAGAAACCCTATCTCAAAAAAAAAAAACCCACACACAAAAACACAGAAAAGGAGGAGGAGGAGGAGGAAGAAGAGGAAGGAGAGGAAGGAGAAGGAGGAGGAGAAGAGGAAGAGGAAGAAGAAGAAGAAAAGAAGAAAAGGGCAAACCTGTGGGCGCAGTAGAAAAGATCAGTGGTTGCCAGAGGTTGGGGGTTGGGAAGGATGGGTGAACACAGAAGGTTTTTAGGGCTGTGAAATCATCCTGCTAGATGCTGTAACGGTGGACACATATCACTGCGTCTTTATCTAAACTCATAAAGCAGACAATGGCGACAGTGAGCCCCAATGTGTACTTCTTGTGCTGGGCGATAATGATGAGCGGACGCAGGGTCATAAAACTGTAATCACAGCTCAGCTCTGGATACTGACAGTGGGGGAGGATGCCCCACACTTGGCGCCGGGGGCTGTGTCGAGCTTTCTGCTCGATTTGACCATGAACCCGACGCTCTTCTGAACATTAAAGTTCACTTAACAATCGCAGGGAACTGAATGAAAGTGGAAATGTCAAAATGCGTGGGGATTGCTACAGCAGTTCTTAGACATGCGCGGCACTAAACACATTTACCAGGAAGGCCAAAGGGCACCTGGGTCTCAGAACTTCTCTCCAACCCAAATCAAACCAAGCAGCAGAAAGAAATGAGAAAACTGAACACACACAAAAAAATAGAGAAGCAGAAAAAAACCATGAACAAAATCTAAGGAAACTGAGATACCCCTAACAAGACTGACAGAAAATAATAATACGGGGTCACAAATGACCACTGTCCTCATTGCTATTCGTTCGGTTCACATCTGGGCGATGGCAAGGGAATTAGTGCTACAAAGACCCAATGCACAGACATTTGTCAGCAGAAATGAAATGTATGGAACCTCAAGCAACCCACTCTATTGCAAGTCTTCCCATATGGAAGAGATTATTTAAACAGCTCTGCAACTACTGAAAAATAATTGAATTTGGAGATTTAAAAACTGCCCCAAAGAAATTTCCAGGCCCAGATGATTTCAGTGGAAAATTAACATGCTAATTCCACACAATTGGTTCCAGAACATAGGACAGAGAGCTCCCTGACATATTTCATGAGGCTGATGTCAGGAAAAGTCTACATAAGTGAAACTGTAGACTGTGTCACAAATAGTTTATCAATGCTTAGAAAAGAATTATGCAACAGAAGCAGTTTATTCAAGGATATCAGGCTGGGTTTATATTTGAAAGTCAACACGTACTGTCATATCAATTAGCATGACTGTCCTCACTTATGCAGGCAAAGCCTATGAAAAATTTCAATATCAAAACTCAGAAAACCCAGGACAGAGGGAACTTCACCAACCCAATGAGTTACAAATCTAACAACTGGGGTAGGCACTAGTGGCTCACGCCTTTAGTCCTGGTACTCAGGATTAAATCAGGGACCTCTGTGAGTTTGAGGCCAGCCTGGGCTACAGAACAAGCTCCAGGACAGCCAAGGCTACACAGAGAAACCCTGTCTCGAAACAAGCAAACAAACAACAAAACAAAACAAATTCTGACGGCTGACACTGCAGTTACTGTAGAAACTGTTGGTTCTGGGAGCTGGGAGCTGTCCTGGTTTAGAGGGGAAGCGTCCTGACAGTCTCAGGCATTCGAACACTTTGTCCCTAGCTGGTGAAGCTGTTTGGGGAGGGTTTGGATGGTACAGCCTGGCTGGAAGGAAGTACATGACTGGGAGTGGATTTTGACATATGAAGTCATACGCCTATTTCCGGCAGGCTCTCTCCCTTCACTGGGCTGAAGATGTGCGCTCTCAGCTTTCTAGTCCTCCGTCATGCCTGCTGCTTGCTGCTGTCTGTCCTCCCACCATGAGGGACTCTTATCCCACTGGAACCGATAAGCCCAAATGAACCCTTTCTTCTGTGGGTTGCCTCGCTCATGGTTTTACAACAGGAAAGTAACCAAGAGAGGAGCAAGCAAAGGCATCTATCCATCCTCACCAGTCCTCACCAGTAACTTAATTTACTGTTCCATGTTCTCATCAGTGTGATAAAGCAAGAAAAACAAATAAAAGACAAACAGCCCCAACAAAGAAAAACAAATATTCAAGACAAACAGCCCCAATGAAGAAAAACAAATATTCTTATTTAACAAGATAGCTTACATCAAAACTTGCAGGACTCCACAGAAAGGCTCACAGCAAATCAGTGAGCTCAACAACAAGGACACAGGATAAGTACACAACTGCAACTATATGTCTGCATGCTAACACGGAACACACGCACATCCACATCAAAACTTCTAAGTGCTTTAAGAAGAGTGCACAGTGCAACATTAATAGGATTTGCTTACTAAAATGTAGACAGAGACTGCTCGGTTTCCTGGCCTCCCAGACCCAAATAATCACACAGAAGCTATATTAATTACAACACTGTTTGGCCTATTAGCTCAGGCTTCTTACTAACTAACTCTTACATATGAAATTAACCCATTTCTAACCAGGTAAGGTTCTGACGTGTCCTTCTCCTTCAGCAGCTACATGGCCTCTCTTTGACTCCACCTACTCTCTTTCCACACCTCTTTCAGCCTGGCTATATTCTGCCCTGCCATAGGCCAAAGCAGCTTTATTCATTAACCAATAAGAGCCAACACATATACAGAAGGACATCCCACATTACTGAGAATCACACAACCCTGATGCGAGTCAACCCATGCCTGGCTTTTTACATGGGTTCTGAGGAATGACACTCAGACTCTCATGCTTGGGGAGTTATTCTGAACAGCTGGGCCACCTTCACAGACCCTGTTCTTCATCTGAGCTTGTTTAAAATCTGTTTTCTGAGTTCTGTGTCTTACTCCACTGTTTCTGAGCCCACATCATTCAATCTTAAATACAATGCGTGGCCACTCCCTGCCTTTAAGAATGTGATGGCTGGGGCTAGGGAGATGGCTTGGTGGGGGAAAGTACTTTCTGTACAAGTATGAGGACCAAGCTCAAAACCCCAGCACCCACTTAAAAAGCCAGATGTGGCTGTACAAGTGTGCAACCCCAGTGGTGTGTGCAACAGAGCCACAAAGGTAGTGGGGACTTGGTCACTAGGCTGGTTCAGTGAGAGACCCTGTCTCCAGGGAATGAGGCAGTCTGTGACAGCGCAGGACATACCATATGCATACACATAATAAAATAATTTTTAAAAATGACAACATGAAATACTCGAGAGGCTTTAGAGAAACAGATGCCTTCTACTTGCTATTAAGAAAGCAAATGGTATGTTTACTCAAGGAAACAGTAGTTTAGTTTAAATAAAAAACAGTGAATAAACGTGTGACCATCGCATGACCCAAGCAAAATGTTCATACATGTATACAGCAACTTTAATCAAAATACCCCTAATGTAGAAATAACCCAGATTCTCTTCAGAGGATGAACAATCACACCGCAGAATAATACACAGCAAGGAAAAAGAAAAGCCCAAATATTAGCATGAACAACTACCGAATGACTCTGTGGAGAATCACACTGCAGGAAAAGAGCAAACTGAAAAGACCACATTCTGTCCGGTTGCACCGAGCCAACATTTCTGAAATGGTAAAACTTTGGAAAGGGAAAACAGAGTAGGGGTTGCCAGTGTGCTGAGGAGGCGGGCTGGGAAGGAGGGAAAAGGCTGTCTCCTGGTAATGTAACTTCTGCCTCCATAAGGCCATTCTCAACATCCTGGCTGGGAAGCCATTTAAAGTCTTGAAAATATTAACATTGAAGGGATCAGGGCAGAGACAGAGGATCTCTGTGACCCCTCCCCTCCCTTCTTTCCTCTTCGAAGGGTCTTGCCACAGGTTAGCCTGGAATCTGTGATCTTGGTCTCAGGAGTTCCAAGTATAGAGGTATGTACACTACACCTGGCTCTGTGTGATTTCTTGTAACAACATATAATCTACAGTTATGCATAAATAAAAGTGTAATTTGGACATGGGGAATTTAAGTCTGGTGTGGAGCGTACACCTTTAATCCCAGCACTGGGACGCAGAGGCAGGGTATGGCGGAGCTTGTGGCCAGCCTGATCTACACAGACAGGGCTACATGGGAAACTCTGTCTCAACAACAACAGCAACCATGACAAAAAGTTTACTTTTAAGAAGTGAATTAACTGGGCGCACTGACACATGCCTGCTATCCCAGCATTTAGGAGGTTACAGGCTAACTAAAGGCTACACAGAAAATTCCTGGGCAGCCTGAACTTCATGAGACCTTGTCTCACACACCCCTAGACAAAGTGTTAGTGTGAACCTCCCTTCAGCCTATCCTGTCTCTGAAATGATCATGACTTAGAAGAACCTTCTCTTAGCTGTAATTCTGTCAGCACGTT
Organism: Bramus lutescens; assembly: GCA_001685075.1. Classification (NCBI taxonomy): domain Eukaryota; kingdom Metazoa; phylum Chordata; class Mammalia; order Rodentia; family Cricetidae; genus Bramus; species Bramus lutescens. The sequence goes on from LOEQ01001196.1 coordinate 432,894, forward strand.
GGAGGCTCTCAGTTATGACTAAAAGCTGCTCTTTCAGAGAATTGGGTTCGAGTCCCAGCACCCACATGACAATGTACAACTGTGTGTAACTCCAGCCTTGGTCTGACACCCTCTTCTGACCTCTGCAAGCACATGGTGCACATACATACATGTAGGTAAACACCCATACACATGAAATAAAATTTTAAAAGTTTAGAATATTTAATAAAAGACTAAGGGTCACAAACATTTATGAGAAGCAGACGTAGGACTCTGGGCCCTAATAGCTGCACAAATACACCAGCCTGTGGTAACCTCCAGCAAGCCTATTAGCTCACAAACAATCAGCTGTTTAGCTAGCATTGAAATGTTCTGGGTATTTCTGCATATTAATCGAGGTTTCTTTGGGTTTTGTTTTGTTATTGTACAATTCCTTCAAATTATTTCTTTCCAAAGAGCTAGGGGAAATGTCCTTTCTTTGTTTAAAAAAAATTCATCCATAAAACAAAAGCACATTTTCATCAATTTTTAACCAAAGAGCCAAAGTTGCCTCACTTGCCACTCAGCCTTTGCCCCAGAGGGAATCATCTCTGTGCATTTGTCTCATTTTTGTGTGTGTATTTCTAGACATTTGTTCAGTTTTGTGTATTTGATTAAAAAAAAAACAAGATAGGATCACACTGTTATGTCATTCTTGAGATTTCTCGCTTTGGAATGTCTCAGAAAGTCACGTGTCTGTATGTTCAGATGTAACTGAACTTGTCTGGTCCGATGGCCTGGGAGCATTCTTTCTGCAGGACTGAGGGCTCATGGTACATACAGCCTTACTCACCTGTTGACACAGGATGGCTGGGAATGTTGCTATAGCAAGCCATGCAGTCAGCAGTGACATCATCGTACTGTGTCTCTGAGTGCAGAGGCGGTGACACCTCTGTGACAGAGACAGAGACACTGGTCCCCTCTATTATGGTCTTCTCTTTTTCCTACGTGGGCTAGACAATTTCCTCGATTTTGCTTGAGGCTAAGGGAGGTCTCGTGATCCAGTTCTGGCCAATTAAACATGAACAAAAGTTTACTGAGCAGCCCCTGGGAATGGTCGGCTTTCCAGGTAAGAGGGATAAACTTGAGCGGCTCTATCCACTTTCCTGCCTTGAGGATGACAATTCAGTGACTACAGGGCTGCAGCCAGGATGCGACCTGAGGGTGGGGGAGCCCTGAGGATCACTGTGATGCTGGCTCTAACATCAGAGTTGCTTGCCGAGGGAGGGCCACAGCAGCCACTTGTCATGAAGGAGGAGCTGGCTTAGGCTGCCGGAAGCCTGGTTTTCTGTTACTTGCAGCCAAAAGCATTACTTACGCCTTAAGTATTAAATTACTCTTGAAAATGCCTGCACCCCTGGGGCTGGTTACGAGCACTGGCTGCTCCTTCAGAGGGTTCAGTTCCAGCACCTTCATGGTGGCTCACAACAACCATCCTTAACCCCAGTTCCTGGGGATCAAACACCACCTTCTTCTGGCCTCCACAGGTAGCAGGCACACACATGGCATATGGACTTACATGCAGGCAAAACACCCACACAAATGAAATACAAATAAATAAATCTTAATGGCAAGAAAAACCTGTGCTATTTTTTTTTAGATTTTCTTCCAAGTTTATTGAGTGGAGCCGTTTTCCAAACATATCAGCTTTGAACACTGGAAGTCACCTAAATGTTTAACAAGATGACCTGGGAATGGTCGTTCACAGACACACTGGTCATTCGGTTTTCTTCTCCCATGGCTTTCTCATTCCTACCTCTTGTCTGCTTTTCTGGGTGCTATGTGACAGCAAAGTGGGGACAGTTAGCCTGTCAGGGGACACGGTTCCTCGGAGCCTCACACTATCAACCCAACCACACACAACAGAGAGACAGGCGACAGCCATTTCTGAGTACACAGCCACACGTACTGTGTCAAGAAGTAATCCAACTTACTGCCAGCACATCCAGCTTCCTTTCTAAACCCACACTGAGACAAAGGTTGTGGAGCAGAGTTCTTGATATACGGCTTCTTTTATCCCTCCCATCAAACCCAAGAGTGGTTGGTCGCTGTCATGCCTATTTGACAGGATAAATAATGAAAGCAAACATTTTTAAAAACCATCAATCATTTTCATACCACAAACACATCCAAACACTGCAGGCCCAATATTTAATGACAAAATGACTGTCTGTCTTCATTTAAATTATATAAAATATGTTCTGCCTATCTAAAGATACCGGCATACTTAAGCTGGAAACACTGCTGAACCTGTTTGATGGTTTGTTCTTCTAAAGAATCTGTTTTGAATCTGATTCTCAGGAATAGACATGGAAGTGGGAGGAGCACTTGTTGAGGGGGCTAACGGGAGCTGGGGTGGATATGATCAGGATACTCTGAATACCTGTGGGGCTGTCAAAGTACAAGCTGAATCCCACCCCCACCCCCGCCCCAAA
>LOEQ01001196.1:463034-477239 GCA_001685075.1 Bramus lutescens
TGCCATGCAGAGTGAGGTTGGATATTTATTTAGTGGGTTATGGAGGGGAAAGGGTAGAAGGGGAGGGGGGCAGAGAGAGGCAGAGAGAGAGAAAGAAAGAGAGATGGGGAGGGGAGAAGTGGGGAGAAAGTCTGGAAGCTGACAGGGAGGGAGTGAGTGTGGCTTGTCTCTTAAAGGGACAGAGCAGACCATTACAAGGAGAGAAAAATTTCTATTAATTGACTGATGACTTCCACATGTATGCTGTGGCATACATGCCTGCTGGTTTGCATGCTCAAATGCATACAAAGACACTAAAGAAATAAATAAACAAATGTAGCCTTTAAAACGTTGAACACTGTATTTGTTTGCTGTAAATTACTGATGAAATGGTAAGAATCCAAAGTGTCAATAAGCACTGAGCTATTGTAGCCCCCCCCAGGGTGGCAGACTGCTGAGGTCCAGTTCTGTTCTGGGCACACCATCAAACTAGGCGACCTTGAGTTTCATTGTCTGTGTCACTAGGGAGACTGAGTGCCTGAGACATCCTGGAGCCACTCAAGGAGAGGAATCCTAGCTGACCTTCTCCTTTCTATAAATCTGAGATAGGACAGTGCTGTGGCACCAGAACAGGGAGGAGTCAGAAATCCTCTCCTGCCACTCCCCTGCTAAGGACTCCAAGCAAGTGTTGAACTAGAACTCTGGATCTGGGCAGGAGAAGCTTTTCTGAAAGTCTGGTTGCTCACCAACTGGGTGGGCTGAGAGCCACAAGGATTTCAATGAAAATGGTATTAGTTATTGTGTCTCTTGGACACCCTACAAAAGCAAATAGGACTGTTCTATGGGGAAACGGTTTCAAATTCTCAGATATGTCCTAAGGAAGACAGGCAGCTTACAGTTTAAAAATATGAAGGGAAATAGACCCCAATGTGAGAAACAACAGAGAGAATAGTGATATCCCCGAGACCTCAGCTTTGGAGGTGGCATTATACATCATGTAACAGCTAAGCTTAGTATGCTTAAAGATAGGAATGATAAGCATGTATTTATGGATGAAAAAAAACCCTGAAATTGCCCAAGAAGATTTCAAAAGAGTCAAACACACATCATAGATGGATAATATTGTTACAGGTCAAACAAACAGAAAAATCTACTGACATCCAGAGGAAAATGTGTTGCGTCTATAACTTACTTTGAATATCATAAAAAATAAAACATGAGCTCATGGAAAGAAGGCTGGTAGACACATGACAAACAAAATGTAATAAAATGCTGATGTAAATCTAGATATCAAATACTTGAGTGTTTGTTATAAAGTCCTTTCAACTTTTCTGAATACCTAAAAATTTTTTTTCTAATAGTAAAAATGTTACATAGGTCTACATGCAGATGAGGAGGCTGGGAACTTAGGGAGCAGATATTCAGGCTTCTCATGTGGAGTACATATAGACCAGTCATTTAACAACATAAAAAGGATGCTCAGAACAAAGAATAATGATGTGGGAGTCCCCACTCTGTGTGCTTTCATTGGTTAATGAATAAAGAAACTGCCTTGGCCTGTTGATAGGGCAGAACTTAGGTAGGTGGAGAAGACGGAACTGAATTCTGGGAGGAAGAAAGCAAAGTCAGGGAGACATCATGGATCCACTGCCAGAGTAAGACATGCTGCCGAAACTTAGCTGGTAAGCCACTGTCACGTGGTGATACACAGATTAATAGAAATGGGTTAAACTAAGATGTAAGAGTNTAAAGAAACTGCCTTGGCCTGTTGATAGGGCAGAACTTAGGTAGGTGGAGAAGACGGAACTGAATTCTGGGAGGAAGAAAGCAAAGTCAGGGAGACATCATGGATCCACTGCCAGAGTAAGACATGCTGCCGAAACTTAGCTGGTAAGCCACTGTCACGTGGTGATACACAGATTAATAGAAATGGGTTAAACTAAGATGTAAGAGTTAGCCAATAAGAAGTTAGAGCTAATGGGCCTAGCAGTGATTTAATTAATACAGTTTCTGTGTGGTTATTTCAGGGCTAAGCTAGCTGGGTGACTGGGATGAACAAGCAACAGAATAACATTTTAATAATTATTTTTATATTTGTTTACATGCTGGGGAAGTGCACATGTCAGGGTGCATTGTGGAAGTTAGGGGATATTTTCAAGAGTTAGTTCTCTCCGTCCCTTATGAGGGTCCTGGGGATTGAACTCAGGTCGGCAGGCTTGGCAGCAGGTGCCTTTCCCTGCGGAGCCATCCTGTGGTTGTCCTAAGAATAAAGTGTTTTAAGAACATATTAAAACCACTGAAGAAGCCTGAAGTGGTGGTACACACATTGGAGCCCTGTACTTGGGAGGCAGAGGCAGGAAGATCTCTGTGAATTTGAGGTTAGTCTGGTCTACATAGCGAGTTCCAGGACAGCAAGGGCTACACGGTGAGATTCTGTCTCAACCAATAACTGAAGAGAAAACAGAAGCTTGCCATTCCCAAGTCAAAGCCTGAACGAAGGTGGTGGAGGGGCCCAATGGGAAGAGACTCTCTCAATTCCCTCCTAAACCTACACCAAAGCTAACAAAACGGAAGCTCGGCCTTCAGGGCCTTGCAGGACTCAGTGGCCTATAAAGTAGCAGCTTACCTCGGCATGGTGGTGCACGACTGTGATTTCATAACTGTGAGGCAGGAGGATGCCAGGTCCCAGGCCAGCCCAGGTTATACAGTCAAAGACCGAATTGCGAATGAATGAATGAGCAGACAGAAGAGCCAATCAGAAACAGGAAGGCTGCCCCTGCAGGCCAGTACTCTCAAGGCCTGAGAGACTGCAGAAAGCTGCCAGGGTGTTGAGCAGAGCACAGGGCAACGGGCTGGCCTTGGAGTGGATTTGCTGTGTATCCATCAAACCCCAAAGCCTGAGCCCCGATGGGAGCTTAGCAGAGGAGAAGGCAAATACTCTCGGCAGGAGCACACGTCACCCAGGGTTCAAAGGATCGCCACCACCGAGAACTTTCTGAGGAAAGTCGCCAAGCACCGGCCAACAGTAAATAAACAACTTACGAGCTACGTGAAGAACACGCGCCCGTGAATGAGAATCGGAGAGGGAAAGAGAGCAGCCAGGGAGCTTAACGACCCAGCTGGCTCTGCAGGCCACATGTGAATTTAACAATGAAGCCCGGAGAGGACATTTTCATACATGTGGAAGCTGTAATTGATGAACCAGAAGGCAAAACCCAGCAGGTTCTATACAGCCAAAGGCTTTATTCTTGAAAACGAGCGATCTATTAGGTAGATCTTTGTTGGCACTATCTAGGGAAAAAAAAATCCACAAATGAACAGTATTTGGGATAAAAATGAGGATTGCAGCTAGAAAATGTGTATTTAAGATCTAAGAAAACGCAGCAGCGTCTGGAGATGAGTGAGAGAGCCAGCAGGAAGCTTCCAGAAGGGCTGGGCCTGCTAGTGCTGTGGGCGGGGCGTTTGCTTTAGAGTGAGTCTGATTCCTACCGTCAACTAAACCAGATGTGGCAGCACACATCTGTAACCCTAGTACTTCAGAGATGGAGGCAGGTAGATTACAAGTTTGGCCATCCTCGGCTACACAGCAGGTCTGAGGCTAGCCTGGGCAAATGCTCAGTGACTTACAGATGCATGTGAAGGAGGTTGGCTTGCGATGAGAAACACCCATTTCATTGATGGGTATTTCTCCCTGGACAGATGACACCAGGCAATGCGCAGAGAAGGTGGTGTCCAAATTACGTGCCCGAGGACAGGGTTAGCTCCGTCTTGTGGGGTGCTCCTGTGAGAGCACACAGCCCTTGGTGTGCTCTTTAATGCTTGCCTCACACTGTACTGGAATTCCCTCTTCAGAACCTCACAAAGCTCTTAGCAGCAAATGAATTACAGTCAGAAACGCCAGGATCATTTGAAGCCTTTTTTTTTTTAATTCCAAACACATATTTTTGTAAACCTGGCATTTCCCAAACAGTGCAAGTGAATTAGAAGTGACTGCAGAGACGGGAGTACACACGGACACAGTGAGGACGGACAGCCCTCCCATCCCAAATCCTCTTGGGTAGTGTGCGTTGTGTGGATATCTCAGTAAAGCTGCGGACGTGATGTGCGGGAGGGGGCGCGGGGAGCAGGGGAGGTGCCTGCCCTGCAACAAACCACTCAGAAAGCGTAAACTCACACTGCCGATCGCACTGTGCACCTCAGGATCAAACAAAACAAACTGAACAGAAGCGAAATCCAGACCAGCATTCTGTGGAGAGCATGGCACAATGTCGGGAGATTTAGTCAGTGTTCCTCTTGTGGGGCAGAAGACTCAGAAGTTAGTCTAGAAGACTCCTTTGGCCCCATTGGCTCTGCAGCCTCCCTCAGCCATTATCCCAGAAAATACTCTCTGCTGTGCATTTTAATACTCTGCGTATCACAACCCTCATCTATTAAAATTCCGTGTCCTGGAGGAACTGAGAAATGATACTCGGGTTCTGCCTTGTGTTTGCTAAAGGGATAGCTCTCCCACTGTTTCACGTATGTCAAGCAAACACTCTGTTACTGAACTGTCCATCCCTCAAATGGCAATGTTCTGTAGCGCCTCAAAAATTCAGGAAGCTGAAGTTGGGCACACCTCTCCTAGGCATGCATTTCCCAGGCAATCAGGTATAACGCTCCCTTAACCTTAGGTAAATGTGAATAACTGGGGATCAACAGCATCACAGGCCACTGGGGTGTCCCACAAACATGGCTGTTGTTTGTTGAGATATCATGCTTTTGGCTTTAGCAAAGAAAGTTGGTGCGGGGGACTTCGTGCAGCCTGCCGAGCCTCTGGGCACCGGGATGCTTCCCCCAAAGCACTGCTTGCGACCGCAGTGCCNAGGCATGCATTTCCCAGGCAATCAGGTATAACGCTCCCTTAACCTTAGGTAAATATGAATAACTGGGGCTCAACAGCATCACAGGTCACTGGGGTGTCCCACAAACATGGCTGCTGTTTGTTGAGATATCATGCTTTTGGCTTTAGCAAAGAAAGTTGGTGCAGGGGACTTCGTGCAGCCTGCCAAGCCTCTGGGCACCGGGATGCTTCCCCCAAAGCACTGCTTGCGACCGCAGTGCCAGGAACACAAGGCATGCATTGGCCAGTCAGCACAAAGCCAGGCACTCAGCTCCCTCTCGCTAGTGTTTCTGTGCTTCTAAACTGCATAGCATCTTGGGGATGCTCCAGACTTTCCTGAGTCCTGTGTAAACTCAGAAGAAGGGGGTCACATTGTTTTCTAAAGAGGCATTGCTTTAGTCAATTCTTCACAAGGGTCCTTTCTCATATTAAAAACAAAAACCAAAACAACACTCAGTCCAGTCCAGAGAGCTGGCTAAACCATGAAAGACACAGCGAAACCACGGGAGCAGATAAATGATAGTGCCTGAGTGAACGCCTGCAGGGCTTCCACGGTGAATCCAGAGGCAAAAGGACACAATGGGTTACACAGCGGGGTTTTAAAAGAATGTTCTAGAGAGAGGTAACACANCCTTTCTCATATTAAAAACAAAAACCAAAACAACACTCAGTCCAGTCCAGAGAGGGGGCTAAACCATGAAAGACACAGCGAAACCACGGGAGCAGATAAATGAGAGTGCCTGAGAGAATGCCTGCAGGGCTTCCACGGTGAATCCAGAGGTAAAAGGATACAATGGGTTACACAGCGGGGTTTTAAAAGAATGTTCTAGAGAGAGGTAACACAGACATATCAACACACTTGCCCACTTCCTGATAGCCTGAGGAAGGCTGGCATGAAGATGCTGAACTACTCAGTGAGAGAACTCCCAGACAGTGCTCTACCCCCTTCTCTGCCCATGTGCCAAGCAGCCACATCCCACGCTCTCCCACCACCTGGCACTCAGCATTATCAGACAGGCAAAGATGCTTCCTACAATGGCCGCCAGGATTTGCTTCTGAGGCTACCATGTCGTTTTCTTAAAATCTGCCTCATGGAGCTGTACTGACTTATTGACACATGGTTACTCCTGAGGGCTTATCATTCATGATGGGGCACAAGCGGCCATATTTCACCCGAGTCTGCCCTTCCTCCCTGTCCACACTTCTCAGGTGTGGCTCTGCTGGCTGGCTGGACTGTGCACGTGAGTCACCATTCTCCACTGACCCCCATGAAGCCATACCCTCTGCAGGAAGCAGGCCAGTGGGGACCGATGCATTTGGCTAAAACTGCAGCTGGTGCTGTAGTGTCCTCACCACCTAAGAATCTTGAATTATTTATTAAAGGAAACCATGCCATGATCCACACATCATCGGAAATCATGCCATGATCCACACATCATCATCATAGGACATCTGCAGGTGGGGTTCATGGAGAATCCACACGCTACACCTGTGGGATGGATGGCTTAGTACCCCTAGACTGTGTTCTCTGGGGATCACCAGCATTCAGCWGAGTGCCRGACCCACAGTCCAGGCTGTACATACATGGCTGGTAAAGCCAAGARTTCTTTCCTTATTTCTTTTGACYGAACTTATGAACTGAGTGTGTACTAGTTTCCTGAGCTGCCCCAGCCCTGCTGTGACCCCTGTCTCCATTCCAGGGTCAGAAACAACGTCTGACTTCTAGGACCAGCTCTGACTTATGGCGTTTTGGGTTTTTCAAAGCTGAAGATAGCCCTCACTTGTTTGGGGGATGGGAACACCAAAGCTCTTGGCTCAGAGTTCTTTGTATGATTTCTGGGTCTCCAATGGTTGTGGGTGTCCCTGAAGCTGTCCTTTAGAGGACAGAGTCATCTTGTCAGCAAGAACCAAAGGCAGAACGTTTACATTACCTGCAGGTGTGTGACCACAAAAGTCCAGCCTCCTGACATCTGGTCAGGATACTCTTGAGCCTGACTTGCTGACCAGATCCAATTGGGCTGAAGCCAGGCTGTGGGCTGTCCCCTAAAGGGACATCATTGCTTAGCTTCCTCTACTTTCCTATATTGTATTCTCTACTTCCTCACTGCTAGCTCTGGGAAGACTTTCTCAATAACTTACTTGCACCCAAGTCCTTATTCTAGGTTTTGACTCTTGAGAATCCCACCTAAGACATAACATAAATCAAGTGAGGCTATCCTCTCTGGGAAGGAATCTGCAGCACTACCATTTGAGGACAGCAAGAGTGACAGCAGAAATGGAGATCCTTGAACTGAAATGATATCACAAGATAACACCTTACACACAGAGACGCAGGTCTTTGCTGAGAGCACAGCTTCAGTCCTGGGCTTTGACTCCTGGCCCACTGTGTCTGGGATGAGATGCTATCCTGAGGTTGACCAGTTGTCTATCCAGCGCTTGCTGACTCCAGAGGGAGGAGGGTGAAGTGCCTGCTGCATGTGTCGGAGGGGTGCAGAGCATCTGCAGTGAGGAAAACAGGCTTTTCATCTCAGCTCCTGTTGGGAATCTCCCAGTGAGAGGTCTGTAAGAGAAAGTACTGATACTCCTTCAAGGCTCTGACCTCGACTCCCGGTGACAGCAATGGTCTTAGGTGGTCTTGCCACATCCACGGTGTTTCTGCAGTACTCCGAGCTTGGTGGATTCACTTCATGAGGTTTCTTTAGTTTATTTTATCTGCAGGTTTTAAACAGCAAGTTCCAAAGTACAATAAGTTCTTTCTCTTTTAAAATTTGTATGCAGGTACATGTATTTCCAAGGTTTCAGTGCTTGAGTGAATTATAGAACTATTTAATAGAAATAATAAAACATCGATACAAATATAAAGACACGATCAATATAAAAGGCTTACATTTATAAAAAATACTTTTAGGTAACAGTTTCCCCTGAGGGTTGACCACGCAATGTTGCATCCATAAATATTGCTTTGCTCTGTAGCTCGTCTTTCCCAAGCTCTGAGTTTGTTTGTAAAGGGAGGTGGCGGTGGCCCCAGTCATGTGACCTGGCTGGAGGTGGCCATCTCAGGTCGGCACCGGGCTTGACAGGAGGAGGAAGAGAACAGCATCAGTGGGGCCTCCGAAAAATCTGGAGAAGATTTCTTTCTTCCAAATATGGAAGATACAAAGATCAGGGACCACAGGTTGGCGATGGGAGCATGAGGGTATCACATGACTGGTACGGCCGGTCACTGGTTTTTCTGCACCCAGTCCCAACCATCTTCATTCTCTTTCCGGTTCTTTTCAGCTTCGATTATCTCTTTGTACCTCCTGCGGAAGAAGCCCATCTGAAAGACAGTGGAAGAGCTCTGGGTTAGGACTGGCTCTGGATTCCCAGGCAGCCTGAGCTATGAGGAGGTGGGAGGGACTTAGTTCTCCCCAAGCCTGGGGAAGCCAGGAGAATGTCTCGGGTGAGACTGTTTTTAGAATCCACTTTTCAAACCACACTGACTTCCTGGTCTATCTCCCAGCAAGTTGTTCATTGCACCGATTTTTGGAAAAGTGTTCCCCAAACTGGGCGCTGGGAATACTAGTTACTGGGTGTTTTTCAAAGTTTCTTTTGAGTAAAGAAAACGATAAATATGCCATGGTCAATCAAATTTGGGAAAAGCTGCAATCTTCTAGGCATTGACCACTGATGGGGAAAGCCAGCATTTCTGGAGCTTACTGACTGTTCTCTCTCCTGCATATGTGTTTATGTATATACGTGTTTACATATTTGTGCATACATGTGTTACATGCATGCTTACACATATATAGCATATGTGCATATTTATGTGCATATGCTTATGTATATGTGTGTTTATATGTTTGTGCAAATGTGTACACATGGATATATGTGTTTATGTGTGTATGTTTATATGCATACGTGATGACATGTATGTACTTAGGCACATATGTTTGTTTATGTTACTGTATGTGTTTGTTTATGTGTATGTATATGTTTGTTTATGTGTATAGTGTTTATGTGTTTATATGTATAGTGTTTGTGTTTATGTACCTGTGTCTTTATGTGTATGTGGATTTGTGTTTGTGTACATGTATAAGTGTATAAACATGTTTATACACATTTTCTATGTATTATGTGTTTATGTGTTTTGTGTATGGAGGTCAGAGTCAGGCAGGAGCTGTCCACTTTGATTTTTGAAACAAGTCTCTCAGTGGCCTAGACCACTCTGAGCAGGCCAGCCTGGCCAGTAAGCTCTGGGAATCTGACTGTCTCTACCTCCCCAGCACTGGGATTACAGGCATAGGTCACCATGCTTAGCTCTGTACAGGTGCTGAGGAAGGACACAGGTCCTTGTGCTTATGTGGCAAGCACTTCACCATTTAAGTTATATCCTCAAACCTTACACAAACCTCTTAATGTCCTGAGAGACGTCAGCCCCCTGTGGACCCATCTGACAAACAGTGCTCTCACACAGCTAAATGCTTAAAGCATCCGGGGAGTGGGATCTCATTTTGCCTTGCTGGCCTCTAGAACTTTCTCTCATATCTGTAGCATTCATAATACCCATGCTGGAGTCAACAGCATAGATTTCCCCTTGGCTCTGCATCCTGACTCAGGGTGGCAGTTTTCTTTGGCTTTTTTCTTCTACCTCTGCCCTGAAGTTGCATTTGGTCTGTGGCTCTTTGCACTTGGTAAGATGAATATCTGGCTTATCTCACATAGCCATTACAACTGCTGCTATCCAGTGTCTAAGCAACTGTTTGCTGCCTGTGATAGTTAAAGCAATGTTCAACCTGACAGCATCTACCATCTGGGACACGGGCCTCTGGGCATGCCTTACGGGCAGTGATAGTGATTGAATCGATCAGTGTGCAGAGACCCTTCTTTTTAAAAAAATGTTTATTTTTATGTGCATCAGTGCTTTGCCCACGTGCATGCATGTGCACCAGGTCAGGCCAAGAGAGGGCCTGGATTTCCTGGAATGAGAGTTGTGGGTGGTCCTGAGCTCCTGCACAGCAGAGAAGCAGGTGGAGATCAGGGACTCTCTTGTGACACCACCCCATCCTCTCCACTGAAGGGGGCTCCACTGGCCTTGCACAGATGAGAGCTGCCTCCCCCACATTGTAAGGAAACCTGTTGCTAGCTTCCAGCAGGTCCCCCAGGGCTGTGCAGTTTGAATGGCAGGGAAGGAACAGAGGCCTTCCAAGGACAGCTTGCAAGAGTCTGAGAAAATCTGTTATGGTTCAGTCTGTCAACTGGATTCGACCTGCAATCACCTGAGAAGAGGGTCTCAGGGAGACACTGTCTGGGTTAGGGTGGCTTTGTGAGGGTTTCTTTTCACTGTTAAATGGATATGGGAAGGCCCAACCCTCTGTGGGCAGAACAATTCCCTAGGCATGAGATCCTGGACTGGCTAAGTGCAGAGAGTGAGCTGAGCACAAGCGTGTACACATTCCTTTCTGCATTTGACTAGGGATGCTATGTGACTGGCTGGTTCAGATTCCTGGAGCCCTGACCTCCCTGCAATACAGATCATAACCTGGAATTGGGAGCTAAAATGAACTGCTTCTCCCGAAGTTGCTTTTGTGGGCGTGGGTTCTTTTATCAGAACAACAGAAATGAAACTAGAAAGCCTCAATCATGAAGATAAACATGGTTAGAACAAGAAAGTGTCTTTAGCCTACACGTGGGGCTGCTGATGTTGTAATGATTCCATCGGTAACCCCAGGTGACCGTGACACCAATCAAGGAGACTTGTGACATTCCGCTCTTGGGTCACTGTGTGTGTGTGTGTGTGTCTGTGTCTGTGTCTGTGTGGGTATGTGCACTGCCAGAAGAGGGCATCAGATACCCAGAGCTGCAGTTATAGACAGTTGGACGCTACCTTAACTTGGTTGTTTAGAACTTAACTTGATCCTCTGCAAGATCAAGTGCTCTTAACCACTGAGCCACCTCCCTGGCTCCAGTATTAGGGTTCCTGTTCGTTATAAGAAGGAGACAAGATGGCTCACATCTCATGTCCATGCTAAGATGTGGTGAAAGGATTTGGAGCAGCTAATGCAATGACGACGTTCACATGCCCAGATCATTATGGATGTCATTCTTGCCACCAACAAAGTAAGGGTGCTGTCCTCTCCTGCAGACACCCAGAGCAAGCTCTCTTCTTCATGCAGAAACAGCCTTGTAAGGCCCATTCTCCCTACCAGGACCCCAGGGTCTAAGAGTTCTGACCCCAATAGCCAACCTTTGAGCATGAGAAGCTGAGTTGTCATGGGTGTGCATGTCCTCTCCAAAAGACCATTTCTTAAATCACAGTACATTCCTGTGGCCAGGGAAGGCTGACTGTGGCAGAACAGGCTGTGCACTGTGCACCAGTGCTCAGGGTTGCCAGAGAATAGACAGAAAGGTTTGCCAGGGCCATTTCCCAACAGATGGCAGTAGAGTGACTTCTAACAAACTCAGACTCTTCAGGCAGATGAAGAGAAAGCTACCAGAACAAAAGAACCTGGGGAATGACTTAGTAGTATGGTACCTGCATAGTATGCAAAGGGCCACAGCTGTTATTCCCAAAAACACACACATGCACACACACACACACACACACACACACACACACGAATGAATGGATAAATGAGTGAATACGTGAATATCAATTTGTATAGTCACCACACTGTATGGTACCTTGCGCCAACCAGTCACTATCACCCCTACCGATCCTAGCATGTAGGTCCCCTTTCATTAGCATGCCTGGGTATTTGGGAGGAATTCTGAGAAGTCTTGGACCGCCAGCTAAGCCCACCCTGAGACTTCTGGGAAACGATTAATGACAAGCATACGCTGTACCCATAACGACCCCACACTTCCACCCAGTGGCGTCAGGTTGCTTCCTGAATCTGAAACCCTTGGAATCTTCCAAGGCTTGTGTTCCAGGAGGGCTCAGATGTTTTGTTTATAATTATCCTATTTGCAGGAGAAACCGCCCTATGAGGAGACTTCATGACTAGCTTCAAGGTTTGTTCAGCTGGAGGCCTGGAGCAGCAAAACTGCTTCGGGTCCCGACAGTAACCCCAGAGAGCAGCTCCCAGATCCCTCCTGTAGGCCAACCTTATGTGTCTCCAAACCAGCCAGAAAACAGACCAAGTGGTACATTCTCCTCAGCTGCCCCGTTAGGTGAGTGCTGGGTGAGTCAATGAAGCCAGAGGAAGAAATGAGAACCGACCCAGTTCTGAGGTACCCAGTCCTGGTCCAGTCCACTTCAGGGTGGTAAGAACAGCAAGACAACTCCAGGGCATCTGGGCTCTGAGGGTGTTTCTCTGTGTACTGGCCTTTGGGGTGTTTCTTGGGCAGCCATTTCCATGACCTTGGGTAGGCTCTTCCATTGGCCTAGCTCTGGGCCTTGTGTTTATGGACTTCTTAGTTACTTGGCTGTTTACATAGCACGTCTCCATCTCAAGATGTTGAGGACACAGTATCAGACCAATATTTATCTCCAAATATAAACTAGACCCACCACACGTCACTGGCACATAGTTTTTAGTGGGGGGGGTGGTTTGGGACTGTGTGTCTATGTGTGCACATGAGTGTATATTGTTTTGAAAAGTAGGGATGGGTTTTCTCAGTCTGCATTGGAGGCAAGGTGGTGAGCCTTCTGTAGTGACTGCCAAACCTTACATGTTCCCTGTGCCACCCCACAGATGTCCACTGCTAAGCAGTTTGGGTTGTGAGTCACAGTGATGCTCTCCAATAAAAATCATGCTCTCTAAGAAATCTCTAGAATATAAGGCTCCTGGAATGGTTCCAGCTGATAGAAGCCTCAGAGTAGCTCCTGTCAGGGGCCAGGGCAGCCNTCCTGTCGGGGGCCGGGGCAGCCAAACCCTTTCTGCACCCTGTTTCTCTGTCACTTGACCAGGCAGGACTGGGTTTTTCTTGCAAAACAATGGCACTCTGTTCCAAATCATCTAGTTTTGAAAAAGTGTCAATCAGGAAAGAAAAGAAAAGAGACAGAGGGTCCTTGGCTGGGGGCTGTGGACAAGCTCCTTCACTGAAGGGGTGGCCCATGTGTCTGGCAAACTGCAAACAGGCAGGGACAGACTCGGGAAAGTGGTGGAGGGATGCGGGGAGGCATTTTTCTTCCGAAGGTCAAACGCCTGAACATATTTTCTCTCGCCCTGCTTCGCTGGTGTTAGTGAGTTGAAGGTGTCTCTCAGACAAGCTAGTCCTATGTTATTGTACCTCTGAGCAGCTCACCCTTTCCATAAAGGGGCCTCGAGGAAGAGGCACCAGGCTGGGGTGTCTTCCAACCCAGCCAGGAGCTGTAGCAACGGAGAGCGGACGCTTTTGGATTTTTCTCCCTTGAAAGAGTTTCATGTTTCAAAGTCTTCCTCCTGCGCAGTGGTTTGGCAGGCTACCGTAATCCTTGCACATCAAGTTTAAATTACGGTTCCCAGTGTCCGCGGACGGCTCAGCTCTGAGAAGGTTGATTAGGATCCATTTCAGCGCTCTGCTTAGCTTGGGGCCCTGCTGTGGATTTTGTGTAGGAGCCAGGTCCGTTTGCGGCCAAGCGCGAGAGAGTCTGGCCCATCAGCAGGCCCTTTAGGAAGGTTCTGGGGAGCAGCTACGGCAGGGTCTAGAGGGGGAGGCTGGGTGGGCTGAGCACAAGACAGGGACCAGGACTTAGCTCTGGAGAAGGCATTTGTGGAACCTCGAGGGGTTTCTGCTTCTGATAGAAGGGAACTCCACAGGACATATGTCACGAGGTAGGGACCAGTGAACGAGGCCAAGTACTGTTGCTCCTCTCTGTCATTAAAGTGCCTTTCTCAGCAGGTTTCAAAACAGTATAAGGTCTGTTGCTTCCTTCTGCCCAGTTACTTGGGTACACCACCTAGAAGGAGCCCAATGCTACTTGCTGAATGGAGGTGCTGGCCACCCAGTGAGCATCAAACATGTAGATCCACAAGCCTGTGTGGATCACAGAGGCACTGGCGGGAGTCTGCTTTCTAGAGCTTTAGTATCATACCAGCATTTGGGTTTAGACCACACAGTTTTGGGACAATCATTTTTGGCTCATGCATGTAGGACACAGATGACCACAGGCAACAATGTCCAGCGGCACTCGAAAAGGGAACTCAGGCCTCCCGGGGGTGTTTCAGTGGGGTAAAGAAGCTTGCTGCTAAGCCTAATGACCTAAGTTCAATCTCCAGGACCCACATGGAGGAAAGAGAACCCATTCCTGTAAGTTGTCCTCTCACCAAACCGCCCACCCACAACTCCCCACAAAATAAATCTTTTACAAAATTAAAAAATAGTAGAAGGGGGCTGGAGAGATGGCTCAGAGGTTAAGAGCACTGGCTGTTCTTCCAGAGGTC
>LOEQ01001196.1:486490-504392 GCA_001685075.1 Bramus lutescens
AGCTTATTCCTGGAGGACAAGACTTTTTAAGGGGACAAGGGTCTGTTGCTATGCAGAAACCCTCAGAGGGTGAGGACTGCCCTGCCTCTGGCTGGGGATTGAACAGAGGGTACTGATCATACTGGGCAAGTGCTCTACCACGGGGCTCTATCCTTCACTCTCAATTCTCCTCCTGACTGCATATCTGCGGCTTGGACAGAGTCGAGGCCACAGGGGGAAGAGTTCTGCAATTAACTGACCACTAAATCTGAATGCAGTGCGCTCCCAAGGCCACCACAGACACAGGTTGCTTCTGAGGGAGAGGATCAGCTATATATCACCCGGACTGATTCTTGCTTGTTACTTAGAAAGTCCAGCTTGTCTGTAACAGTTCATGTACACACGTGTACATACTTGTGCACACGTGTGTCTATCCAGATGGGGTTCTGGACATCTTGAGGGAGATAACTGATGGTCAGTGAAAGACTTTGGTGGGCTGGACATCTTGCTCCTTTAAAACGTTATCCTCGATGGCTGTGGTTTCCTTGGGGACCAAGGATCCTGGGGAGTCCCAGACATCCCACTCCTGAGTCAACCAAAGCACATTTCTATGTGGAAATGGATCCTGTCCTTTAAACAGCAGTGCTGATAATTGTGATGGTGGCTGGAAGCTGCTGGTTCAGTGTGGGTGGGGCTCCCTGTTGGTTTGGCTCACTCTTTCTTGGTCATCTCTTACATGATGATGACCGCTCCTAACTACTGACCATGTGGGCACACCACACAAGACAGCATTAGACTCATCGTTGGTCAGGACGGACATGCCACATACTCCCTAGCCTTAACACGCATTGCTCACTTCCATCTCTCCTACCACTGTTACTAGTGCCAGGGGGGAGTGTTGGCTTTCTAACCAACTCCTCATTCTCACCCTTATCCCTGTGAACCCAGCATCCACACCGCAGTTTGTGACTTTAAACCATGTACATCAGGGTTGGTGGGCTTGCAGTCAGGCCTGGAGACCTGACCTGGATCCCTGGACCACACACGGTGAAAGGAGACTCAACTCCCACATCTGTCCTCTGACCTCTGCAGGGACACTGTGGCATAGGCATGCCTATTCATATAGAGGCACACACAATAAATAAATAATGCAATAAAAATTTTAGAGGGACCTGAAAGGTTGTTCAGTAGATTAAAGAGCACTTGTCATTCTTCCAGAGGATCCCGGTTCTGTTCCCAGTTCCCGCATGGCAACTTACATACAAACATGTATACACCTTGTCTTAGGGTTTCTATTGCTGTGAAGAGTCACCATGACAATGGCAACTTACAAACATTTAATTCAGGCTGGCGTACAATTTCAGGGGTTTAGTCCAGCATTTTCAAGGCAGCATGCAGGCAGACACGGTGCTGGAGAAGGAGCTGAGAGTTCTACATCTTGATCCAAAGGTCACAGGAAGTGAATTGTATTCCACACTGGGCATAGCTTGAGCACAGGAGACATCAAGGCCAGCCCCCACAGTGACACACTTCCTCCAACAAGGCCACACCTCCTAATAGTGTCACTCCCTATGGGGGGAATTTCTTTCAAACCACCATACACATAAAATAAAAATAAATCTTTAAAAAAACATAAAGAATATACACCATTCCACATAATTCCTGCTGCAAACAGAACTTCAGATGGCTTTCCTTTGCTGCCACTGGTTGTATGTGGTATAGACCCTACCTTTGTCCTCAATCTTGTCTCCTGTCTTTGGTGGCTTAAACATGCCACACCATCTGGTCCTCACGCAGCTTTCTGCTCATGAGCCAGGACACTTCCTCCTGCTGGGCAAGCTCACTCCTCTCTGCTCCCAGGCCTTAACCCCATTTTGTTCTGTTCGGAATGGCTCAGTGGAGACAAACCCCTTATTAGTTTCCTTGTTGGTGACATCCTTGTTCTCCCATAGCCAGCCCCAGGGGCAGGAGGTATGGCTGTGCCCACCTCCTCCCTCGTTCTGTCCCTAGTGCCTGGCACACACCACCTAACCCTTAGCAAACTCTCAGATAAAGTCACCAATTGATGAAATGGCTGGAAAATCTCACTTGTGTGTCTGGCAAATGACACTTGGAGTTTTCTCAGTTTTCAATGGGCAGTGCTTAATTCTCCCACAAGGATTTTGGGTAAAGACGATGGTACAGGAGGGGTGGCAATAAATCATAGCATAACCGAGGTTCATGGCTAAAAAAAACACCTCTCTGTATAGAGGGCATAATTATGTGTATGCAGGCGTGTCTGCTTGTCTGTGTGTGCACTGTGCATGTATGTGCTGGAGCCAGAAGAGAGTATCATGTCTCCTAGAGCTGGAGTTGTAGGTTGTAGTAAGATACCCAATGTGGGGGCTGGAAATTGAACTCAGATCCTCTGCAAAAGCTGTAAGTGTTTTTAAGCTCTGAGTCGCCCCTCTATACCCTTCTAGAGACTTCTCACTGGTGGTGTTGAAGCCTTTCAACCACTGCAGGGAAACATAAAGCAGCCTTCCCATGTTAGAGTCAAGAAAACTGAGGCTTAGAGCAGAGCTTAGCTGATCTCCAAGTTACTGAGTTAGGATGCTGACTTTGGAGTTTCTGATTCCTAAGGGGAGGCAGGAAGGAAAAAGAAGGAAGCCAGGCCTGACCTGAAAGGATGGGTTCAAAGCCTGTCACCAGAATGTGCTGTCCTGACTGACTTGGTGGGAAGGTTTATTCAGGCGTGCACACAGGATGCAGGAAGGAGGCTTCCTTCCGGGGTCTGAACTAACCTGAGTGAGGAAGACCCCATTTGGGAAGAGGAGATCAGGGTCCAGGGCACAGGAGCTGGCTGGACTCTGCAGATCCTCACAGTTTAAGCAAATAACTTAAAACAAGCCAGTCATTTCCTCATCATATCAAACACCTTTGCCTTTGTCTCAGCGGATTCATCTGGAGTAGCTGGGTACTGACACTGATTGAGAGGTTACAAGGCAGAGGAAAAGAGGCACCCAGGCTGTGAGTCCAGCACTCCAGACGCCACCCTGGTCTTAGTCAGTGTGAGATCTAGAGCTAATCAATTGTTTTCTCCCTGAGTCACAGACTCCTTTGTTTCCAAGAGGAAGGGGCTTTAGTGGTTCTCACATGGAAGGGGACAGTAGATCTTCTAGGGATTATTCTGAATTAATGATCCACATCTCCACATGCAGGAGGAACATGAGGCTCCATGAAGAAGACAAAAGGCTCCAAATATATTTCCCATCACACTGGCCAGGAGGCATTGCTTATTCTAGCACATTCTGTTGCTTTGTTTTCAGACGAGATCTTGCTATGTAGCCAAGACTGGCCTCAGATTCGAGGTCCTCTGCTTCTGCCTCCTGAGTGCTAGATCTTCAGGTGGGTCACCACACCCAACCCACATTAGTTCTCAAAAGAGAGCAAGGCACCCACAGCCTGCCAGTCATCCTTGGACAAGGCCTCATGCTCTCTCATTAGGATGGCTGCTTGCCCAAGAAGTTCCCACCAACAAGTGCTCCAAGTGTCTGAACAACGACTCTTGCTCAGATGCAAGCGTGGCTGACTTGTCACTGCCCTTCATGACACCTAAAGCGTGCTGAAGGGGACAAGGGTCACTATCTGTGGCCCACTGTTGGCTCTCCTCCCCAGGCAATGAGTCACAGGGAAAGACGGGCTCCTGTCCCTGCCAGAGCAGCTGACAACACCAGTGACCTGGTCCCCAGGTACAGAGTTCCAACCTTAGCTGGTGAGATGCTTGTGCCTGACCCCAGAGCAACAGGTGACAAGAGGGCAGGGGAGCTGGTCCCAGAGCCCAGGGCATCGAGTCCTTCCTGTGGCTGGACTCAGCACGGCTCTGGCTCATCAGGTTGTCTGATTCCTCTCACACCCCCACAGTCAGGTTCTCCAGGCAATTCCAAGAGCTCTCAGATATGCCAAATTCTAGCCCATTCTGCTTCTATCAAAGTGGGAAAGTAGGTTTCTGCCTCTGTCCTCAAGGTGGCAGTGTGGTGCTCGGCCCTCCAACACCCTTCTGTCGTATGCAGATCCCAAGAACACAAATGAGAAGGCATGCCAACCTCACATACAGAGGAAAGGAATTTGGGGTGATGCCTCCAATAACTAACAATTCTATAGTCTTTAAGTTTACATTGGTGGAATCTCCAGCCTCCTTTATTGGCTAGTCTCCTTAAAAGAGTGGGGTACTTGAGGTCAGAGAGATGGCTCAGCAGTTAAGAGCAAGTATTGCTCTTGAGCAGGACCCAAGTTTGATTCCTAGCATCTATACTAGGCAGTCTAAAACTGCCTATAAATTCAGCTCCAGAGGATCTAATGCCTCTGGCCTCCATGGGCATCCATATGTATGTGATATACACACATCACTGGATATAATAACATAAATCTTCAAAAAATAAGGGGCATGTCTTAGTTTGCTTTCTATTGATGTGGCAAAACACCATGATCCAAAGTTGGGTAGGGAAGGATATAGTTCATCTTATAGCCCGTCATGGTGACGTCAGAGCAGGAATTCAAGGCAGGACTGAGGCAGAGACCATGGCGGAGAGTGCCTCCAGGCTTGTTCAGCCTGCTTTCTTACATCACCCAGGTCCGTACAGCATTGCTCATGATGGGCTAGTTCCTGTCACATCAATCATCAATAAAAAAGATGCCCCGATAGACCAATCTAATGGAGGCATTTTTCCAGCTGAGGTTCCCTCTTCTCAGATGACTCTAGCTTGCGCTCAGTTGACAGAAACCAACCAAACAGAAAACTAACCAACACAGTTCTTGAGTCTTTTGCTTTAGCTGTTGGCTTTGGAGGTTAAACTCCTAGAGCAGGGGATGTCTAACTCTCTTTGGTCTTTTGGTGCCTTTTCTGTGTCACAGATAGCGTTAGGTGTCTCTGGCATGTATTCCTATTTTCACTCCCTCCAGAGCTCTCCCCCAAGAGAGTGTTTTCTAAGACCCCAGTGGATTTTTGTGGTTAGTGTAAACCCCACCAATATTAACTCTACAGTCACCACGGAACTTATTGTATAACAGTAGGAGACTAGCAATAATAACAACAACCCGTAAGATAGGAAAAATATGACAATATTGTATAATGGTACTTATTGATTGTATCTGAAATTTTCTATTAGTATTTCAGACTGTGGTTGACTAGGAACAAACCATGGAGAGAGACAGCATGGATAAGGGAGCTCATGTACCCCTCCCCCCAAGCAAATTCCTGGTCCTGGTGGGGAGTGTCCCAGGACACACACAGCTATGCCAAAATCTTTGTGGACCCCAACTACTGCTTTTACCTTTTTCTCTAACTTTTCTCTCTTGCCCCAACTTGCTCCCCAGAAAGTAAGTTGGATTGAGTTGAGTATGAAAGTCAACATGTTATTGGCTCCTCACAACCAGCCCTTTGACCTTGTGGTCATTGAGACCCCACCAAGGTCCTCAGGCTAAAGACTGCATGAAACCAGATAAGTACCATTGAAGTTGATCTTGGCTGTTACTTCTGCTTAAGTGTGGTAGTTTGAACCAAAATGGCTCTCATATGTTCGAATACTTAGTCCTCAATTGTTAGAACTTCTTGGGAAGGATTAGAAGGTATGGCCCTGGGGGAGGAGGTGTGTCACTGGAGGTGGGCTTGGAGGTTTCAAAAGTCTACACCATTCCCAGTTATCTCTCTGCCTCACGGTTGCGGATCAAGATGTGAGCTCTGAGCTGCTGCTCCAGTGCCGTGCCCACCTGTCCGCTGCCATGCTCCCACTGTGATACTCACAGACTCACCCTCCGACATTGTAAGCCACAAATAAACTCTCCCTTTTATAAGTTGCCTTAGGAGCGATGCCTTATCACAGCAATAGGAAAGTAATTAAGAGTAAATATCTCTGATGGATTCATTAAGGAACAAGTCCTCAAGAAAATCTACTACATACTTCTAGTGACCGACAGATGCACTACTTCATCAAGACATAAAAATAAAAGACACGCAGACTGAGGATGGACCTTGGGGTAGACCTCTTGCCGGATGTGTTAAAGGCCCTAGGCTTGATTCCCGGCACTGGGGTTGTAGGGTGGGGTGGTGGAGATAACACAAGGAAAAGCAATTGATCTTCCTAATTCATCATCACATGCGCTGTTTATTGTTAAAAACCCACCTGTGTTATTCTTCCTTTTACCTACATCCTGATAGACACCAGACACAGACGCATTCCCTCATCCGTTCAAGGCCACAATGATTGGTGCCTAATCTGAGAGGCTGTGAAATTTCACCTGATTTAAGTCTGCTGGGCAGCCTCTGTGGAAACCCCCTTCAGATGGGTGGTTGAGGAGCCAGATGCTTAGAAGATTACGTGGGGGAAAAATGTACTTCTTCTAAAACCAGAAGTCTTCCTACTCAGAGGAGATTCTTTCCCCTACTAGGAAAGTTGAGAACACAGTGCAGAATGGAATCTTAGCTTCTGGACCACAAAGGCCGGTGGTGGGAGGACCTTCGAGAAGGGCTCTCTTGGGATTCTCCTTCCCGTCCCTTCTGGAACCATGAAAAATAACCAACAACAGCTTCTTGCCAACACTTGATAGAGAGAATATCACCACAGCCCTCAAAACAGGAGAGTCAAGGACTTGAGCCCCACAACACGATGCCGCATGGTGCCTCCCTGGACCCCAGGGCAAAGAGAACATATCCAGAACTTTCTCTCCACCCACACAAGCAACTTGGCCTGCTACACACCTGTGAATCATTCCTATTGGCGGAATGATTGGGCATGTTTCATTCTAGATGATCTTTAACCAGCACTATGACAGCCAGCAGGGACTCTCTTGCTTGCTTTTTAGGTGCAGCACTGAGCCAGCTGCTAAGTGGTCAGAGCGCAGTGAAAAGAGACCAGCGCCAATCCCAAATATCTGACCAGCCAGAAGAGCTGAGTGCAAGCCGTGGAGGACTTGAGTTTCATTCTGGGCAACTTGTCCATTTGAAAAGAGGTCAGGACTGACACCTTCTCTGGGATGGCTGACCCCTCGTGAGTGCTGTCAACCTGTGCATTTAGACATCCTAGACTGGCTGACATTCTCGTGATAAACTAGCTGGAAAGAGGAACAGGATTGGGATGTTACTGAGCTCATTGCTTTAGCTAGACTGGCTGGCCATGAAGCCCCAGCACTTCCCCAGTGCTAGGACTATAGGCACTTACTGCCACTTCTGGCTTCTTACATGGGTGCTGGGGACCAGAACTTGAATTCATCATCTTTGTACAGCAAGCACTTTCCTGACTGAGCCATCATCCTAGCCCCTCACGTGCCAGTATTATGAAATGGTGCATCTCTGTGTGACTAGAAAATAAGTTAACAGTCTTGCTCTGTGCAAGTACATAATTCTTCGAGAATTTACTTCTTAAGTTTGTTACAGCAACAGCAGATTCTCCAAGAGAGGGCAAGACTCCCCTGAGAGAAGGTAAAATCCATGGGAGGGAATCTGAAGAACAGTAGGTTGTAGGGCTCCTCAGCAGGGCAGGGCATTGGCTGTCTTCCCTGCCTGCGCCCCTGGGACTGGACTTAGGAGGGTGTCAAACAGCGCTGGCCCTCCCCTCCCTAGGAACAAGAAAAAACCAGATTTCCAGTGTCTCCCTCACCAGGCACCTAAAAATCCAGATGTCCAGTGTCTCCCTCACCAGGCACCTAAGCTGAGGTTCCCTGCCTACTCTGAGGCCTGACAACTTCAGGGAGAGCAGGGCAGAAGGGAGAGTGCATGAAAGAGGTTCTAGGTCTTGGCACTGTGACATGGCCTTTGTAAGACAAGCAAACATTGTTTCCTAAGCTCCCCTCACCCTCAGGGTTTATCCATGGAACTGCATAGGCAGAGGAGCAGAAGAGATTTCAGGGAAGGGCCAAGGAGAGATAAAAATAGCCCTGGCTTCAGAGTGGAACTCTAAGTCCTATTGAGGACACTTCCAGACAGTTTTTCTTTTGGCCCATCACTACAAGAAACTCTCGCATACCAATGGTATGTTAAGTTAACAGAGCAATGGACCCATGAGGCCTTCCAAGGGGCCCTAGGAGCCAGAGCAGGCAGGGCTTTGGGTCTACCACAAACCCTTCATCTTGGCTTAGAGAATTTCTTTCCCCTCAGGTCCCAGCTCCAAGACCCCAATCCTCTGAGGAGAGCTGTCCCAGGGCAGTGAACTCACCAGAGTCTCCTCTCCGTTCCCACTGGCTATCTCCACCACTCTCAGGGCAGGGTCCACCTTCACCTTGGCTCGAGCCATGAACTGGATGACAGAGGAGCTGTCCTGTGGAAGAAATGGTACAGTTCATGAGACTCTTTTCAAACGACCTAGAGAATGATTCGCCCACGAGAGGGACTATGAAGAGCTGAGCTCTCAGGGTTCCATGAAGATCCCAAGTGCATTTTATCACGCAACTAGCAGCCTCCCCATCACCGGTACCCACAACGACTTAGGCTTCCGGCCTTTCTTGAGAATTCCTTTGGATGGTGGAAGGCACAGAGGAGTCTGCATTTGCCAGTAAGGCACACATGCAAGCCTGCGTGCTGCGGTTTCCGAGGGGTGAGGGCCAGATAGCGGGTGATTGATACTGACATATTCACAAAGAGTAGAGGATAAATAAAGCTGTTTAATTGTGTGCAACAAATCCCAGCCTGGCATTCCCCAGAAGGCATCTGATTCCCATTTTCTAGTCATCTTCTTGCCCTGACCACAGTCCTCAAAACCATGAAAGTTTAGTTATCCTTAACTCTTTCTTTGCTCTTGAATGAAGCTCTCTGGAGGCTGAAGCCATTGCACATTCAAAGAGGGTACCCGATGGAATGATGATGGGGGTGTGTGGGAGATAATCACCCAGTCTATAAATCAGGTTTAAGGGGAAAGAGGGGGACCTCGGAGACTCTGCCTGTGGGCAGAAGCAGTTGGAAGTCTTGCTGTAGGCTCAGTTTCAAAGCCACAATCCAGATAACAAGCACATGGCTCCAAAGCTGGGATGGAGAAGATGTAGGCTGGCAAAACTTGGGCCTCGGGACACTGGACGCTGACTGTGGAGTCCCCTCGCTGCCCCTGCGGGATGGCCGGGCTCTGCCAGCCAGGTGTCTTTAGTGTCTCCATCTGCTCTGACTGAGTTCCTCTGTCACGTGAGGAAGTCACTAAGGTCAGAAATTTAATCCCTGAAGGCATGTGCGTGTGGAATTCAGGGCAAGGCTTCTGGCAGTCAGGTTAGGTGTGGAGTATCCAGGTGCTGAATGGCGTTCCCTGGGACTGGAACCTTTTCTCCAAGAGGGAGTAGAAGGTTTATGCAACAGAGGAGGTAAAGAAGAGGTCACATGTCTGGGAAGGTGAAACTAGGGGGATCCTGGGAGCCCTTCCCAGCTTTATAAAAAGGAGCAAACAGTTGCTGGGGGAGGGGAACCCTGGGGAAGGGTCTCTGTGGGGAGGGGAACTTGGGGAAGGAGACTCTGACCAGCCATGGTGAAGCTGCCTGTAAGCAGTGCACAGAGCTCAAGGCTGCAGAGTCTTTGGGTTGTCACCTATACGCGGGTGGCTGTTTGACTGTTTCCAGTCATCCTAGCTAGGTTTGGTTTGTTGTGGATTTCCTTTCAGAGGTGAGTAGATGTCCCCCACCAACCCCTCTATGTGCGTGAGTGTGTTCACGTGTGTGCATGTGCGTGTGTATGCACGTGCACGTGTGCGCACACACGTGTGTATGTGTGTGTGTATGTGTGTGCGCGTGTGAGATGTCTCCAGGGAAAGTCTGTGACACAATGCTGTGGTGTCAGTGTCCTAAGGAGAGGAGTGACCACCATGTATCAGGACCCTCCTCACCAGAGGCGAACCTAAGCACCATGCCCTTGAACTTCCCAAGCCTCTAGGCCACAGAGACAAAGGAGCTTCTACTATTTATACATCACCAAGTCCCATGCTCCCTGTAATGCTAACAGAAAATGGGTGAAGGCCGTCTCAGGATCAGCTGCCAACTTCGACCTATACTGGCTAAATCTACAAGGAAGCAACAAAGGCCTCTCTCTCTAGATGTAACTTCCAAGGGGACCCTTTACTCATCACCCAGGAAACCACAAAGAGCACCCTGCAGGAGCACAAGGGGGCTGTTGATGTTGTGCTTTACCTGGGGGTTGTGCAGAAATTATTGTCCTTTTAAACCCAGCTTAAGAGCTTTATAAACATTTAATGTGGTGTTTCCAGGCAGACCAGGAGTGCTGGGCTCCAGCATGTGAGCTCCACTTGAACTGCAGAGCCATAGATGTACTGATCAAATCTAACATTGCTTTAAAAAAATTAATGCTAATTATGTATATTTGTATGTGTAAGTGCATATGAGTGCAGGTACCTGCAGAGGCCAGAAGAGGGCGCTGGCTCACTTGGAGCTGGAGTTACAGGCAGCTGTCAGTTGCCATGTGTGTGCTGGGAACTGAGCTCTGTCAGGTCCTCTGGAAGAATAATCAGTGCACTTAACTGCTGAGTTATCTCACTAGCTCCCCCATATTTTTTCTTCTTATCACCCCCTCCTTAGTAAAAATACATTTAAAAATGCTTCTTGGAGGATGGTCACTCAAAAGAATATTTCTGTTTCATAAAATCGTCCAGCAATTTAATAGTTTTTAAAATTTGGTTTCATGTATCTTCTATTCATCTTACACTGAATTAACTATATAATTAATGTGGAGTTTTGGGGGTCATGTACAGGCCATAGCCTACAGGAGAGGTCAGTAAACAACTTTCATTGGTCAGTTTTCTCCTTGCATCATAAAGATTGTGGGGATGGAAGACAGGTAGACAGGCTTGGCCACAAGTGCCTTTACCCACTGAGCCATAAAGTCGTCCTCTGATACTGTGTTTTATATTATGAATCATCGTTATCACCACCTTAGATATTAACAATGACAATGATGGTTAGGTTAAAGGCCACACAGATGAAGGGATGGTATACAGCAGGCCCCTGGTGGCTGTGAAGAAGGCCCTAGGGACATTTCCAAAGAAATCCTATCCTCTGATGATTTAAAAAATCAGACCCAACATTTCAAATGAAAACTAGTTGAGGTTAAAACAATAAAACCTCAAATTCCCTTGTCTGGAGTCAGACTTCGAGGTCAAAGGAAAATAAACACAACTCTAGGCAGAGGCCAGCCACAAGGTCTTTGTTGCCCCAAGTCCAGAGGGAGACCCAATGGCCCAGAGACCATCTGGTCAACCTCATAAAGGCGCTGTGTTAAGGTCCAAGCCCGAAACACTATTTCAGACTCCGAGGGGACTGGGGACGGAGGACGGGGGGCACGTGGCTCCTAAGTCAGTCTTGCCTCAGGCTGCACTCTGGACCTAAGTTTCTGCTGGAGAATGAGCCTCCCAGAGCTGTCAGCTCCCTTGCCTAGGGCTCCATTGGTTTGGGTGATTCAACAGCAGTTACTGGGATGTAGTCCTTGGTAAATATGGGAGGATTGTCATCCAAAAGAATATTTCTATTTAATAAAACCTACCAGCAATTTAATAGTTTCGTAATTTTGGTTTTATGTATCCTCTATTTTATATTTAATTAACAATTAATGTTGTGAGGGAGTGTTGGGGGTCATGCACAGGTCATAGCCTGTACATCACTGGCCACTAGAGAGAAATGCTGAATAACCACAGTTACGCTCAGCCCCTGCGACTGAAGGCCAAGCAGCAGCTATGGGACTGACAGAGAGGAGATGGCAGAGTGGTCTTTACTGCCAGTGCCATAGCTCTGGGGACAAGTGAGTGTCATGGGAAACACAACTGTTAGCAACACTGGCTAAGATAGGCAGGCATGTATACAGACTCCAGGGACCCATGTAAGGCAGGAACTCCTTAGAGGAGGAGGATAGAGCATAGCTCACACCTAGCTTCCTTTAACGTGGTCCTATAGAAAGTGGGTACACCAGAGAAGCCCTGAGTGTGAGCCCAACTTCTCCAAACGAGTTTCCAAACTAGGGAGCCCAGATGGTGTCTGTGTGGAGACTGTAGGAAAGCATACAGAG
Organism: Bramus lutescens; assembly: GCA_001685075.1. NCBI lineage: Eukaryota > Metazoa > Chordata > Mammalia > Rodentia > Cricetidae > Bramus > Bramus lutescens. Next base: position 498,489 of record LOEQ01001196.1, read on the forward strand.
AAGCTGGACCCCATCCCCCGATGCCTGCATCTTCTCAGGCAGGCATCACTGCTGGGTCTAATTAAAAGCTGACCATGATGTCAGCTGTACTCACCTGTGGATGGCTTTAAACACATCACGCACAATTAATCTTTTCAAATAAAGATAAATAGGAACTCTGAGGCTAACACGTGCATTTTATCTTTATACCCAATTATTTCCATAGCATTCTGTGGTATAAAGCTGATCATACTCAGCAAGCTCTTATCTTAAAACAAATCACAGTAAACCTCTATTAAGGGCTGCAGATTTGCTGACAGGGATTTGGAACCATATTTGATAAGTTCACAGTAGCAAAGTGATCTGTGGCTCACAAGTCCAACATCTTTGAGGGATCGTTTGAACAAGCAATCAGGCAAACTAGGCTTCATGGGTCAAATCTGGCCCTGTTTGTTTGTGTCAATAAAGTTTTATTAGAAACATAGCCATGCCCTGCATTTGAATATCATCTAGGGCTGCTGGTAAGAGTTGAATGTTTGTAAATGACTCAATTAGCATGTGTATCTGTGCCACATGCACCCCAATGTAGCTATGAACATGGATAGCCCAAAACAAAATCAACTTATTTAAAACACTGAGAGTTTGCTGTTTTCATAAGTCTCAAGCCTGATATCATACATGATCATAATATGTCATAATGTCAAGAGATTGAACATTCATGATTCTGGCCCATAAGCCTAACACAGTTCTTGCTATTTCTTGACAGAAAAGGCTGACAAGGAGTAGCCTGAGTGTTGTGGGGAACTGATCCCTGGGGTTCTGGGTAACCCCAATAGGCGGGCCGAGGGGACTCACCTTCTTCAGTATGTCTGTATTCAGCAGCATGTACAGGTCGACCGTGCGGCTCTCCTCTTTAGGGAGAGTGCTAAGGTTGCAGTGCACTGTCAGACAGGAACTCCCTGGCTTCTCACAGTCCTGAGGAGAAAATTTCCAGATGGAATTAAGAGATGGACACAATCCAAAGCCATCTACAGAGCAGAGCATCTGTGATGGTGACCGTGGGATTTCAGGATAAAGAAATCAAGAAGAAGAGGTGGAGCCTAGGGAGTGGTTGATGGCAGACCCTGACCAGGATTCCACCCTCAGCTACAAAACACAGAGTAAAACAGGAATTAGGCATGTCCAGTCACCGACTCCATATGTCCCATAAAGTCATTTATGAAAAAGTGATTTTTAAACACATATAGCACGCAGGGAGGGGTTGTGTAACATGAACTATCTCCCTGATTTCTTCTGTTTGAAACTGTATCACACAATTCTATTACTGTTATTTAGTATGCAAATTGTATTGCTATAAAGAATAGCTTAAAAAAAACTCAACTATAACACCCCCCCAACTAAAGATGTCAATATGCCCTGTAACTGCCAGAGGGCAGTACAAGGATTTCTGACCTTGTGGGCACTAGAGTGCTGCTCACTAGTCTGTGGGGGAGACCACAACTAGACAGGAAGTGGTTTCGTGGTTAATCCCACTGAAAAGTTGTATTTCACAAGGAGAATCAATTCTTCTCAAAAAGAAACATTTACATATCCTGATATACTCTCATGAGATTTGAACAAGAATACTTTCCAGCTATGGTTAATTCTGCATGAGCACATTCTGCAGAACACATCTCATTATCTGCCTGTTTCTGGTGGGGCCTTAAAGAACAAAAGAGCCTATGACACCTCAGGAGGACACATAAACTGCCAAGGGAAAGTTTATTCTCAGTGATCAAGGAGAGATTTCCCTTTCGTGTTTTGAAGTATATCTTTATAAGGATGTATATGTATGTATGTATATACCCATGTGAAGCTTCTCTCTTTATAAGCATGTATATGTACACATGTATATGTATGTATGTGAAGCTTCTCTTTCAGGGGACATTTTCAGCCTGACCTGGAGTTGTGCACAGCGTAAGTCAGATGTCACTATATCTAATTAACTGTCCCCTAGGGCCTTGGCCACCCTCGCCACGCGTGTCAATGGTTAGCTTGACCCAATCTAGAGTCCTACAAAGGCAGTCTCAATGAGGGATTGTCTAGATCAGGGTGTCCTGTCTCCACTATGCTGATTGATGTGGAGGACCTGCCCACTGTGGGTGGCACCTTCCTAGGCAGCGCGTCCTGAACTGTGTGAGAGGGGAGAAAATGTGCTAATTCTTTTCTTTCTGTTTCTGTGCTGTGGATGTCAGGTGACTAGGTGTCATGTGACTTCTGCATGGGCGGTACCCTGGGAACTGTGGGCTAAAATTAATCCTTTTCTCCTAAACTGCTTAGGTCAGGGTGTATTGTCATAGCAAGAAGAAACAAAACTAAGATGGTGTGCAAGTTAAAAAAGAAAATACAAACCTGATATCAAACAGTTATCAACCTGATATCAAATGGTTATCAACCTGATATCAAACAGTTACCAACTTGATCTCAGTTATCAACCTGATCTCAAACAGTTATCAACCTGATATCAAACAGTTATTAACCTGATCTCAAATGGTTATCAATCTGATCTCAAACAGTTACCAACTTGATCTCAGTTATCAACCTGATCTCAATGGTTATCAACCTCATCTCAAACAGTTACCAACTTGATCTCAGTTATCAACCTGACATCAAACGGCTATCAACCTGATATCAAATGGTTATCAATCTGATATTTAACAGTTATCAACCTGATATCTAACAGTTATCAACCTGATATCTAACAGTTATCAACCTGATATCTAACAGTTATCAACCTGATATCTAACAGTTATCAACCTGATACATAACTGTTATCAACCTGATCTCAAACAGGCCTCTCTGAGGGGTGGGAGATGTGTATAAGTGAGGGTGGGGTGTGCTTAGGCGGAAGTAAAGAGCTAGAGAAATATAATCAGGATATGAGAAAGGGGGCTTTGGAAAAGCACTAAGGAGGTAAAGTGGTAAAAAGAACATGTTCTTATATTTTATACATGTTTTCACCTCAAGAACCACCCCATCATGCTACAGAACATTTTTGTCACCTTCCTTAATTCTGAACTTCTTATACACAAAATATTCCAGAATGTTCCTTCATTCTTGACTTCTTTCATTTACTGTAATTTCTGTGAGACTTGCTTTCATTATATAGTGTATGGAGCATGAGTAGTTACATTTTCCTTTCATTGTTCTATAATATTCCTGAGTATGAATATACATAACTGTTTACTCATATTGAATTGTTCTGATTTTAGCTATTATACAATTGCTTCAAATATTCCCGTGCCTTTTAATAGCAGACCCAGAAATGATGTATTTTTCTGGTTTGCAGAATACATATGTTTAATTTTAAATAGACATAGCTAGGAGGTTTCCCCAGGGTGTTGTGAAGAACTATGACATTTTTGCAGACTCCTTCTAGGAGGAGAAATCATTTGCATGCTGCTTGGTGGGCTGTAAAGGTTTCCATTTAACGTCTTATTGAAACCCTGGATTGAGAACTAGGATTTGATCACAGTCCTTGAGTCTTTTTGAGTCAGCTGATGAAAACCAGATTTGAGAAATAAGAAATGCCAAGCAGAAGACTGCCTACCGTCTCTGAAGTGCTTTTCTTGTGAAGCCCACCCTCACAGTCCCAGTCACTGAGCAACTTCTTACCAACACTTTCCTTCCAGATTTGGTGAAAAAAGCAAATATGGTGTGGAAGATGTTTTCTTGTTCTTGAGGGATGATGCAGGGGGTCGGGTTCCTCTGGAAAGAGCAGTTGCCCTTCTCTTGGCTCACCTAGAAGTTGAGAGAGACCGTGAGAACCAGCAGGCTAGGAACTGACCTAGAGTCACCTGGCCCAGCGGCGGAGCCCACAGCCTCCTCACTACCATTCTCTAGAAGGCAACGGTGTTTTGTGGGATCTTAACTGGGTTTCCCAGTCTGGCCTTGAACTCCTGGGTTCAAGGTATCCTCCTGCCTCAGCCTGCCTAGCAGCCAGGACCTCTAGGCTTGCACCACAGCTCTGGCTGTGGAGTGTTTGAGGCAGAGGTTATGACAGACAGTGTTGCTATTAAGTCCTCAAATAACTGAGCTGAGATGACACAGCACGTGCAAATAAATAGCTCTAATCCTCCACATCCTGATTCCCAAGCTCATTCACACAGTTCCTTTCAGACGGGCATTTAGGAGGCAAAGAAGTTCAAGTGACCTGCTAACAGAGTCAAGAGCCCTGGTTTGGAGCTCAGATCTTCTGGGAACTTAGTTCCATCAGCATATAAGTGGGCCTCAGGCATGGCCCACTGCTAGAAGTTTCTTGCTGTGGGGAGAATGCTCTTGAACACTGTAAAGATTTGTTACTCAAGTTGGTTTAATAAAACACTGATTGGTCAGTAGCCAGGCAGGAAGCATGGATGGGGCAACTGGATTAGGAGAATTCTGGGAAGAGGAAAGGCTCAGTCTGCTGTCACAAGCCAGACACAGAGGAAGCAAGATGAGACTGCCTCACTGAGAAAAGGTACCAAGCCACGTGGTTAAACACAGACAAGAATTATGGGTTAATTTAAGTTGTAGTTAGTAATAAGCCTGAGCTAACAGGCCAAACAGTTTATAATTAATAWAAGCCTCTGTGTATTTTTGGGGGGACTGAACAGCTGTGGGACCAGGTGAGACAGAAACTTCTGTCTACAGTTTTTGGAATGTTCCATGGAGCCATCAGGATGTTGTAAAACCCCTTAAGATCTTGAGAGGTAAAAAGGGCATCAAGGATTTCTCTGGATCCTCATTTCTGCTCCAAGTGGAGTATGAACTCCATGGTGGGTACCCGAGATTTGGATACATGGGCTCTTCTGTTAGTCCATCTCTTTGCACTCTAGAGTATGTGGGGCTCCCCTTCCCCCACTTTTCCCTTGAGTGGACAGTGCTGACAGGCCCAGAGAGCACAGTCTCTTGCATAGAAGCTCTAGAGAAGATCCCTAGACCTGGCCATCATTCCCCACATCTGGTCTGTACCTGTAAAAGCTCTGAGTCTTGCAGAACAGACTCACCGATCCTCACTGAAATCAGAGGTAGGCAAAAGGTTCCTCAGTGCTCCCAAACTGTTGCTTTGGGGTTCCAGACAGGGAGAGGAATCTGATTGCCAGCCCACTCTAGCTGGTTTCACACATGAGCCCGCAGTGGGAGAGGATGGCACTGACATCGGCCACAGGTACCAGCAGAGAGGAGCAGGGGGCTGGGAGTGGCAGCAAAGGGGGTGAGAAACAGGTCTTGGTGTCAGCCTGGAGGGGCAGAGTCACAGCTCGGAACACGACTTCTTCCACAGGGCATCTCTTGGGTGGCATGCGAACAGGGAAGCGATGGTCAGACCATCTGATGCCTTGTGACAATCTACCCTCAGTGGAATGTGGAGACAGGAAACAGAGAGAAGTCTAGTGGATGAAAACCTTGGCTGTTGCGCCCCTAACTGTGGTTAAATGAGAATCATTTTAATCAGGAAATAACCCACTTTTCTGGGAGGTTCAGGGTTGTCTTGTTTCACCAAGAGTATAAAGGCTCCCGGGGTGTCCACAGGGTCTGATCTGGAGCAGCTAAAATCCAGTCACTCAGTCCCTGACCAGGGTTACTGCAGGGAGGCATTCCTCTGGTCAGGACGGGTAGGTCACAGTCACGGACAGTAATACCCGAGACCAGCTTTGGACGCCTTTCTAATTTTAACATTTGGCTCACAACAGCCCCACGGGACAGGGCCATTTTAAAGATGGAGATACAGACAAGAAGGCAGAGCGGCAGAAGCAGCACACCCCAGTACCCACAGCCCAGCACTAGGTGCAGCAGCCCAGGATGGAGCCAGGGAGGACAATCATCCATTCTCTTTTTACCCAGAATTCTCCACAGAGACTCATTCTGCCACTGCTTCCCCTGCCCCCCACTCCCCAGCCAAAGGCT
>LOEQ01001196.1:504457-520786 GCA_001685075.1 Bramus lutescens
AGGCCAGGCCACTCTGTGCCTGCTCTGGGGTTGGAAGGGGAACAGAGTGCCCTGGAATGTTGCTTTTGGGTGGCAGTTCTCAGATAGGACAGTTCTTGGCCTTGGCTGACAGATAAGGGACTTGAAGCCTTAGGTTCAGTGACTTGTCCAAGGTTCCGTGGGTGAGGGTTAGCGGCGCAGACTGCACCCAGTAAAAGGAACTTGAAGAGCAGATGCTACCCCACCGGCGTTGCTCTTACCCCCTCCTTTCCCCTCTCACGTCACTGCTATTTCCTGCCACCCTCAAAACTTTTACATAGGAGAAAACACCCAATTCTTATCTTCCTGGGACTGGCTTATTTCATCTACCATGATGATCTCCAGTTCCATCCCTTCCCTGTGTTTGACACACTTCCCTCACCTTTAAGGCTGAACACACCTCCCTTATGTCTACACAACACACCTTAGATTGATGAGCATCTAGGCGCGGTCTGTAACTTGACTATTGTGAATCACGTGGCACACTTTTGAAAACATGTGTGTCCATGTCTGTGTGCACGTTTATGCAGAGACCAGAGGACAACCTTGCCATCAAAATATCTTCCTTCTCTGAGACAGAGTCTCAGTGCCTGGAACTTAGCACTTAGACTAGATGGCCTGGCTAGTGACCCCAAGGAGCCTCCTGTCCCCATCTTTCCAGCACCAGGATTGTAAATGTGACCCCTGACACACACCTAGGTTTGTTTGTGGATGCTGGCGATTGAACTTGATCAGGTCTTCAAGTTTATAAGGTGAGCATTTTTACCCCTGAGTTGCCTCCCCAGCCCCACAGACACACACACTCCACACATACATTATCTTTATCTCTCTGTCTTTTTATTTTGTAGTGTCTTTTTTGAGACGAGGTTTCTCTGTGTAGACCAGGCTGGCCTTGAACTCAGAGATCCACTTACTTCTGCCTCCTGAGTGCTGGGATTAAAAATGTGAGCCACCGTGTCCAGTTACACCCTTGAATACTCAGTGGTATCTGGCCCAGCTCTGTTGCCTCACAGCCATGATAACTTAACAACTTGGGTCTCCAGGGCCTTGGTTTCCTCATCCATAGAATTAGCACAATGACCTACATGGTTACTCCTAGGAGCTGATCCGTGCTTCTTGGATCATATGTACATCTTCCAAGGAGCATGGGTGCGCCTAATGTTTCTGTAAAAATACTTCTTCGTTTATGTGTGAGTGGAGGGAGGCATGTGTGCCATGGTGCATGTGTGGAGGTCAGAGCTGGCTCTTTCCTACCGTGTGCACTCTGGGAATCGAACTCAGGTCACCAGGCTTAGCGAGCATCTTTACTTACTGAGCCATTTTCTTAGTCTGGGGTCGCCTTATCCTCCATTCTGTAGACAAGCCCTCGTGGAGACCCCACCCCCACGTGCTGGTTAATTTTGTCTAAGTGAACACAAATTAGGGTCCACCTGGGAAGAGAGAACTTCAGTTGAAAAAAAATACCTCTCTCAGATTAGCCTTGGGCAAGCCCATTGGGAATTTTCTTAATTAATGATTGATGTGGGAGGGCCCCACCCACTGTGGGCTGTGCCATCTCTGGAGTGGTGGTCCTGGGTGCTGCATGGCTAAGTGAGCCATGAAGGGCAAGCCAGGAATAGGACTCCTCTATGGCTTCTGCATCAGCTCCTGCCTCCAGGTTCCTGCTTGAGTTTCTGCCTTGACTTCCCTCCATAATGAACTGTAAGCTATAAACCAAATAAACCCTTTCCTCTCCAAGTTGCTTTTGGCCACAGATGTTTATCAAAGCAAGAAAAAGCACACTGGAATGCTCTCAACTTGGCCCTAATCATCTTTGCTCAAAGTCATGGGAACACAGAGTGTCCTCCCATGTCATGCTAACCACGCTCAGCTCTTGCTCAATAGCCACATCTTGGACTGGCTGAAGGGACTGGCCTGGGGCCTATGCCCACTGCTCACCTCTGCCCACTCACTCCCATTCTTTCCCAGACTGCTCCAGCCTGAATGCTTCCCACGCCAGGGCTGCTCCTCGGCAGGACCCCTGGGAGTTAGGGGAGGTCCGTGGCTATTGGAATTTCACAAAAGAACTTACCAAACCCACAACCAGGGACAAGAGGACATGGGGCACATTGTTGAGGTTGGATTCTGCCGAGGCAGTCATTGAGGGTTTTCTTTTGTTGTCTGTCCCCTCAAACCCCTGACCTCAAAGAAAACACTGTAGAAGCTGAAACCAGGAGATTGGAAGTGATGTGGGAGACTGGACTGTGGAGTCCAAGAGGACACAGGTATCACATGGTGGGACTGTCATCCTGGGCAAGTGGCTGGAAGCTGCTAAGGTATCAGAAGTTAGTGTCCCGTCTACTCCAAGTGGTCTCACTTCATAAAGCATGGGGCTTGAAGCCTGAATTGAGGCTCACATCTTGGTGATGGCATTGCCAGGGGAAGCTGGCACTTCCTTTGGACATCACCAGCCTCTGTCCCCAGGTGAAAAAGGGATGATGGTGCACTATGCTGTGGTTAGAGGAAACAGGACGTTTCCATGTGTGAGGCTCAGGACCACAGTGTCTGTTATGGACCTGGAGAAGTTGCTTGTGGTTGGACTAGCCTTGGACAGTTATAGCCCTCCTATTGGCCTCCAGACTGGGGCTGCTGGCATATAGCACCACATAGGGCTTGCTTTTCTAGCTCCATCCTCAAGCCCTTCTCCCTGGGAGCCAGGTGTCTGTGGGCCTCTCTATGCTGAGTCCAGACGTAAAAGATAATCCTAGTTCACACGAGGCACTATTGTAACAGCTGGGACACACACTGGATCCTTGCAACACCTGTGTGCAGGGATTACTGTTGTCAGAATGGAGATCATATGACTGTCAAATATGGGCTTGAAAACAGTGATTTAATTAATATATAAAAACCAACATATTTGTGAGTGAGCATGGTATGGGTTTTGTGTGTGTGTGTGTGTGTGTGTGTGTGTGTGTGCACTCAGGTTTTACGAAGGCCAGAAGAGGGCATCATCCCAGGGAGTTGGGAGTTATAGATAGTTGCGAGCCACCCAATTGTATGCAGGAACCAAATTCAGTCTCTTCCCTGCTATTTCTCTAGCAGTCCCCTCTGCCCACGCGTGAGCTTTCAGAACAGGAACACAATGTGTGAGGCTATCATCAAGCACCCGGAGTGTCCATCACCTTGGATATACATCCTCTGTGTTGGGGACGTTCAGCATCTCCTCTGTGTGCTGTCTCCTTGCACCTCATCCCTATTAGACCATTTCTCCCCCCTCCCCTTTCCCTCACCCATCCCAGGTTCTGGTGGCCGCTGTCTCACCTACTACGGTGACATCAGCTTCCCCAGCTCCCACTTGGCGAGAACATGTGCATTTTCTAGTCCACCTCCCGTTCACTTCCTCTAACACAATATCCACCCACTTGAGCCTTGTTGCCACAAGGGTGTCATTTTGGTTAGGGTCAAATAATAGCCCATTGTTAACATGGGCTGGTTCTGAGAGTGGAGTTGGGGGTTTGAATAGATTTAAGAGTGAGACAGACATTTATCAGAGGTGTGCCAGGCAAACTAGGACACCGTGTCTCTTATTTGTCACCCACACCTTACAGGCGTGAGGGTCTGAGGGCTTAGGTGACCTGTCCTGCCCCTATAGCTCTGAGAGCTCGCAAGCCCATCCCTAGGATCCCTGCAGGGTGTTCCCTGGCCACTCCGTTTCTGCAGCACCCAGGCTCTGCAGCTCTACACACTGATCTCACACACCCCACCACTACAGTCTGTCATCCCCTCCTCAGAGCAGGACCCCTGCAATGACTCAACCATTTCCACAAATTCCTCCCCTGGCCAGGAAGGCAGCCCCCACTGTGACCTGCATTCCTGACCCAGAGGAGCTGGCAGGCTCCCCTGGATCTTGCAGAGGGGAGGAAATCCAGGGAGAAGGGAAGAGCAAAGCTGGAAGGAGCACAGTGGCCTTGAGTTCAGTCTGGGACAAGTGTCAGATGAAGGCTGGAGAGTCGGCCTGAGTAGAGGGCTCCTGCAGTGGTGTGAACATATCATCACATTCACAGGTTGGTGTACCTGGAGATGGGACCTCAGAGAGGTCACATGGGGCTCTGCCTTCATAAATGAATTAATCCATTCAAGCACCACGGGGCTGGTGGGTTATCATGAGATTGCTGTCTCTATCTCTCTATCTGTCTATCTATCTATACTGTGGGACAGTGGTCTTGTACCCTGTAAAGATTTGTCACTTGTACTGGTTTAATATAATGCTGATTGGTCAGTAGCCAGGCAGGAAGTGTAGGTGGAGCAACCAGAATAGCAGGATTCTGGGAAGAGGAAAGACTCAGTCTGCAGTCATCACCTAGGCACAGAGGAAGCAAGATGAGAATGCCTCACTGAGAAAAGGTACCAAGTCACATGGCTAACACAGACAAGAATTGTGGGTTAATTTAAGATGTAAGAGTTAGTTAATAAGAAGCCTGAGTTAATAGGCCAACTAGTTTATAATTGATGTAGGCCTCTGTGTGTTTCTTTGGGACTGAACAGCTGTGGAACTGGGCGGGAAAGAAACCTCTGTCAACCTATCTATCTATCTATATATCTGCCCATCATCTATCTATCATCCATTCATCCATCCACCCACCCGTCTGCCTGTCTGTCTGTCTGTCTATCTATCTATCTATCTATCTATCTATCTATNTATCTATCTATCTATCTATCTATCTATCTATCTATCTATCTACCGATCGATCGACCGACCGACCTACCTACCTACCTACCTATCTGAGACAAGGTCTCACTCTGTAGCCCTGACTGTCCTAAAAGTCACTATGTAAATCAGGCTGGCCTTGAACTCGCAGGGATCTGCCTGCCTCTGCTTCCTGAGTACTGGAACTAAAGGCATGCGCCACCATGTGTGCTAAGACAGCTGTCATTAACAGGTGACCCTCACCACCATTACCCTGCAACAAGAACCCCTGAGGCGCTGTGCCAGCCCTGTACCCCTTGACTTTGTGGCTTCTGAAACCATCTGCAAGCCTCTATTCTTCATATTGTTATCCACTTTGGACAACAGAACAAGGGGCTTGCAAGCAAATCTTAGGACTGGGGTGGTTCTGTAGGAGGATGCAGGAGCCAATGAAGGCTCTGAACCAAAGAGGAGGATGTGTGATCTGAGGTGTGTGGATTAACCTGCCTCAGTGCTGAGGGATGAAGTCTATTCAGGCCTGTAGTATCTTCACACTTCTTTTTCTTTTCCTTTCTCTTTCTCCCTCCCTCCCTCCCNCCTTCCTTCCTTCCTAGCTCTGGCTGGTTTGGAACTCACTCACTAAGTAAACCAGGCTGGCCTTGAACTCACAAAGACCCGCCTGCTCCTGCTTCCTGAGTGTGCACCAACACACCTGGCCTTTTATTGGGCATTTTAACCGTGAATCTGAGGCCTGAATGCCTCTTTGTATCAGCTTTAGCCCACTCTCCTGATCACACACTGGCTGGGTGGGTGTCACAGAGAATGTCATCAAAATGTACCTGGCTCCACACCTCTGGTGCGTAGTCAGTGATAGGCAATTGGAAGCCTGAATGAACCGAGCATCACTTAGGAGCTCCGCTTGGAGTCACCCTCAATGCAGCCCTTGGGTGAAGCTGACTAAAAGTAGCCCAGAGCTTACTCGATAGAGGAGCACAAGTTTGCTTTTTTCAAGAACACGTGTTTCCTGTTAACCCATGTCTCTCTGTCAGCCGACATTCTGCTCCCTGTTACTTCCCTGCCCCCCATCACATTACATAAGCACAGCTGGTGACAACTGGGTAAACATGACCAGCCCCACGACTTAACTGCTGGGCCTCTCTGAATTCTCTGAATTCACACACCCTCTGAGATGGGAAACCCAGAGAGTGTTTTGAATGCCAGCTCTGCTAATTCAATTACCACCTACCCGCCTACTCTGGCAACGGAGATATCAGAAGACACGGTGACCCCATCCACCACGAGGGGCTTACTGTGTTCCAAAACGGTTGTGGTGGCATTCATTTTAGGACTCACTAAAACGCTTGAGAAATTGGTTAATTACACCTGACCTAACATAAATGAGCCAATTACATTCTGTTCCATTCAGCAAAAAGTGAACTACATTTATATTCCTGTCTACCTTGTGTTCAATTACATCGCTGTGCACGACTCCCAGGTGTTTCTCTCTAGTGTCTGACAAATAGCCAAAAGATGACATCGTTTTCCTAATGACCCTGAGGCTCGTGTGTTCAACATCCACTTCAAGCCGCACAGTGCTGTAGACCCAGACAGAGTCAGACAATCAGTCACCCCTGGTTTGTTCTGCGTCTCCAGCTATGACAGGGTGACTTAAAGCAAGGCCAGAGACCAAAATAACTTGGTGAGTTCCTGATTGTGGGTGCACCTAGTTGTATGTTACCCATGTTTTCAAAGGTTAAGAACACAACTTCTGAGTGTCGGTGTCCCACCCCTGAAAAGCAATGGGGCGCTCAGCCGTGGATTCCTACACTTTTGTGAAAGACTCCTTGCTTATCAGTTTGACATGCGACTTTGTGTATCCATGTACACATTCTTATACAAGTACATGTGTGTCAATGTGTGTGTGTATGTGCACATACACCAGAGGTCAGGGGTCTTTCTAAGTCATTTCCCCTCCTTATTCTTCTGAGACAGGGTCTCTCAGTGAATCTGAGTGCACTGGTTCAACTAGAATAGTTGGCCAGCAGGCCCCAGGGATTCTCTTGTCTCTGCCCGCCCAGCTCTGGGGTTCTGGTGCACACTGCCATGCCTGGTAGCTGCTGGGAATCTGAACTTAGTTTCTCATGCTTGTGTGCATAGCCACTTACTGATGGAAGCACATCTCCAGCCCTGTGTTCTGGTCTTTCTGATATTTATTCTGACATGTAGCTAGAGGTCCCAACACACCAACGATCCCAAAAGGGAAGTTGTTCCCCTCATCACAAGCTCTGTGAGGTAAGCGGACAGGAGGCTCTAGCTTTGGCTAGCTCTGCCCCCAGGGCTCCAGATCTATATCAACAAGGACCTCAGAGACACAGTTTTGTTGTTGAAAGGGAAAGGAAACAAAGGTGTATAAGAGCTGTCCCCGGTAACAGCCCACTTGAAAACTGCAGAGTTGGGGACAGATCAGGAACCCCAGATTAGCCTGGTGTCCTTTAATTCTAGAAAGAAGAAGACAGTAGCTTCATTATATTCATTCATTTGTGTGTGTGCGGCTTGGCAACAGGACCTTTACCAGCTCACTGGCCCAAGAGAGTCAATTTAAAACCCTGAAACTGTCGTAACTTTGACTTCTAACTGAAAACCATCTTCTAAAGAAAATACTTTTCTTCTCAGCTGTTTCCCGATCCCTAAAGGCCATCTCACCGGGGAAAGATGTGTTCTGTTTGTTAGGTCAGGAGGTTACTGAGACTGAAGATGAGACCGAAAAGGAATGAAGCCTTGACATCAATGCTCTGTAGAAGTGGAGCACAGCCTCCCTGGGAGCCAGCCATCTCTCATGTTACAGGAGAACACCTTTTATTTACACCAGGCTTAGGGGAGGCTGTGCAATGCTTCACCATCTGTTCTGAGCTCCTTCTTCCCTCTTTGTGGGGATGAACCAACATGCTGGAGAGTCCAGAGAGCAGGCCACACCAGGCTCTCTATAAAAGAGAATTCATTTACATGTAATTGAGAAAGGAAGGCCCCAGAGGAGGCCCATTTCACGAGCACAGGACGGCCTTTCCTGGACTTAAAGTGCTACAGATGGGAAGCAGTTTTAGAGACGAAGTGACGCGGAAGAATTTCCAGATGTGGATGGACTGTCTGTAGTGTGACACGGAAGACTTTCCAGATGTGGATGGACTGTCTGGAGTGAGAGATTGAGGCGTAAATACATCGCCTGAGCGCTTGACATGCAGGCAGGCCAGAAACGCTCGCCTTCCACAGATAAGGAGACACTTTGGAAGCAGGAGTTCTGCTGATCTGGGTAACGAATGACCCTGTCACCTCCACCCCCACCCAATGGGATACAACACAGACCTTAGGGCTGTATCAGTTTGTTTAAATTCCAGTCTCAGCTCTTGGATTCTTCTACATGGACAAAGCTCACATCCATCCAGCTTTGAGGGGTTCACTCTGCACCTGTCGGACATATTTGATGATCCCCTTCTATCAGAAGCTCCGTGACCACCTCTTGGATGCCACCTCCCGTCACGTTCTAGCTAACCTCTCAGGTGGCTTTTCAGAGGCGTTCGCGTATCAGAGCTGTGGAAGGGGCACTGGTAACTGCTTCATTTGCTCTCCGGTTTCAAGGAGCTCAGAGAAGTCTGAGGTGTGCCTCAGGCCTAATGTCCAGGAAACTAAAGAGGAGGCAAAGGTGGGTCCCCAGCGGCCAGGAGACGATTACTTCTCAGGGGCTAGTAATGCCAAGGCGATTCCTTTTAGTCAGAAGAAATTTGGGGTGCATGTGAGAAAGCCATTCCCCACTTTGTGTGTGTATGTGTGTGTGTTTCTGAGGCACACTCAATTAGGCCTCAGCAGGCCAAATGAGAACCATGTGTTTCTCAGCAGTGGCTGATGAGCTCTGTTTATCCTCAGTGAAATTTCTGTTACGGACTTCTTAACAACCCATCCTGCCTGCACCAGCGAGCCCGGGGTCATGTTGGTTTTCAGGGATGAAGAGAAATTGACTGTTTAATTACCTACTTTTAAGGCCTATTCATGTTGGGAACCAGAAGATACATGCCACCTAAGCAGCCACAGTCCAACTGGTCTACCTGATGGCAGGGAGGCATCACGGCAGCTGGAAGCACGGTACATTCAGGCCCCAGGAAAAGGACAGGCACCCTCGGCCAGCAGGGGAATGGTACTGCTGGCTTCATTTACTCTTGATGTCCACACAGTTCAAAGGGGAGTTTCTGGCCTGTACCATATCCACACATGCCCGTACGTGTCCGCACATGTCCATACATGTCCCAGACTGGCACTAGTCTCCACCTTCCAGAGTACGTGAATGGATCACAGACACATTACAGGAACACATGCTTTTGCCTTCCGGCCAGGCTCATATAGAGTGAGGGCCCAGAAATGCAACGATCACTCTAGGATTCAATCAATCATGCCTCCTTAACTATTGCTGAAGAATTCAACCAAACACTTCCCTTCTTTAAAGTATTTAATTCCTGTTGAGAAAAAAAAACCTATTAAACCTTATTCTGGCCTATTTCTGAAATTTTACTGTGTGACACATCTATATGTACATAAAGAACAAAAAAAGAAAAAGAAAAAAGTGGTTTAGGGCCATTGACAAGATCGGCTGATGTGTAAGGAGGGCCATGAGGAAACACAATTACGTAACAACTGTCCCCGAAGTTCGTGGATTATGAGCTGTCACCAGTAAGAGGGTCAATCTGATTTGAAAATGTCACCTTCCTTTTGATTCCCAGACTGAAATTAGGGTAACTTTTGCTGGTGGATGAGTGGAACTTTCCAAAATGGCTCTACTTAGGGATTCCCAGTGAACACAAACTTCTCAGATTTTTAGGGCATATGGAGCACCCTCGAATGAGTGGGTTCTCAACCTTCCGGATGCTGCAAACCTTTAATATGGTTCCTCATGTTGTGGTGACCCCCAACCATAAAATTATCTTATTGCTACTTTATAACTGCAATTTTGTTATTTTCATGAAGTGCAATGTAAATATCTGAGTGCAGGCTATCTGATAAGTGACCTCTATGGGGGTCGTGGCCCACAGGTTGAGAACTGCTGCTCTAGCTACGTTGTGAAGTATATTGACAGTTAAGGGTCCATCTCTCAAGCACACAACAGAAAAAATTATGTCTGGTGTTGGTGTAGCTGATATGGGCAGTTGTGGTAGTTTGAAAGAAAGTGGCCCAAAGGGAGTGGCACTTTTGGGGGTGTGGCCTTGTTGGAGTAGGTGTGGTCTTGTTGGAGGAAGTATGTCACTGTGGAGGTGGGCTTTGAAGTGTCATATATGCTGAAGAAACTGTCCAGTGTCTCAGACCATTTTCTGATGCTTGCGAGATGTAGGACTCTCAGCACCATGTCTGCCTGCACACAACTATGTCTCACCATGATGATAATGGACTGAACCTCTAACTGTAAGCCAGCCCAATTAAATGTTTTCCTTATAAGAGTTGCCATGGTCATGGTGTCTCTTCACAGCAATAGAAACCCTAACTAAGACAGCAGTTGGTACTAGGGACTGGGGTATTGTTGTGATGGATCTGACCATGTTTTTGTTTGGAGGAATTTGGACTTTGGTACTTTGGGTTAGGAAAGCAGTGGGATGTGTTAAGCACTGTTTAATGGTCTGTACACTAGGGCTGTAATGGAAGACAGGGGTGCTGAGAATGATTTGAACTGTGGAGGGCTGGCTCAAGAGGTTTCAGAGGAGACGAATATTAATATATGGACTGGAGATTGTTCTTGTGATATTTTGGTGAAGAATATGACTGCCTTTTGCTCTCAGCTGGAGTCTGTCTGAGGCTAAAGTGAATCTCAAAACAGCCTAGCACAATGTTGTGTGGTTATCAGTGGTAACTCTAACAAAGATTTATAATAAAAAGGAGCAAACTGAGCAGAGTAAATTACAAAATGTAAAATTTAAGGAGAAAAGGAGCACCAAAAAAAAAAGTTTGGAACTAAGTTTTGTGTTTAAGGAAATAAACAGATTAAGAGGTGGAATAAAGAGAGTGGTGACCTCAGGGCAAGATCCCACTCAGCTAAGTTTTCAACTTGTGAAAAGGAATTAAAGGAAAGTTTAGATCCAGGTGTGGGGTGCACACCTTTAATCCCAACACTTGGGAGACAGAGGCAAGCAGATCTTACCCAGTGTCCCAACTTGTGAAAGAGAACTAAAGAAAAGCTTTGAACTGGGTATGGTGGCACATGGCTTTAATTCCAGCACTCAGAAGGCAAAGGCTGACAGATCTCTAAGTTTGAGGCCAGCCTGGTCTACATAGCAAATGCCAGAACAGCCAATCATAGGCAGTGAAGATCAGAAAGCTGCTAAAGATGCAACAGAACAAGGGAACCATGTTCTATCCCAGTAAGCGGCTGAAGTTGGCAGCTTTGGCCACATGGTTCTGGCTTTAGAGCTAAGGATAGAAGGAAGGGGCTATGGAATTTGCTCCCAAGACTAAGGAAAGTCACGGAGGTCAAGCACTCGTCAGGCCTGTCCCTGAATGGAAACCCAGAGAGGCTATTGTGTGAAGCTGTAAAGTTGAAGCCTAGCTTGTGGGAACCCAAGATGTTGGAGATGCCAGAGCTGTGGAGAGGAACCAGCCCAAGAGAAAGAAGGGTGTTGCAGTCAACAAAGCTGAAAGGAGTTGGAGATCTGAAGAGCTCTTTGACACCCAACATGGAGATGCAGAGTTTGGAGTTTTCCCTGCTTGTTTTTGGTATTATTTTGGTTCATTAGTTCCTCACTATGCCCGCTTCCCTATGTTTTGGAGCAGTAATGTATTTCCTGTGCCATTATATGTTGGAAGTATATGATCTACTTTTTGATTTTTACAGGGGATTACAGTTAAGAGATTACATGAATCTCAGAAGAGACTTTGAACTTTGGACTTTAAAACATTGTTGAGACTGGGAGAGACCATGGGGACTTTTGAAGTTGGACTGA
Source organism: Bramus lutescens (assembly GCA_001685075.1). NCBI lineage: Eukaryota > Metazoa > Chordata > Mammalia > Rodentia > Cricetidae > Bramus > Bramus lutescens. The sequence continues at coordinate 516,116 of LOEQ01001196.1, forward strand.
AAAAAATCTTGCATTGTGATATGGCTACAAGCTTTTGGGGATCAGGTAATGGGATGTGGTGGTTTGAAAGAAAATTGCCCCCAAAGTGATGGCATTATTATGAGGTGTGGCCCTAGAGTATGTGCGGCCTTGTTGGAGGAAGTGTGTCACTGTGGAGGCAGGCTCTGAAGTCTCATAAATGGTCAAGATGCTGCCTAGTGTCTCAGACCACTTCCTGCTGCCTGAAAGATGTAGACCTCTCAGTTCCTTCTCCAGCACCATGTCTGCCTGCATGCTACCATGTCCCACCGTGACGATAATGGACTAAACCTCTGAACTGTAAGCCACCCCAACTAAATGTTTTTCTTTACAAAAGATGTGGTCACTGTGCCTCTTCACAGCAATAGAAACCCTAACTAAGACAGGCGTGAACTCTATTTCTCTGAGCTCATACTTTTGCCCAGATGCCAAATGTGAACATATACAGAAAACAGGGCCATGTCCTTTGCTCTCATGATGTTTTGAATCTCCTGAGAGAAGACAGACATCAGATATAATAATTTTAGTGGATGACAAGGACTGTGAAGAAAATACCACAGTGAAATGGAACCAGGAATAGGATTCACAGCACTGGGGCTAGTGGCCAGAGAGGACTCCCTGGGAGGGCAGGCTCTGGACCCAGACCTGCAGTCTAAGCACTGTCTATGTGAAAACTCAGGAAGGCTCGATGAAGGAGAAGACCTAGGAATTGATCTGGAAGGGATGAGTGGAGAAAGGGAGACGCTGTGAACAAGCAGAAGGCCAGGAAGCCCAGCAGCCTCAAAGGTTCAGCACACCAGAAGGTGAGTCAGAAGGAGCTTAGCATGGGGTAGTGGAGAATATAACCAGAAAAGTTGGGGTGTGGGGGGGGATTCAGACCTGTGGGTGGGTCAATACAAGCTCCTTGTTGGTTGTTGGTATGTGTGTGTGTTTATGTGTGTATGTGTGTGTGTGCACTTACAGGCGTGCATGTGAAGGCCAGAGGTAGACGTTACATGTCTTTCTCAATCATTCTCCACCTTATTTTCTTGAGACACAGTCTCTTATTAAATATAGAACTGTCCAATTAGGCTAGACTGGCTGGCCAGGAAGCCCCAGGGATCTTCCTGTCTCTGCCTCCCCAGAGCTGGAATGACAAGGGTCTATCACTTGACCCTCCTTTCTGGTCTTCATACAGAGACCCTCAAGGGTCCCAGAATTACACAGAGAAGTAGTCAGGACTGAAAGACTGGACTAGGTTCTCCAGCTGCCAAGTGGCTTCTCACTGTTGGAGCAATGATGGCTTGTGACGAGGAGAGACTGACTAAAAAACTGCACTGCTTAGTTTTGAATTTTTATTTTATTTTTGGAGCCCATGGAGAAAACAAAGACAGTAGCTGAGGATAGGAAAGAGAGAAAAAAACTCTTTTTTTTTTTTTGGAAAAGAAGGTGGAAGAAAGATTAGGCACTAGCTCAACTTCTCTAAGAGGGAATGAGGCAAGCGTTTTCCATTTTAGCTAAGGAAAGGTCCGGAGGGTATTGAGAGCAGGAGAGATGGAGGCTAGTCATAACAGTGGATTTGAGCAATGCTGGGGTGGCTTAGCAGAGAGAACTATCTGGAAATATGGTTCTGCTGTACTGAAAAGACATCCTGACTCCATTCTGCCCAAAGACAGAGGGCTAGATCATGGAATCTCAAAGCCACTCTGGGGCAGTAAATCCCTCTCTAACTGCCTGGGAGAGCGACTCTAAGCCTAGGGTTCTCCCTGGAAGGGGTCTCTCACCTGGAGAGCAAGTCTGGCACAGGGCAAGCCATTGAATTCCTCCCGAAGAATGTTGAGGGGGCACAGGCAGGGGAAGCAGCGTGAGTTCATGATGGGGTACGGGAGTGGAGATTAAAACAGAAATGTGAGCCGTTCAGGGTTGATTTGGGTTATCTGCTGGGTTGTCTTAAAGATCCAGTCCTGGCTCGTGTGCAAGCTGAACCCCAGCCTCCAGGAAGACTGCCGCAAGGGAGTCTTCTTGTTGCAATTAGCATTCAAGCATAGCTAACTCGTAAAACCCAGGATGCTTCTCATGTGAACATCATTCTAAACATCAGCGTCACTGTCGACAGCCACCGCCAGAGAAATAAGCGACTCAGGTGGCCATAGAGAACTCCCCCTCCCCCACAGACTTCTGGTCATCCAATCTGAACGCCCATGTGGGGGTCTCAAGGAGTAGGGGCTGGCACTTCCAAAGAGAAAATCAAACCGAGTAAGGACAAGAGACCACCCCACAGACATGGCAAGGCCACCAGGAAGAGAGATCTCATGACACAGCCTCCCAGGGTTGCTTAGTCACTCAGCCTGACAGGAGGACTCAGACCTTGCTGACCACTCTCCCTTTCCTCCTGGCCATCCTCTGCCTCCTTCATTTTTCTCCACAGCTTTTAGCACCTAGTGATGCACTATGTGTGGGCTTTCCTTATTTTTGTCTTTCCCTCCCAGAAGAAGGTAGCCTAGCTGAGGGCTGGGGATGATCACAGCTCTGACTTTTACAGTCTCTAGTAACCCGGCCCTCGACTTGGGCTGGGTGTAGAGTACTTTTGAATGAAAGGACATGTGGCTTAAAAAAATTCTCCTGATGGCCTAATTCAGCAGTCACAGTCACCACGTGACAGACAGAGAAACGGAAGCGTATTAGTGGAAATGCCATACTGTGGAACGGGGTTCCCAAGCAGGGGTGTGCACATGGGCAGTGCAGGGGTCTTGTCCAACTGCAGATTTGGAGTCAGAAGTTCAGGTGCAGCCCGAGTCTGCATTTCTACAGGTCTGTCTTCTAGATGGGGTCAGTGCAGCTGGGCGACATCATGACTGACAGACAGAATGACGTCGTGAGGCTGTGCAGGTGGGTGTGCAGTCCCGTGGTCAAGAGTGAATACCAACCCAGGATTTTATAAACGCAGACCTTGGGCGACCCTTTAAATGTTTTCTGTGCCTTTATTTCCTCACCAAGCTATGTAATCAGACGAACCTGTCATGGTACACATAGAACTTGATACAGTGGTTCCGTATTGCATTTCTTGTGACATGCTCATTTCCATGTGTGTGTGTGTGTGTGTGTGTGTGTATGCATGTGCATGTATGTATACACACATGTTGACTTGGGTACTGTTCTGGTTTGGTTTAATTGTTAGTTTAGAATCTTCCAGAAGAAGCCTAGACTCTCCTAGGAAGAAAGTCCCAGTGAGGAATTATGAAGATTAGGTTGGCCTGTGGGCATGCCCTTGAGGGATTTTCTTAGCTGCATTCATTGAGGTGGGAAGAACACCCCCCCACACACACACACAACGTGGACATCATAATTTCATGGGCTGGGCCCTGGAGTTAAAAAAGTGAAGAAAGTTGGACAACCCCGAGCATAAGCAAACGAGCATGTGTTTATTCTTTCTCTGTCCTTGACTGTGGACACAGGACAAGTTCCTGCCATGACTTCTCTGTAATAACAGTCTGTAACCTGGAACTGTGGGCCAAATAGGCCCTGCCTTCCTACACCACTTCTTGTTAAGATGCTCTACCAAAGCAACAGAAAAGCAGCCAGCACTGGTGTCTTCCTCTATCGCTCTCTACCTTCTGTTTGAGACAGGTTCTCTCCCTCAACTGTGAGCTTACTGATTGGCGACACTGGCTGCCTAGCTGGTCCCAGATGCCCTCCTGAATCCTCATCCTAGTACTGGGATTAAGATATATGCTGCACTTGCCTCTTCCTGGATGTTAGGGATGAACGCAGGTCCTCATGCTTGTATGAGCCATCTCCCCAGCTTGTGGTAAGTTCCAAATAATATAAATTTAGTATTATTATCTTGACTCTGACAGCCCCCTCCCAGAACCAGAGTGGTGTGTATGGCGTGATCACTCACTTTGCCAGACAAGGGAGGGTCTACAGCAATACTGAGACCATGATAAGCTGTATTTACTCTCAGAAAGGCAAACTTTTAGCTGAGTAGATTACAGTCTCTCGGAACAGACTCGGGAAGGGGGGCTGTTAGGGCTCTGACTGTTTCTTTTCTGTCTTTCCTACCTGTAGTATTTGTGGGCATAGTCATTTTCCTTTACCTGAGCCCACAATGTGCCAAGTCTTTTGATCTTTGTCAGTTCAAAGATTAAAACCTCATTTTCAGTTTGCAATGCTCTGAATTCAGGGAGGCTAACCTTGCTTATTTGCCACTAAAACTTCGCCTGTGAATTTTCTGCCTACCCCCTACCCATTTGTATGCTTTTTGGCCTTTTCCTTGTTATTTTGAAAAAATAAATAATATATCACTTACCTATTAAGTTTGTTGCAGATACCTTTCCCACAAATACCTCTGAACTTTTTTTTTATGAAGAATTTTGGTGCTCCCAAAGGTTAATAATTTTATACATTTATATCTATGGCTGTGGCTTGAATGAGAAATGTTTCCCATAGGTTGGGGTATGAGAGCACTCTGTTCCTGGTTGGCGGTGCTGTCTGGGAGTGGTACAGACCTGTTGGAGGAAGTGCATCACTAGGGGCTGACTTGGGCATCACCTTGCCCCACTCTATTCTCTCTCTTCTTAGTGTTTGCAGTTGAAGGTGTGAAATGTCAGCTTCCTGCTGCCCCTGCTGGCTGCTGTTCTTCCCCTGCCTGCTGCCCCTGCTGGCTGCTGTTCT
>LOEQ01001196.1:539217-555995 GCA_001685075.1 Bramus lutescens
TTCTTTCTTTCTTTCTTTCTTTCTTTCTTTCTTTCTTTCTTTCTTTCAACTTTAGTAGGTAGCGGGCATTTAAAAATGTCACTTACATTTATCCCTGTAACTGGTAAATAGCAGGCACCTAACAGGTGTCTACAGAGCAGAGACATGCTCCGCAGGATTCAGGACTATACAAGTAAGTGGCTCTGGACCTTTAACATTAATTAGAATCAAGTTTTTCTCCAAACTCCGATGCCCAGTTTTTACCCCAGACCAATTAGATCCAAATCCCAGGTGTGGGTGGGGTTGCATCAGGCATCAGCAGATTTCAGAGCTCCCCAGGTGTTTCCACTGTGCCTTCAAGCCCAGCCACACCACTCACTAATGGACATGTCATTCTAAGAGAGGAAGGGAAGGAAGCTTTCCCCTTTGTGCTTCTGACCCCTGCCCTCTCAGGCTTCCCAGAGGGGAGTGAGACTAGAGGCAGGTTGTATCGTTTTCTTTTTGACAAGGAAATCCTTTTCGTGTCCTGTTCCTGTTCATGACCACTGGCTATGTTAGGTGTTGAAGGACAGACTGAGCACAATGGTGGGCCTGCCCAACAGTGCATTGTCTGTGGATCTAAGAAACAGCAGCAGGTTTCAGGTTTCAGTGGGCATCTGCCTCCTTGTATTCAGGTCAGCAATTTCATGGGATGTGTGGAGCTGTTACATTGTGTCAGCATGATTGTTAGCTTTAATTTTAGACAGGAGGCAACTTAAAAAGAGTCTCAGTAAGGGACTGATGTGAGAGTCCCCTTTGTGTGCTGTGATTACCATTAATGAATAAAGAAACTGCTTTGGACCTATCGCAAGGCAGAACTTAGGCAGGCAGGGAAAGCTAGGCTGAATGCTGGGAGGAAGAAGGACGGAGTCAGAGGGATGCAATGGAGTCACTGCCCTAGATAAACGTGCTGAAACTTTGCTGGTAGTCTATGATCTTGTGGTGATATAAAGATTAATAGAAATGGGTTAAATTAAGATGAAAGAGTTAGTCAATAAGAAGCTAGAGCTAATGGGCCCAGCAGTGATTTAAATAATATGGTTTCTGTGTGATTATTTTGTGGCTGGGTGGCCAGGATGAACAAGAGACCCTTCCTCCCTCCAACAAGGGATCATCTATATTGTGTTGGCTTGTAGATATGTCTATGAAGGGTTATCTTAAATTAATTAGTGTGTAAAGACTCAGTCTACTGTGGGCGTCAACATTCCTTAGGCAGGAGGTTTTGAACTGTATAAGAGTGGAGAAATCCCACTGAGCACAAGCCAGCGAGTGAACACGTCTGCATTCAGTTCCTCTCTGTAGTTGACTACGGATGGATGCGACACACTGCTGCAAGCTCCTGCCAAAGTGACGTCCCTGCTGCGATGAACTGTAACCTGGAATTGTCAAGCAAATATGTATCTTTCTCTCATAAGTTTCTTTCTGTTTGGGTACTTTATCACGGCAACAGAAATCAAACTAGGGTCTACTAATCTCTCCAAAAGCTTGAGGTGACCCCTCACTGTTGTCAGAATGTAGTTCAGATTTTCTGAGCCTGCTCCTGCCCTCAGTAACTCAAACCCTCTCTCTTTCAGCTCCATCTCTCATTGGCATGTGTGTTCCTCACCCTCCTTTCAGGGACACCCATGAATACTGTTCACTCCCATGTCTGTGGTTCACATGGGCACAGAACAGCAGGGTGCCCTGTGGGCTTTCATTGATATACTTTGTGCTTCAGGAAGGAAGTGCCCCCGCTACCATCACCTTAGGATCTCTCTTGAGTTCTAGGTGCAGAAATGTGATCTGCCCTGTCTGCATGTGTTCTTTCTAGATCACAATGATGTTTCATGTGAATTTGAAAATAAAGCAAACAGAAAATAACAAAGTCTTGCGAATCCATGGGAAATGGCTGGAAAGACAGCGCTGAGACAATTGGTATAACTGGACCATGGGCTGTGGATTAGACGTACCAATGTTGAAGCTCCTGAGTTTGTTCTTGGGGAATCCACAGGGCACATTTATGGGTCAAGGGGCATGGTTTCTATAGCTGATTTTCAGATGGTTAAGAAAAACAATCTACATAGAAAGGTTAAATCCATGAATCAGAATGTCAACATTCGGTGAATCTGGGTAAAGGGTACACTGAGGATTCTTGTGACATAATTTCAATTTCAACTAGAAACTTAGAGTTTTTAAATTATCTTAGAGTGTGTATGCTCACGCGCACATGGGCACTCATGCAGCACATATGACTATGAGGGCAATGTCTGGGGAAGCCAGAAGAGGATGTCAGGTCCACTGGAGCCTGAGCTACAGACAGCTGTAAGCTGACTGGGCTGGGTGCTGGGAACTGAACTCAGGTCCTCAGCAAGAGTAGCATACCCTCTTTACTTCTGAGCCATTTCTCAAGCCAAATAACTAGAAATGTAAATGAACAGGCTGTTTTGGGTGTGCAACCACACCTGCCCGCACCTCATCAGTGTTGGTCTGTCCCTGCTTACTGACCCAATGGGGCTTCCTTCATTGAATCTGCCAGCCATTTGATACCGAGATGTTGCTTCAAGGCATGCAAAGGCTGTCACTCAAAGAGGTGGCTCATAAACCCGGAAGGCTAGCTCAGGCACTCACAGCTATACACATTCCTAGGGGAGAAGCCACCATTCCCTACAGGTCTCTTTGTCTACCTGGCTTCTTCTAAAGACAGTCCTGTTTCCTAGGTACACTTCTTGGGGGCCTGTGCCAGCTGGTTTCACCTGGCACTCAGGCTGCAGGTGGCTTCCCCTACTTTGTCAAATGATTCAGTGTATCCCTGAGATACAGATGGCCTAAACTGACAATCCACAGAGAACATCTGTCCAATATGGAAAACATGGCCAAGCAGGAACTAGCCAAATTAATTACACGACCTTGAACTAGAAGGTCACCTCACCAGCCTGTTTCTCCTCAGCTGCAGACTTCCCCATGATCCTCGGGCCTCCCAGGCTCAGTCACAAGTGGTGAGTAGGGGTGACGTAAGTCCTAACTGGATTTAACCTAAGCTTGAGTAGATTGGCAAGCACCCAGCAGAAACACCTCTGGGCAAGTCTGTGAGAGTGCTCTCAGGGAAGACTAATAGAGGGAGGATTAACCTGCACTCAGTGGAAGTTAGGTCTTGCCCCAGAAGCTCAGATACAACAAGTTGCAAGGAAAAAGCAGCATGCAGACACCTGCCTTCCATCCCAGCTCTGTCATCACTGGGTCACTGGGATGTGGGGCAACCCCTCCCATGAGTTCCTAGCCAGACAAACTGTGTCCCTTTATCTGGGAGCCACCACAAGCCTCGCCTTCCCTGATCTTCCACTCACTGGGTATTTGGTCACAGCAGCGAGAGAAGAGACAAATTCACTCAGCAAGCAGAACCCAATGACCATCCTGCAGATGTTAGATCCCACTCAGGGCTAAGGGGAATTTATCACCGAGTAACCGCTTTCTTATCCTCTGCATCCTAGGGATGCCCAAGGCATGTCCCTTAATGTTTTTATCTTTGAAAAAAGTCTATTTAAGGCCTTTTTACCTCTGAGCAGTCACGATGAAGCTGAGAATGGCCTCTTCCCCAGACAGGTGGCTTGTATCAAAGATGACGCTGAACTCATACTAGGAGAAAAGAAAGAAATCACTTTTGGCAACCATGAGCCATCCACATTTTGAACTATGTTTTCTAGAACGGTCTGCAGCTTATGCCCTCTGGAAGCTCATCTGCACAGCAAATGTTACTTTTAATGTGTATCTGATTTTTCTGGCCCAAGGAGGCTCCCACAGCAGAACCATGTCCTTTCCCCCACTCTAGTGAGAGGCATGTCACGCTTTCAGCCACAGGAAGTCCTAGAGGAAGTGGCACCCTGGAACTGGAAGACCAGGAGTTTCTGACTTCACTTCTATCGCCTTCCCAGGCTTCAACAAATCTGCATATCTCGTCAGCTGTGACATTTATAAGATAGTCTTTAATTTCAGCCAGCGCTGACAGATTGTAAATTGTTTAACCTATCTCAATTGTTTGGTTTCCATTAAAGTAAGTTCTAGGCAATTGTGTGCTTTTTGAGATATTGAATTCTGTTCAACTGAATGCTACTTGAGAGCCATGGGAATGAACCATTAAAATGGGCCATTATCGACGATGGACACAAACATCTCCTTTCTAGGCAGAAGTCTCTGTGGCAGTGGGACTTGGTTTCTGAGGAGGATGAGGTATGAAGACAGGGGAAGGTGGAGACAAAAGGGGGGGCAGTTAAGGACCTTGCCCCCGTAGAGTCAGGACTGGCAGGACATCTGAGTTAAGTCAAACACACTAACTACTGAAATGAGGGAAGGACACACAGTCAGAGATGAAGGCACGAAACTGGTCAGGCTGGAAGTGAGCGACACAGACACATGGCCAATCACAGTGAGCCCGAAGAGTAGTCACGAGACTGAGCAGGTATCCTGGCACCTGATGACCCCAGGATTTGAGAAGAGGTGAGCACGAAGGGGCCACAGGCAGGGGAAGCTCAGTCCTTGTATAACTTGCTGGGTTTTCTAACCCTCCTCTCCACCCGTCACCTTTGGGTTTCGTCTTGCTAAGGGTCTTATCTGTATGTGGGATTTTCAAAATAATGAAGCAGTACACAGTTATTAGTTTATATGACCTCTGCAGCAGAAATAGATCACTGTTCAGACAGTCTTTATTTCTATTGACTTTATGACATTTCCAGAGTTAATACATGTTGATGAAATTCAATTCCACTAGGAGAGATAACCAGATAATTTCAGGTTTGCTTTGTGATGTGAGTTGGATTTTTATAGCAGAGTAGCAGGTTTAAGAAAGAGTGTGGGTTTGTTTTTTTTAATGAAGTCTATTTTCCGTTACTCAAAAAAATTAAATGAAGTGATGTATGTGTGTGTGTGTGCGTGCACATGTGTGAATTCAAGCTACATGCTTTACCATGGACAAAGCTACCTACCATACCTGATCTGTATGCCCCATCTTGGCCCCTAGACTATGGGACGTGGTACATCAAATGCAGTTGATGTGTTTGGGCAGTTTGCCACGTCATGAGTCAACCTTACTTCATTCTAAAACAATGACTAGGTTCCCAGGAGACAACGGTCTGGTTCTATGACTAGGTGGGGGAAGGAATGGAACTTCTACTTCTTCATGGGAGAAAAAGTTAAATTGGAGAGTTTTCTTTAACATCCTAACAGAGGAAACATCTACTGACTTAAAGACAGATCTGGCCTCTTTAGATTCTAGTTTTGTTTCCATAAACCAGTCTGGTCATTTTTCCTAACCATGGCACACACTAGAATGTTCCATAAATATCTACTATGCTATGTATTGTAGTATTACTACTTGAGCTTAAGAAACCCCGTCTCCTTCTAAATACCAACTTGGCCGCAATGCCTTTAACTTTTTAAAATATGAACCAGAATACAAGTTTTTCTGTTGGGAAAATTTGGGAGATCTCCAGAAAATCTTGAGGACCCAAGGGAATGACAGAGTCAGGGCTATGGGTCACTAGTTCATGCCACATATTTTCCCGTGTCCTGTTGTAGACTCAGAATAGTACAGAATATCCCTGAAAAGAAATTTACAAAAAAATTTAACCATTAACAAAGCACAAAGGAGTCTGTGGTGTCGTCCCTGATTGGGGATGATGTGGCTCAAAGAGACAGGTGATGTAACCATTGATTCCCTGGAGCAGAGCACCAGTGGCAGACACACGCCAGGGCTCTGGTAGTCACCTAGCCACCACTGGAGGCAGGGTGTGTGTGCGTATGTGCATGCATGCATAGCAACAAGGGACTGATGGGAAGAGCTGGGGGACAGTGGTCTAGGAAGCACCCATCTCTGCCAGGGCCTCACCTTCGACTTTGACCTCATGAAAGGAAATCCCACACTGCACTTGAGGAAGTCCGATTCCAGCAGTTCACAGGAAATGCCCATCTCTTCCTGAAATAGAAAAAATGGCAGCAGATGACAAGGCTACATGGAAGACAGAGACGTAGGTGGGCCCCAATGAGGCCATCAGGTCCTTGAGAGCCATTTTGCCACTCCTGGCTGTGGTGCACTCGGGAGCTCTGAGCCCAGACCAATCCCTCCCATTGATCTCTGGATGTCTGCCCATTTCCCTAGCGTTCCCTGAGAGGGCAGAACTACAGAGAAATTTAGGCCAACGTTTTAGGTATTAACCATCGTTGTCCACCAGATTTGGGATCACACAGGAGGCCACCTCTCAGCATGACTGTGAGGATGTTTCTAGAAAGATTTAACTAAGAAGGGAAGATGCACCCTGACTATGGGCAGCACCATCCCATGGGTTGGGATACAGACTGAATGAAGAAGGGCCAGTAAGATGCCTCAGCAGATAAAGGTGTCTGCTGCTAAGCCAGATGACCTGAGTTTAATCCCTGGGGCCCACATAGTAAAAGGAAAGAACCAATTCCTCTAAACTGTGCTCTGCTCTCCCCAAATATGTCTGTCATTTATATATATTCATACACATACATTATATACACAATAAATAAATAACCACAATGAGATTTTATTTTAAAGAAAAAAGTGAGCTGAGCACCAGCGCCCACCTCTCTCTGCTCCCTGACTGAAGATGCAATGTGACCAGCTGTCCTACGCTCCTGCTGCCATGATGGACTGTGTACTCTCAAACTGTGAGCCAAAATAAACCCTCCCTTTCTTGAGCTGCTTTTGCCAGGTGTTTTGTTACTAATGGGAGAAAAAAAATGAGTCTAAACCCAGGTTTCCTTGGTAAGCTGGACTGGACCACAGGTGGGCTGAAAGCTTCCTAAGGTTTGTATCAAAAATCAATAATACCATCTTTTTATTGGCACCTCCTAGGCCATCATCTGTGTCAGGATGGAGCTGGCTATCTTTTTCCTTGCCACTGGTTGTCAGAAACTCTTTGAAGTGGGCGCTGAACGAAAGCTGTGTATGTTCTGGGAGAAATGCATGGCTACAGGAATAGCTGCTGATGCTCTCGGTGAAAAGCAGAAGGGTCATGTGGTCCAAATCGGTGGGAATGACAGACAAGGTTTTCCCAGGAAGCAAGGCGTTTTGACCCATGGCAGAGTTGAGTACGGGGCATTCTTGTTATAGAGAAAGGAGAACCAGAGAGAGGAAGCGCAGGTCTGTTCATGGACAGGTTGTGGATGCCATTCTGAGTGCTCTCAACTTGGTTATTGTACAACAAGGAGAGAAGGATCTTTCTGGACTGACAGATACTACTGTGTCTCATCAGTTAGGACCTAAAAGAGCTGGCAGAATCTGAAGGATGATGTCCGTCAAAATGTTATCAAAGAGCCTTTAAACAAAGAAGGAAAGAAGCCCAGGATGAAAATGTTCAAGATTCAGCATCTTGTTAATCCACATGTCCTGTGACACAAATGCCAATGTATCGCTCTGAAGAAACAACACACTAAGAGAAACAAGGAGGAGGCTGCAGAAAATGCTAAACCCTTGGCCAAGACAGTGCAGGAAGCCAAAGAAAAGTGCCAAGAATGGATTGCCAAGAGACGCAGGCTGTCCTTGCTGAGAGCTTCTACTTCTAAGTCTTAGTTCAGTCAAAAAGAAGTATTTAAGGATAACAAATAACCATACCTTGAAAAGACAACAAGAAAACAAACAAACAAAACACACCAAGGAAACTACGATTTCTTTCCGTAGCTCAAGGCACAAGCTTTCCCAGGATGGAGAGTAGATGCCAGGGTGAGGTGATGTTTACCGTGTTCCCAGCTTTGGCTGCACTCTGCAAACACTGGCTTGAGAGAGCGCAGTGAAGCTACAGGGAGCCGCTCTTGTCTCACTTCAACACTAGGTTTCTAACTGAGATCAGAGGAAATCCAGGAGGCTCTCATGACCCACAGGCTTCTCTGTGCTCCTGAGACCAAATTAGGGCATCCATGGCACTGGAGACAGAAGTAGTAGGGAGCCAACCCTTGTTGAGTGCCAACGTTGTATCTCAAGTCTGGAGACTGACATTCAATGACATTGTGGGATGTCCCCAAGGTCATTCAGAAGATAGGACCAAAGCCAGAAAGAATTTGGATACGACTTGGCAACTCTGGAAACAATCTCCTCACTCCTTTCATGGCCTATACCATCCAGAGAATGAGCATGGCTGAAGAGTGGCTAGGAACCAGCCCCAGACTCGGGCACTGTGATACCACCATGCTCCTTTCAGCCAAATTCCTTTTTTATCATACAGCCCAGCTGGCTTTGAACTCACTATGTTGTTGAGCTCACGTTCCTAATCCAGATCTCTTTGTCTCCACCTCCTGTGATTATCAGCATGTGCCAACACACCCAGCTCTTCCACCCAATTTTCAGGGTCTGTTTTTTACGCTGTTTGTTTTGTTTAAAGTGGTTTGAAATAAAATGACTCCCAAAGGGAGAGGCACTATTAGGAGTGATGGCTTCATTGAAGTAGTTGTAGCCTTGTTGGAGGAAGTGTGTCCCTGTGGGGGTGGACTTTGAGGTGGTCTTTTCTCAAGCTACACTCAGTGTTGTAGACAGTTCACTTCCTCTTGCCCATGGATCAAGATGTAGAACTCTCGCTCCTTCTCCAGCACCATCCCTGCCCATCTGCTGCCATGTTTCAGCATGGTAATGGACTAAGCCTCTGAAACTGCAAGCCAGCCTTATTAAATGTTTCCCTTTATAAGAGTTGTGGTCACAGTGTCTCTCCCCAGCAATAGAAAATAACTTCTATAAATTTTTCTATTAAAAATATAAACATTTGCATTGGGCCATGGTGGCACATGCCTTTAATCCCAGCACTTGGGAGGCAGAGGTGGGTGGATCTCTGAGTTTGAAGCTAGCCTGGTCTACAAAGAGAGTTACAGGACGGCCAAGGCTGTTACATAGAGAAACCCTGTCTTGAAAACCAACAACAAAAAAGACCATCTGGGAAGGAGATATGGCTCAGTGGTTAGGAGCTCTGACTCCTCTTGTGGAGAACTGGGTTTGATTCCCAGCATTCACATGGCAATTTTTGATCAACTGTAACTCCAGATCTGACACATTGTCTGACCTTCTTGGGTTCCTGCATGAATGAGGTGTACATACCTACACTCAGGCACACTCACATTAATATAAAATAAATATTTAAAAATATAAGCATTTGCCACAATACATCAATTTATAGATTCATCGTGCCGTTAAAGTACTTTTATAAACTTAAACACAGAAACAGAAATGACAAACGATGGGCTCAGAAGTCAAGAAGTGGCACAGGAGGTTTCTGGGATGCTGAGGATGTTCTTAACATTTTTTAAAATTTGTTTATGTGTCTATGTTTGCTCCATATATGTATGGTTCCCATGGAGGCAAGATAAGGGCAGCAGATCCCTTGTAGCTGCAATTACAGGCAGTCTTAAGCCACCAAGTGGGTGCTGGGAATTGAACTCGGATCCTCTACAAGAGCAGCAGGTCCTCTTAACAGCTGAGTCATCCCTGCAGCCCCAGGATGTTTTTTTTTCTTGATTTGGGTGTTGGCTGCATAGGTTAGACCATTTTTTGTGAAAATTCATTGAGTGAAATTTAAAGACTTAGGTACCTTGTTAAACATTAAAACAATTTCTCCTAGAAGATAGCAAGGCAGTATAATACCCAAAATTCCAAATAACCAAGCAAACAATAGATCAATTTAAGAGAAACTACTGCAAGCCTTTTCAGCACTTACAAATAACTGATATGGATGATTCTAAATTTCCTAATGGTTGGCTTTGCCCACAGCTAGTGGTCTGCATATGGAAACCCAGGGTCACCTGTAGTTCCCATAGAAACATTTGAAAATGTAGAATCTTGAGCTACTCTCTGTTGAACATGTATCTCTAGGAGTCTCAGGAGTCATGGGACCTGTGATGAACATTGGTTCATCCATAGTCTTCTTTCTTCTCTAACCCCCAGCATGTGTGACTATGTTTTGAACCTGGGTCCCATGTATTCCAGGCAAGAAGACTGGGCTGGCAATATATTCAGTGGGTAGAGGCACTAGTTAGCAAGCCCGATGATCAGAGTTCAATCCCCAGAACCCACATGGTGGAAGGAGAAAGCCAATGTATGTATGTGTATACACACACACACACACACACACAAACTTTTAAAAGGTGAAGGTGTGGGACATCATATATTAAGAAAACTCCCATGCACTAATTGTTCATCCAATACTTTGTTCCTTATCAGACATTGTTATTACATTTTTAAAAATAGCTTTACGTATTTTTTATTTTTTTGTGTTTGGGTATTTTTGTCTATATGTATGTATGTACACTGTGTGCATTCCTGGTACCCTCAGAGGTCACAAAAGGACACTGGATACCTTGGGCCAGATGGCTTAGAGCTGCCATCTGGGTGCTGGGAATCAAACCCTGGTCCTCTGAAAGAGCAGCAAGCACTCATAACTACTGAGCCATCTTTCCAGCCCTGGCAATGTCTTTTAAAGAGGCTAATCAGCCCCAGCGAGCTTTTACCTTGTGTCTACGACATCTTTGAGAGTCATAATTACAAAGTACCAAGTGATTTCAAACGTAGCATAAAGCCAACCTATTTTCACAAGTTTCTATTTATTTTGCAAGCAAAGTCCTAACAAAATATTTTGAAAATATTTTTACTATGAAATTTTGGACTGGACTTTAGGCCAATTCACTAACTGGCTCTTTTCCCAGTCTCATTTTTTCCTCCCTGACTAGCAAGGGCAGCTGACAGGGTTCCTCTCTAACAATCACAGGTAAAATCCAATTGAAATTTCATAGCAATACACAGTATGCTCAAGATAGGAAATCATCAATTATGCTTTTTTTTTTTAAACCACAGTGACAGAAAGCATCCTTGGTTTGTACACACATGCTTCTTGGTGCCTGGCACTGAATACTCTTGACTTTGCATTTATTGAGTGAGTGGACTTGACTCATGGAGGCCTCAAGTGAGGGGTCTGCAAACAGCAACTCATTTGCTGGCCTGGCTGGCATGAGGGATGCTGGCCTCGAAGAAGCCCTCTTTTCCAGGTATACCTTGGCTGCCCAACTTCTGGGCACAGGGCCAGTAGTATCAGGTTCCAGACTCTGTAACAATGTGGGGGTGTTTGGAGGATCAGACAATGGAGTCAGTGAGCCTGTCTGGCCTTTTGGCCTCCTTCCTCTCATATGCAGGAGGGTTTGATTTCAGGCTCAGTGAAGGGACTTATTTGGCCACCAACATAGCAGCTTTCGGGAACAGAACGTCTGTGAGTTCCATGGTGAGCTCGCTCTCACAGTCAGGGTGACCTTGGAGTTTTGACTTTCATTTTCTAATTCCTACCTGTGTTTGCCAAACTGAAGAGGGCCCTCAGATCTGTGGAGATATGTCTGGCTATCAGTTTGATGTTCCTCCAAGATCCTTTCTTTAGGTTCCTTTGATTAGGGGTTCTGTTTGGAAGTGTTTAGCGGAAACTCCCTAGTTAACAGAGGAACAGAGGTGAGCAAAGCTCCCAATGGCTTGGTTTGATAGAAAGAGGGATCACTCCTAGAGAAGACTTCACTGGTTCCCTTCAACAACGAGTTAGTCGGTCTCATCACAGAATGGTCCTGCTCCAGAGGTCCATTCTCCTAGATAGGGCTCATGAAATTCCCAGTGGTGAAACACATGTGGGCCTGCAGCTTAGAAAGGGAATGTGCTTTGCCTTTCACGTCTAGGCTTTGACTGTTGACTCGGATATGCAACAGCTATGCATGGCATCATGCAAATAAACCATGCTTTCTACAAGTCTGCATTTTATCACCTGCCAGATGAAGTCATGACACCTGCCCAAGATGACCCCTGATGCCCCACCAGGCCTGAGGGATGTGGGGTGGTTTTCCTAGATGGCCTCTGCTCAATAATGCCTCACTAACACGCCAGGCACGGAGTTAAATCCATTGTCTAAGGACTTTGATCCCCACTTAATCATCACTTTATGAGGAGGAAACTGGAGTGCAAAGGCATTCTGTCACTTGCTGAAGGGTCCTAGTGGGCAAAAGATGGGCATATGGATGCTCAAAGTCCATGCCCAGCCCTGTCTCTCTGCACATTGTCTTTACATGTAAATTCCTGTCTCCTGGTCCAATTCCCAGCTCCACGAATCTAGTACAGAACACAACATGGGTGTGAAGAAAGACTTCTCATTTGAACATCTTGTAAATGAGACTTAGGTTCTGACATAAACTCTGTCATATGTCACATGTGACATGCATAGGATGTTGTGTCCTCTGCCACTGTCTTTACCGTTTCTGCACTCATGGCTGCATCCGTTCATTCAACCATTCACGTATCCACTTGTCGCTCTTCTAGCAAAAGCTCAGAACAGAGGGCTTGATGACCAACAGTTGAGAGCAGATACACATTTTAGTACATAAGGACATGGTCTAGCCTCCAGCTGATCAACAAGTAGACAAAATGTGGAGGATTCATGGGATGGGATATTACTCAACAACAAGAAAGTGCTGGTGTATCACAGCACAAATGTCTCTTGAAATCCAAACGCTAAGTTGAAGGAACCAGTCACGGGGTCCAGTCCAGGAATATTTCTATCCACTTATGTGAGGTGTGCAGCATAGGTGAATAAAGAGAGGGGTGCATTAGTGGCTGCCTCGGGAGGGAAGGGATGGAGGGGGAGAGGTGGCGTGCACAAGCTATGGAGTTCTTCTAGAAAGGATGCTCTGAAATTATTGCTGTCTCCCCTACTCTGTGCTGTGTTGTGCCTCTGGGCTTCCTTGCACTGCTCTCTTGCTTAGCAGCGTTCAGGAGTAATAAACAATGAACACTTCCACTGATTCCTAATCAGGAGCAGGATCTTCCAGGAGGGCCAGCTGTGCACCAGACCTGGCTGAGGACGGGATGCAGAACCCACATGCATGCTGCTCTCACCAGGCCCTGGTGGAGAGCTGCGTCACCAGACAGCAGCACCTCGTTAATCTCTCTGATGCTACAGGGAAGACGGTGATGGTGGCCCATAGAAAGCTTTGTTTAAAAGACCACATGGAGGTCTCTGCGTGGCTCCACTCAACCAAAGTGGGCAGCCTGGGTATGTGTTGATAGAAAGCTCACTGGAAGTTGGATGGTGTTAAGGTCCTCTAGTTGACTTCAGGCCTTCCTCTCCAATGTGGGATTCTTGTTTTTCTCAAGATAGGGTTTTACTAAGTAGCCAAGTCAAGACTGAACTCTAAATCCTCTTGCCTCTGCCTCTTGAATCTCGGGACTACAGGCATGTTCCACCACACCAGCTCAGCATGAGACATTTTAGGGAGAATCCTGAGTGTTTGAGTGTAAACTAAGAGAAATAAACAGTCATCTGTGAAACTCTTGCTCTCAAGACTAATGCAGCCACTATCAACCTGGAGGTTATAGCACATTCCTCAGCAGAAGGGAAACATCAGCACCTTTCCCGGCTTGTAACCATGGTGATAACTCAGCCCCCATGCAACGATGGTCACCCCAGACTGTGAGTCTTCATATGGAAGCCTTGGGTGACATTTTTTTGGTCATTAACAGCAGGGAGTTAGATGAGATTGGGTGCATTCAGAACACATTGCTGTAGACAATTCAGAGAGATGAGCTCTAATCCCAGGACTATTTGTCCCAGAGAAAACCCTCCCACCTACCCATCCATCCATCCATCCATCCATCCATCCATCCATCCATCCATCCATCCATCCATCCATCCATCCACCCATCCATCATCTTGTATCTTTTATGTGTCTATAACAGGAAACAGCTTTGATAAACTAACTCTCACGTATGAAACAGACATGTTTTCGATTCTTACATGTCCTTGTCAATTTCTTGTTTAATAATAAATATCAATGGAATATCCAAAATGCTCTTTGTTGGCCCATATACTTTTGTAATCCAGTCATTGGTGTCTCTAAGGAGGATGCCAGGCTTGGCAGAAGGCAGGAGGGCCAACTGGTTCTAAGAATAAAGAGTGGCACACTCTCTCCGAGTGTTGGAGCAATCTGTGTGTAAGAAGCTCTAATGGATAACTATAGGAAAAGCACCAGGCCTCCCTACTCCACCCACAAACATATGCTACAGTTCAGCATCGCTATTACAACTTTACCTTCCTTTGTAGTAAATCATGAAACCTATAAGTTCTTTAAATTACAGAATCTAAGACTGGATCTGTTAGTCAACCAGACTCTATAGATATGTCAAGGTGGAGAGTAGCCAACCGTTGGAATGTGAAGGTCAATGCCATCAGGAATGCCAATCACCAGAATCACCGCCTATAAGTTGCATGGTGTAGCTTATTCAAAGCTTTCCTTGGTGATCCCAAGGGCTGCGCCCAGAGCACTGTGCCTAACATAGGGTTTGGACTCTGTTGTGGGTGTATTTGCAGACATCTCTTGTGTCAGGATTGGAGGTATACAGACGTAGCCCTCTCCTTAGTGATCTCTTTGGTATTTAAACCTATGTTCCAGTCATCTTTGCCACTGTAACAAACACCTAAGAAACCCAATGTAAAAATAGAAATGATTTTTGTTCATGGTTCCAGCTCATGATCAGGTGGCCTATGGCAAGGCATGGCTTGGTGGGAGTATGGAATAGAGCAAAGGGTGCTGACCTCACAGTGTCAAGGTGATGGAAGAGAGGGAGGGGTCCAGGTCCCAACATCATCTTCAAGGGCAGGCCCACAATTAAGGCCTACCTCCTAAAGTCTCTGTCACTTTCCAACAGCACCACAAGGGGAAGAAGGGACTTCCAGAGCTAACCTGAAGTAACAGACACGGAGCTGTTGTCTTGGCAGCTGATGCAGCACTGACTCATGGACCAGACAAGGCTTAAGCTTTTGAAGACTCTCCCATAGGACAGAGAAGGGAGCATAGGGCATATTCCAGGTTGTGCAATTATGGGCACACTGCCTAAAAGCCTGAGGCCAAGAACTTCAGTGACTGATACATCATTAGAACAACTCAAAGACACTTCAACAGGAGCCCTGAGCTGAGACAGACCAACTAATGGGGAAGAAGAGATGGCTCAGTGGTTAAGAGCACTGGCTGCTCTTGCAGAGGACCTGGGTTCCCAGCACTCACATGGTGGCTCACAAGGTCCTAGGGATCTGATGCCCTTTTCTGGCCTCCTTGGGGACCAGACATGCATGTGGCACACACAAATAGTTACAAGTTGGCAAAACATTCATTACATGTAAAAATACTTTAAAAAGCCCTACAAATATAGTCAACTTCTGGACTGGGGTTAGCATGCCTTGGAAGATAGGCTCTGCTTTCCAGGTTCATTTTTGCTCTTCTACATTTGAGTTCAGCATATTTGGTTAAGTAGCCAGTTGTTTGGAATGACTGTCCCACACAAATAGTAAGGGTCACTTTAGGCCGTTTTAATGAATAGGTTTTGAGTTCTAGCTTGCTAGAGCCCTGTGCAGAACATTAATGACTTCTCCTGGTCCTTTGGAAGAAAAGGCCGAGCCCCATGGTTATGAGATGGTCTAAGGTGTTGCATATTTGCATGGTTTGTAAGATGATAGACTTGAGCATGTCAGGAGCTGCCTCCGTTGTTGGGGTGGAGGGAACGGACNNNNTGTGTGTCACTGGCCACTTTGATGCTGCGGTAGTAATGGAATGACCAACCTTTTCTATGTGTCTTTCCCACTCTGGACAGTTTTTTTCATTCCTATTTTTTTTTCCTGTTTCCAAGTGTCTTCCTATGTCTTGCTTTTTCAATGCTGGTTTTTCGGTCCTGCTTCCTGTGGCTGGACTGACCACAGAGCAGCTGCCTAAGAACAGGTTGTGGGAAGGATGTTGTCCAGGCTACCACATCCCTGTCAGTATCCTCACAGGTCTCCTTATGATGCACATATCTATATCACACGCTAGCACCAGGGTCTGATGACGACCATGGATTTCTAGAACCATCTTTGACGGGGACACAGGGAGACAGAAGTGTTTGGGAATTCCTTCAAGAGAACACTTGCTCATGTTCCCTTGTCTCAGACCGAGTGTTCTCAGGTATGAATCACACCTTGGATTGTACCAAAGCCACTCACCTTTTCCCCCACAGTTTGCTATTTGATATCATACCTGTCCCTTCCCAGGCTTACTTCCTCATTTCCTAGGAGCACCAATTAGGCTCTATTTATTACATGGTATTTTTGGCCAGGATTTTTATTGTGGAGAACTGTCCTAGCTAGATTTGTCAACTTGACACAACCTAGAGTCATGTGAGAGGAGAGTCTAAAATCATCCACTGAGGAGTTGTCTAGATCTGATGAGCCTGTGGGTATACCGACGGCCTTGACTATTAATGCTGTAGAGACATAGCCCACTGCAGGCAGTACTATTCTCTGGGCAGGTGATTCTGGGCTATGGAAAGAGGCTAAAGCCTGGGAGGGAGCCAGCCAGCAGCGATCCTCCATGGTTTCTGCTTTGAGTTCCTGCTTGACTTCCTGTCCTGACAGCCTTCCATGAGGGTCTGCAACCCGTAAACCAGATAGACCCTTTCTTCCTCTAAGTGGCCTTTGGTTATGGTACTTCTCACAAAGATAGTGAGGAACAGATCACCGCACCAACACCTAGCCTCTACCCTCTCTGTGCCTCCTCCATGGAGACAGCAACCTGACATCGGACTCTAAGGGAATAGGTTCCCAGGTTTTATAAACCTCGTGTCCTAGCACACACTGCAGGGTGGAGGTCCTGTGGCCTCATCCTATACAAGTCAGTATCTTCTTTTCTTTATTCATTCTATCTATCTATCTATCTATCTATCTATCTATCTATCTATCTAT
>LOEQ01001196.1:572339-586432 GCA_001685075.1 Bramus lutescens
ATGGCGTGCGCCTGTAACCCCAGGTGTGTTAGGTAGACATGATGGCGTGCGCCTGTAACCCCAGGTGTGTTAGGTAGACATGATGGCGTGCGCCTATAACCCCAGGTATATTAGGTAGGCATGATGGCGTGCGCCTATAACCCCAGGTATATTAGGTAGACATGATGGAGTGCGCCTGTAACCCCGGGTATATTAGGTAGACATGATGGTGTGCGCCTGTAACCCCAGGTGTATTAGGTAGACATGATGGCGTGTGCCTATAACCCCAGGTATATTAGGTAGGCATGATGGCATGCGCCTGTAACCCCGGGTATATTAGGTAGACATGATGGCGTGCGCCTGTAACCCCGGGTATATTAGGTAGACATGATGGCATGTGCCTGTAACCCCGGGTGCATTTCACACATTTTAAACACACTGAAGCACTTTATTTGAAATATTTCGATGGAAGTATTTCAACATACTGGTCTTGAGCACGCTCTGTGAGTGCTCTACCACTGAGCTACATCCCTGGTCCTGCCTTGTCTACCTTGAGCGGGTCCTGGGAGTTTCATCTGGAGCCCTAAACACCTCTTCCAGCTTCCAATTTCTTGTATTTTTCCAGCATACACACAACTTAGCTTTGTGCCCATTATGAAAGGGCTCTTATCACTGCTTCCTTCCTGCATGGCAAGCTGCCGCAAGGTCCCCATTTCAAAAGTGTTATTTTAAATATAGAGTTCTTACATGCATTTGTTACATATGTCCTGTTTTCCTGCCTCTCGCTGCTTAGCCCCCCCGGTTGTTCCCTTCCGCAATCCCGCTTCCACTTTCATTTAATGTACACGTACATAATGCTACGTGACAATAGAAAATATAGGAGCCACAAATGAGAGGGAAACATTTTTTCTGAGATTGGATTAATTTACTTAATGTAGGCCCATATTTCTGTCTGGTGTGGCAGCCAGGCTCTAAAGCCATAGGCTCCACCTGAGGTGATCATGTACCCTGCCAATCATGTACCCTGCCAGACAGGCCTCGCCGCTCTAACAAAGGGTCAGGCTGTTTTGCTCCTTTCTTTGTAATTTGGAGGATGCCTGATAGAAATGCTAATTCAGCCTATGGACAGGTAGCGTACAGAGCACACCCGTAGTTGACATGACTAAAAGCCATTCACCTGGTTACCCAGGAGACAGAATGCTGCTGTATTTTCCCCTCAGTTTACGTTTTGGTATAAAAGCTGTTTGGAGAATAAAGCAAGAGGAATTCTTCAGGATGTGAACTCAGGACTTCATGAGGGATCACTGAGAATCTCCCTCATGATAAAACCATGTGAGTTGTGTCTTTATTTCCGTGCCTCCACGCCAGTCCAGAGAGATAGTTTATGTTGGGGTCTGGTCTAGCGAAATAATTTAGAGTCCAGGCTAGCTAGAGTCTTATGGCTGCTAGGCTTAGCCAGCTGGGCTGGCTCAGGAACTTGGCTATTGTGAACAGTGCTGTGATAAACACTGATGCACTATTTCTCGGAGTTGTGTTGACGGAGTCCATTGGAGTAGTAGACAATACAGTAGAAGCTCTTGGGGATCTAGGTCTCTTTCCTGAGAAACCCATATACTGCTTTCCAGAGAGGCTGGGCTAGTTTACACTCTCATGGCGGGCTCACATGGGCTCCCTGCTCTCCACAATGGCCCCCAGCAGTGCCTTGATTTCCTGACCCACCCTGTCCACATCTCGTCCTGGGTGGGGGTCGGAAAGTACTGGGGGCTTTAATGGCCTCCTGGATGACTCTAAACCAGCACCTGCTCTTTGTAGGTCAAAAGTGCAACTTCCTGCTTTACAGTGGGATAGAACTGAGTGGGAGCTTCCCTGCAAGATCAAGCTGAGGGCTAGGGTTGGAGGGCCTTTGTCTGAGATTGCCTTGTCCTGCTCTGCTTCACCCTCCGCTGGTAACAGACGCACCCCCAGAACCACCAGCACCCGAGTCCTGTCCTGCTTCACCCTGCTTCACCCTCCGCTGGTAACAGACGCACCCCCAGAACCACCAGCACCCGGGTCTTCATTCTCACTCAGCATCTGTTCCAGAGAAGATATTCAAGTTTTTCCTGACTTCAAAATGTTTATTATTTTCAAATTGTGTCTGTGTGTGAATGCATGAGTGTAGATGGAGGCCAGAATAGGGAGTCAGACCTCTTGGAGCCTGAGTTACAGGTGATGTGGGCACTGGAAATCGAACTTGTGTCCCCACAGGAACAGCAACCACGCTTAACCACCGAGCCATCTCCCCAGTCTCCTTGCTTATTACCACGTGTGTATGATGTGTGTGTCTGATGTGAGGTCAGAAGACAGTTTTGTGGAGTCTGTTCTCTCCTTCCACCACTGTCTGGGCTCTGAGATCCAAGTCAGCTCACCAGGCTTCCTCGGCTAGAGCTTTACCCACGGAACCATCTCCCAGACCTCGTTTTTAATGTTTTATTGATTTTTAAGTTGTCTTTTGTCTTGGCTTAGCAGTTTCATGGTCTTTCTCTCTCTCTCTCTCTTAAAGATATTTTGTTGCCTGGTTAAAAAAAAAGATCTAAAATCCAGGACCCCTCTTTTCCCTTTGAGAAGAGGAAATGGGTAAATGCCGCTCAACATCTGGCTAAAGGTGGGAGCCAGGAGGTTTAATGTGCACTTCTTGAATTCCTCTCACAGATCTGGCTGTGGCAAGGTGGTGAGAAGCATCCTTAACTGGTCCTTGTCACAGACGCAGCTGTACTGACATGTCTCAGGCTAGACTGGACCCTCCCTTCACACACCACGAATGCACAGATGAAGCTTCTCATGCCAATGAAAGCTGAGCTCTGCCTTGGAACATAGGCCACACTGTGATTGGAGATGGACATCTGGGGTTCTCCATCACTTCCTGGTGCCCACGGCCACCCGAAGGGCCAGCAGCCTCAGGGACCTGCAATGTAGGCTATCTCTCTGGTGCCAGTAGTCAGGCAGTGCTGACTGGTGACACACTGGTTAGGGACCTCAGTCCTGGCCTTCTGGTACCTGCCCTCCTCTGCCTTCTCCCAGCTCATTATGGGCAAAGGGCAGGGCCTTCAGAAGCAACCCAAACAGGAAGTGAGCAGCAGGGAGAAAGCAGGACAAGAGTGGCACCTGGATGGGGGCCAGGTGAGGATCTCCTCTTAGCATTATGCAGGAAGTTCAAGGTAAAGTCATCAGGGGGCTCAGGGTACCGGATTAAAGACAGGAAGGGGGCAGAAGAGACTTATTATTTTCTAAGTATTGATTTCCCCCCAAGGGCTCTCTTATAAGGGTTAGCAGTGAGTTCATTCATCATCTTAATGGCCAGGCCAAGACGGCTATAAACATCTGAGGGTTGCATTTTCGTTGGTGCAACTATTAACTTGATAAGAGACACCCGAGACAGCAAAGCGCAATGGCAATCAGCATGTTCTGTGGCCAGGGAAGCAGCAGAGTGAAGGAACGCCAACTGTACTTCGCTTACACACAGAAGGTTGGGGTGCACTTCTGCCCCGGCAATGCCTGACTCCTCAGCTCCACTGACACACATCGCTTTGTTCCTGTGCACAGACACACAGGTTCCTGCACTGAACCTTCCGCCCACAGAAGGGTCAGCTACCCCCTCAGATATAAAACTATGCAAACACATTAGGCTTCCAAATCCTCCCTCAGTTCAGATTAGAAAGCTGATAGGCCTTATCATCTGGCGCCGTCCTGAGTCGCTTGCCTTGAAAGTGAGAAGAGAGATTCCCGAGAGAAACGGAACACCCACTCCATGGCAGAGGTAGATATTTTGTGGGAAGACTCGCTTTACAATCAAAACAAACTCACCGGCCCTGATGCCACTTGTCATAAAGATGTAAGCTGACCTGGTAGTCACCAAAGACTGCAAAGCCCAGACTGACTGGAAATTCAAGCCATTCCCTTCTCAGAAACAGCAAAAACAAGCTTCCTCGATAGACCACCATGCCCCTCATTAGGCCTTGTCATGGGAGGAGTAGAAGGATCCAGGGGCCATCCCCTCATCTCAGTCTCTCAAGGTGATTAGAAGACGGAGCCATCACCAAGTCCACAGCCAGACTCAGTGACTGATGGCGATGGATTGGAACCTACAGCCGTAGGCAGCTTGGCGGGGTTCTGCGCGTGGTTATTTCTCCCACACGAGCCCACGACGGCCCTTTCTTCCTCGTGCCTCTGTCTTCCACCACTCTTCACCACTGAATCCTAACTTCCCGCTTCTCTGGTCTGACGGCACCTCCTGTAAGAGGTCACCGAGGGTGCCCAGCATCCTGAGAGGGTTGCGCTGCATATTGCCAACCCGGTAAAAGACTCGAATTCACACCTGGAAGAACAGTTTCTGCTAGGAGTGTGTGGCTTTGCACTATCACAAAGCTGGAGAAATCACAGGCTGCACCTTCTGTCATAAGGTGGGGACAACCAGAACACCAAGCAAACGATGGGTCTGGATAGTATGTTGCGGCATATAGTGGAAGCGGGGGGAACTACCACAGTTGGGACGCATTATACACACACTTGGCATAGACTCCACTCAATCCTTAGCACACACCAACATCACAGTGTGAGAAATTGTTGTCCTGGCCCAGGGTCACACTGATCACCAGAGAGATGCCTGGAACTTCTCTCGGTGTCTGCTAAATCACCAGTGCTCACATCCCCCATTTCACACTTGACACTGTAAACGCAAACTCCAGCTTAGCTTCTGCTATTGCTTTAAACACATGTGCATGCACGCATGAACACACACACACACACACACACACACACACCCTCCAAATGCTAATATATTTAGCTGCTGCCAAGGGAAGGATGTGAGACGCACCAAGGATGTGGAAAAGGTTTGACCAGTGATACAGAGTCACATGACAGACAAGCAGGTTAGGGCACAGACCTAGTGCACAGGAGGAATAGCTAGGCTAGAAGTCTAGACCAGTGGCCTACAGGCTGGATACGATCAGGGACATGTTTTGTTTGGCTTATACTACACTCAGAAAACATCTTAATTAGCTGCCAAAGTAACATAAAAACGAAGTTCTGGTTTTTATTGAAAAATAAAATCTGGCGGCATCAGTTAACACTCCCACTTCAATTACTGGGCCACTGAAGTGGCTGACCTATGGGTGACATTGGAACCCTCCATCTCTTAGAGAATAGATCACAGTCTTTCCCACACCTGGACACCGTCACCTATGCTTGGCTCACACAGGCCTTGCCCAACTCCTGGCTCTGTGACGCGCTCTAAGCAACTCTACTCACAACTTCCAGGAGCCTAGGAAGTGAGATTCCCGCCGGCGGGTGCCAAGAGCCCTGCCCATAGGACTTGCGCCCATCAGGGTGTTTCACTGGCTTCGCTTCCAGTGCCCAGCCCTCTGCACCAGAGGGCACTGTTTCCGGAACCACAGAGCTCCTGGAGGCACGGACATGGCAGTTCTGATGCGTTGGGGAATGGTCTCCCAGGAGGTCCTCATCTTAATTCTTAGGCCAACGATTCTCAACCTTCCTGATACTGTGACCCTTTCATACAGTTTCTCATGGTGTGGTGAGCTCCAGCCATAAAATTTTCATTGCTACTTCATAACTGAAATTTTGTTTCTGTTATGAATCGTAATGTAAATACCTGAGTGTAAGTTTTCATCATATAGTGATTCAGGTTCCATGAGAACACCAGATCACTGAGCCCCACGCTGCCAACAAGGAAAAGCTGCAAACATCTGCACATCTGTCACCAGAGCAACTTGGTAGAACCGGGTGTGTCCTGTCTCCTCTTCCTCTCTCACAGGGGTGGGTGCACCGAGGGACATTGGGGAGAGAGAATGCAACAGCTCCCCTTTCCTTTTAGAATCGTGATCTATAAACTTCAACTCATTTGAATAAATGGATTGACTCTACGAAAGCTCGCTCAATTCATGGAAACCATCGAACTTCCTCAAATCCCTCGAATGTGGCCGGAATGAATATATAAATATGGCAAAGTATCAACTGACGTAGACACACACGTACCAGACAGCACGGAATGCACTGTCCGAGATTGCAATCCTGACAAGAAGGAATCCATCTGCACTTATTTTTTCACAGCTACCGACACAAAACTGAAATTTTATAGAACGTGTATGTGATGGGAAAAAAGCTGTAGCCACTCAGAGAGGGCCTGTCCACCAGAGAGAAGGGACAGAACACGACACAAGGCAGGCACTCTGGGCTGTACCAGCCACCTCCTCACTTCAGGATGAAAGCTGATTTCTGGTAGCTCCATGCTCCTTTATCAAGGAGTGGTTTTTGTAGACTCATTGCACACCCCATGCTACAAAGCAAGCCAGCAGGTGTAGGAGACAGCAAACGGCTCCTCTCAGGGGAGCTCTCCCTACCTTCTGCCACATGTTGATGAAGAAGAGTTCCCGGGAAACGTTGAAGGATACGTTGGCATCGTAGGCATCGTCCCCAAGGTTGGAGATGGAGATGTTTAGAGAGATATTCTTCACAGCCCCTAAAGCTAGGTATGGGGTTTTCTCATCAACACTGCAAAGAAAAACAAACAGTGATTAGTAGCCTTACCCTTACAGTGATATAGTAGGAGGCAGCAGGAGGTAGTGTGGGGTGCTGGGAATGGGTACCCAACTCTCCGGAGCCCCACCCACTAGGCACATGGCCTTGGAGAACCAGCACCCATGGGCCTCTGCTTTTTATTTGTTTGTTTATTTGTTTTCCTTTTGCTTAGAACATGGGCTCCTGCGCTTTTGAATTCACTAGATGTCACATGGCTCACAAGAAACTCTAAACATCAAGTTTGGAAAGCTTGAAAACATTTAAAAAGTTTCATGTGAAATTCCTCCATTCAGTTCTCCTGAGCAAATCCTGTATTTCTGTCATCACAGATGTGGTGTTTCGCATTAACTGTCAATGTGACAGAATCCAGAATTGCCTTGGAGATGGCCTCTGGGCACATCTGTGTGGAGTGCTAACTGAGGTAGGAAGACACTTTATTGTGGATGGTACTCTTCCCTGGGCATGGATTGTAGACTGTGAAACAGAGCTGAGTAGGATGCAATGAACCATGGCTCTTAAATGCCCACTGCTGTGACTTCCTGCCGTGACCGACTGTAACCTGGAAGTGCAAGCCAAATATACCCAGTCTCCCTCAGGCTCCTTTGTTGGAGAATTGTATCCTAACAACTGGAAAAGAATGTAAGACCCTGGAGACAGTCTCCTGTCACGTCAAGGAGACAGAAAATGCACACAGGAAGCAAATACGCATAACCAGCTGGAGAAACCTCGGAGGGTAGGAAGCTACCTGACCTGGAGGAGTGGGCTGCAATTTTCAGTACAGCAGTCAGGGGAGCCTCGATGAGGAGGTGGCTTCTCACTAGAGAGCAGGATATGTGGAATGGAGGCTTGCTAAGGAGGGTCTCTGAGGTGGGCACAGAGCTGGCACGTGCAAGGAAGAGAAGATCAGAGAGTACTGAGCAGGTTGAGAGGAAACGAGCCCAAAGATGTAAAGAAAATGAGACTTTGTAGGTCCTGGGGTGTCACGGCCAAGACCGTGGTGTAAATGTGATACAGATGGGATTCCCCACCAGCTCTGAGCTAAGAAGTAATGACTCTTGGGGAGGAGGCTCCTACTAGATATGATGCAAATCGTCTGTGGACCGCTCGAGAAAAGCTGGGTGAGGCGCCTCCTGCAGAGGTGGAAGAGGTGAAAGGTCAAGCCAGGCACTTGCAGCTGAAGTGTGGAGAAGAATCATACTGGAGGTGCTTCCAAGATTGTGCCAACCTTGGATTTTTCTCAAGAATAGGACGAGGGATGTTAGTAGACGAAGAGCCAAGGGCGGCTCAAGGGCTTGAGGATTCAACAACCGCATTTAGGGCTGCCGTTTAGTGGGAGGGGAAAGACTGTTGCATTTTATAGGAAATACAGAGGCAGCCTGACTCATGAGCGGGGAGTTGGAGACGTTTGGGTTGGAGATCTACGTGTAGGCTGAATTTGAAGGACACCAGAGAACGGGTGTAGAAGGAGCCTGCTTTCTCATTTAGGGTCTGAAGAGAGGAGACAGGTGTAGCTAGGTATGGAGGAAGGAAACCAGGACAGGTGACACTGAGTGGCCACATAAGCCTCTTTCTGAGGGAGGAATGTCAGGCTTGTCCAGCATGGCAGAAGCTCAAATCAGTATGAGGAATGAGAACTGATCACTGAAATTAGTTATGTAGAGCAGGGTTTAGACTTTTTTACTTGTGACCCCTTTACAGTTCTCTGAGTTTTATTTATATTGCTGTGATAAAATACCCCAATAAAGCAACTTTCAGGACAAAGGGTTTATTTCAGATCACAATTCTGGGTTGCAGTATGCTGGGAAGTGAATATGGAAGAAAACTTAAAATGCCTAGATACAGCACCTCCTCAGTCAGCACAGAGGGAGACTGAATACAACATCACGCAGCTCTGGTTCTCTCTTACACAGTTCAGGACTTAAATGCAGATAATGGTGCCACACACAGTGGACTGGGTCTTTCCAGTCTATTAATGCAAACAAGAAAATTCCCCACAGACATGCCACCAGGCCAACCTGATCTAGACAGACCCTCACTTCATTCCCAGATGATTCTAAATTATGTCACGTTGACAATTAATGCCAATCAGTACAGTGTCTGAGAAGTATTTACATGACCCTGGGTAAGTATATGAAACAAGTACACAGATCAAGCATTATTGGTAACAAACCATAAATCTATTTTAAGATAATTCTTTGGTATACATATACATTGAATATCTGTTAAAGACTAAAGCAAGTTTGTATTCCAATGACACAATGATTATCTCTGTCGCACAATAATCCTTGTACATACTAATTTGTGTTGCTCATATACTCATGGGTATGGGGGCCACAAAGTGGACTCAGTGGGTCAAGGAAAAAGAGAAGATGAAATTGTGAGGATCTGGGGAGGTAGGGGTATGTTTGGGAAGTTTTAGGAAGAAGAGGGGGTAACTATGATCAAAATACATTGTATACATGTATGAATGCATGAAAGACTCAAAGGATAAGCATATTATTTAAAACAGATTTTTAAAATATACTCATTTTATACATCATAAAGAGTAATAGTAGAACATCATTAAAACCATTTGTTTCCTATAATTAAATCATTATGTTTCTATACAAGCAGAAAACATGGTTTGGACAGCAAAAAAGCTACAGTCTGTAGGAGAGAGGCCTCAACTGTGAGGGGCATGGACATTTAGGCAGCATTCTTTGGCACCGTGGGGATGATGGCACATACAACACAAAGTGGGTCTACAGAGAGGTTAGGTGATGTAATGTGGGCAAACACTGCCAGGGAGATCGTAAATCTGAGTTAAACCGAACTTACTGTGAGTTCAGAAACCGGTCACTACCAGGATTTCACAGTCCTCCACGTTCAGTTGTAAAAAACTCGTACTGGGTTGTGGTCAGTGTGGCCGAAGCTTTGATGTACACAGAGGTCACTGGTGACCTTGTGTGAATTCCACGAGTGAATCGGGGCAGAGAGCCTGACTGGCATGACAGAGCAGTACATCAGAATTGTGAGTTCAGGTGGGTGTGGGAAGGTGCTTCTCTCAGAAGAGCGGAGGGGAACAACAGGATTGAGTGACTGGGGAAGTGGGCTGTGAGATGGGTTTTTAAAGGATGGGAATTACCACCGTGCATTTGCACGTGAATGGGAGAGAAGCCATCGGCAAAGGCACAAAGAATGAACACATTGACTGGGGAAAATTGCTGGTGGGATCTGGTGAACACATGGAAAGGCAGAGGCTGAACGAGCAGAGCATGAGGCACGGCTGCTGAGTGTGGTTGGAGAATTCAGACTTCCTTTGGAGCTGTTGGTATTTGGCGCTGAAAGTAAAACGGAGTCAAAGGCAGGGAGAGGAGAGAAGGGGAGGACGTTGGGTTGTGGCAATGGCAAGGAGAGCAGGGGAGCAAATGGGTCAAGGATGCTGATGATGGGGATAAAGGGCGATAAGAAAGATGAGCACCAAGTCATATAAGCTCTGGGCAAAATAGAGTCATTCCAGAGGGAGATGTGGAGAAGCCTCTGAGAGTCTGTGCAATGGACAGCTGTCCCTTTTGGCTGTTTGGCTCAATGGCTCCATGATAGATGTGAAGGGTACATCAACAGATAGGGGGCGGGTACCTCTCATGTTCACTAAGCTGTGGGCATCTGATTAAGCAGTCCTGTCTTTTAAGGATGTTCAAGTGGCTTTACTTTGGTGATAATGTTCCCAACTACAGCTCTGAATTTTGAGTGCTTCATAAGGCCATCCAGGTCCTGTGATTACCTGATGTGGCTGGAGAAGGCTTAAAGAACCAGAAGTTGCTTCCTCGAGCTAAACCTCGCCTCCCTTGTTTCTCGTTGAAGTTGGTCGCCCCCTCTGGGCCCTTTAGAGGTCTCATCTAAACCAGCTTATATCTTTCTAATAAACTAGACTTAAATCAACTGGCATATGTTATGCTGTTTGCTTCAATTAACATAGCTAATACAGTATGCAAGAGAAGAGGACTATTCAAACATTCAATAGGCTACTATTCTTTGAAATATAGATTTTGGGAAAAGGAACATCATTATCCATCTCTGGAAAGAAGCCCCACTCCAGTGTGTCTGGCATGCCAACAAGAAAAACATGCTCAACAAGAAATCTAATGGCCTTGCTTTGGAAGCGAGAGCTCCAGGGATCCAAACAAGATGTGAAAAATTAACTTAGAGAAGAGTTTTAAATTCTTGAATGTTCTCCAATGAATTAAGACCCTGACCTCAAGCTATTGTGGCAATGATTTATTATTGTTGGCCACTCTGGTCTTAAACAATTGATGGGTTATTTCTATCCCTGTTTGCTTTTGTAACATGAAAGGAGGACTCTTCAGACCTTGAATTATGTGACAGCATTAACCTAGCTTTATCAAGAGAAGGACTTGAATACAAGCTCAGAGATGTCCAGTCACCTCAGAGTGACCAGTTTCTGTGGGATATTCAGCAGAGACCACATAGGTAGGCACAGCGCCACAGGCCACAGAACCGCTGCCTTTGCCAGTGTCGTAGTTCACAAGACTAGCCTCTTTCTCTCATGTATAAATGCCAAGAAATCAGGCCAGGGACATCTGAACTTATTCCAGGCCCCACAACACAGGCCTCTGCCACTTAATCATGCAGTAAGGTCATCCCTGGGTTTTCATAGTCAAGTGATTCCAGCGTGGCTCTGTGATTAAGGAACGCCAGGCACCTTCCAGGGTAAAATGTGAACTCAAAACTTTTTAAAAGAAACCTCAAAGTTGTTTTCATTCTTTCTCTAGAGCTAAAACTCTATAACCAAAACAGTAGGCTGCTGCTCCCTGAGTTATTCTTAGAAATGAAATGAAAACACGATTTGCTAGCATGGGGCCCGGTACTGTCAAACAAGCCTTTCTGAACCCTCACAGCAACTTAGGAGAGTAACACTTTCAGAGATGAGGAAACCCTGAAGCAGAGAGCTAAGGAGACGGGTAAGAACAGAGAGCCTCCTGTGTCCACAAAGCCCTCTCCTCTCCATTTTCACCCATGTCCTTTATTTAGTCCCATCTGCCATGGTGCCAGGAGGTCCTTGATGTCGTGTGAATAGCAGATGTCTCCATTGTGAGCTCACTGGCCTCTTGAATCCTCATTAGCTCTACTCAGATCTTTACCAAGGTGGCTACATACTAATTTTTAAAAATTTTTAAGAATTTTCATACATTTGAACAATTAAACATGATCATTTATACCCCTAATTTCTCCTTTCACCTCCTCTATCCAACTTTGTATCCCTCTTCTCTCTTTGATAATTCACTCTTGCTGTGACAAAGCCATGACCAAAGCTACTTATAAAAGAAGGCATTTAATCAGGGCTCACAATTCCAGAGGGTTAGAGTCCATGACCGTCATGGCTGGGAGCATGGTAGCAGGTAGGCATAGCACCAGAGCATTGGCTGGGAACATGGCGGCAGGCAGGCATGGCACTAGATCATTAGCCAAAAGCTTACATGTAATCCACAGTCACAAGGAAAGGGAGGGAGATAGAGAGAGATCACTAACTGGGAATGGCAGGCGTGTTTGAAACCTCATAGCCTGCCCTCAGTGAAATACCTTCTCCAATGAGGTCATAACTCACAATCCTTCCCAAACAGTCCCACCAACCGAGGACCCAACATTCAAATATATGACCCTATGGGGGCCATTTGCATTCAAACCATCACACCCATGGAGCCCACTTGGTCCTGTCTATATGTGTAAGGGTATGGGACCAGTGCTGTGAAACACAGCTTCCAGACTGGACACGATTATGCCACTTAGGACGTCACAAGAGCTACGGTTTTACCTGCACAAAATCCATCAAACCCAAACTGCAGCAGAGGGGTGGGAGGTTCTCTCCAGGCCCCATCCCTATTAAGGAGCTATTGGCAGTTGATAGCTAGCTCTGGGGGAGGGAGAGTCATTGTGTTTGTATGTGTGGCTACTGGTAGATCTCACATCCTAATTAGGGACAAGGAACTGTGCTTTCATCTGCAGGGTCTAACAGTAGAGGGCAGGGGCCCTTGTCTTAGATTGCTTACCACCGCACTCCCAGGGGCAAAATCAGTCTCGCACCAACTTTCTATGGGAATGCAATTTCCTGACAATTAGGAAGACCGTTCTTCAACAACTGAGAACACCATGAAATGCCTCAAAGGGAACTGTTGTGTCCGTTATTTCACCCCTCCGTGGGACGCCAGAGGCTAGGCTCTCCCAAGGGAGTTCTAGGAGCCCAACTGTTGCCCGAGCCAGCAAATGCCCCCAACAACTAACTCCACAGCAGACCATCAGCTCAGCCTTCACTTTTCCCAGGAGAGGCTGAGTCTGAGAGAGGACCCACTCAGCTGAGGTCACCCAGCCAGGCTGGGTCTGAGCTGGAGCTACCTTCAAATGCCCTAAGCTCTCCATGCTGTGCCTCTCTGAGAACAAACTCCATCAGGAAGGGCTCTGGCAAGAAAGGTTCTTTTAAAGATATCTGAATAGAACAGGGCTTTGTGAAGAACAGCTTCTGAGACAGCCCTGCCAAAAGTTTAAAACAATTGAGCACAGTTGTGCGCCAGACATTCCGTGGGTGCTTGTTTATTTAATGAAGGACAATCTTTCTAATTTTCAAGGAATTTTATCCTCCGATAAATTTTCTCATTAATTCTAATTTGTTTGGGCAGCCTTTTAAGTGTGTCATGTTCTTTTGAATGATGTGGAATTCCTCTCTGTATGCTGTAGATACCATTGGTGAATAAAGAAACTGCCTTGGCCTGTTGATGAGGCAGAACATAGGTAGGCAGGAAAAACTAAACCGAATGTTGGGAGAAAGGGGGAGTGAGGGAGAAGCCATGGAGCCCCACTGGAGAAAGATGCAGTAACTTTAGCCCGTAAGCCACAGCCACGTGGTGATACAGATTAATAGAAATGGGTTAAATTAATATGTAAGAGTTAGCCAACAAGAAGCTAGAGCTAATGGTCCAAGTAGTGATTTAAATAATATGGTTTCTATGTGATTATTTCAGGGCTGAGCAGCTGGAAACCAACAAGTAGCCTCCCCCTACAAACTAGTGTCCACATGGCCACTAAAATCCACTTAAAAACTGAGAGAATTTGAAAAGGAATTCTAGGCACAAAAATACAGAGTTTAACACAGCTTCTTGCTGTTTGCTAGTGGTGTACCACAGCTCCTTTAAGAGAGGTTTTCCTGACTCAGTGATAGAAAAAAAACTACGCTGTTTTGAAATGCCAGCTTTCTGGGCCTTGTTGCCAGCATGACCTCTGGCTCTTTCAGGAGGCTGAGTATTTAAATGGGGTTTGTAAGCAGTGTGTTATAAACTGCTTAACGGCTCAACATAGACCTGCTGCATACTTGGAACTGGGGCAATGTGCACACCTTACAGAGGCGGTGAACGGACTTTCACCATGTTGGGCTGGGAGGGGCAAGCAGGAAGTGCCGTATTTGACCTAGCAATGCCACAGCTTAAGTTTTTAAAAAACGCTTAGCATTTTAAGAAGTGCTCCTGGACAGTAAAGAATTACAGATACACAAT
>LOEQ01001196.1:595826-608306 GCA_001685075.1 Bramus lutescens
CCCACCCCTGCATTAACAGCAGCTTCCCCTGATCCTCCTGTCCCTGCATTAAAAGCAGCCTCACCACGATCCCCCACCCCTGCATTAACAGCAACTTCACTACAATCCTCCCTCCCCTGCATTAACAGCAGCTTCCCCTGATCCTCCTGTCCCTGCATTAACAGCAGCCTCACCCAATCCTCCCACCCCTGCATTAACAACAGCTTCTCCACAATCCTACAACCCCTGCATTAACAAGCTCCGCTTTCCCCAAGCCCCAGAGTGTTGAGGCATGGCATAGGTGAGAATTTTCTCCCTCTTGGCTTAGGAGGTCAGATGGTTTGCATGCTTCCACACCATAAGAAAGATAAACAACTTTTGAAAACTTGTCTTTTTTCTCTCCTTGAACAAAAATAGGTGTTAACCAAGACAATGTCATTTACCTCCTGGTCAAATCTTGTTACCAAAGAAAACTTCCTGAAAAAAAAAAAGTCTGGGGCTCCAAGGAAGGCTGATGATTCCAAGAGTGCATCCATGCTCCTTCCCACTATGGGAGCTTTTGTGGTTAGCCCTGAATAGGCACACTTTACAGAGGGAGCATCTCCCACAAGGGCCGTCCTCTGCCTGTATTCTGTGGATACGGATAGTCCCAAAGTCCCTGGGCATCAGGAGGCAATTCTGAAGATCCTTGTCCCATGAGCCAAGCTAAAGGAGCCTCTCACATCACATCCCACCGGTTCTAAGACAAATTTAAAAGCCCGTGAACAACTGTCCCATCACTCATATCGGATAAATCCATTGGATTAGATTTCTTTCTGAAATTCAGAGTTCTACAAAGAACTTTTCCTGCCTTTCCAGGAGAGGAAAGAACAGACAGAACAGACACAATGTGTAACTCCCAAGCATCTCAGTGCAGGCTGTGAGGATGTACAGCCTATGTCACAGTGGTTGGGTGGTCCTGTGGGAACCAGGGATGCGACCTGAGCAGCCTGAGCAGGGCTGTATGGTCCTAGGTCTTGGCCTGACTCACAAGACTGTGTGGAACATCAGTGGTGTTATCTCCTTAATCTTCACTGTCACCCACTGGTTAGCAGTTGGGAAGAGGAGTAACTACTCTGGCAGGAGACCACAGTGATTCTCTGAACCTGCCTGAGGAGGGCAGTTAGTACAATGTAGTAGCAGTGTGTGCTATTCATTGGCACACGAGGGACTTGGGTGTGGTGCCAACTGCACCCACCCAGCTCACCATGTTCAGATCAAGACCACCTGGAAGGGGGTCAGGGATGAAGGCTCATACCATCTGCAAGTCTTTCTATGTGGTTCCCACCCTGCCATTGAAGTGAACTATGATTTACAGGCATTCCATGTTTTACCCAAGCTTTACCTTTGGCTCACAGGATGGAGGTGGTACGGCCATTGGCCACTGGGGACAAACAGAAAGGACCATGTCTCCTCATGTACAGCTGTTGATGAAAACAAGCAGGGCATCCTCACCTACCTCTGGTTATGCCCAGTGGCCAGATCAAACTTGGGACAAAACCTACTGAGAGAAAGTGTGCTGGACAAGAAAAGGTCTGGGAAGAGGGAGAAAGTGTATGATGTGGTATTCCCCTCCAAATGCTGTGAATATGTTTTATTACATTGGTTAATAAAGAATCTGCTTTGGCCTATGGCAGGGCAGAATAGAGCTAGGCAGGAAAAGTAAATTGAATGGAGGGAGAAAGAAGACGGAGTCAGGCAGACACCATGTAGTTGCCAAAGGGGATAGATGCCGGAACCTTACCGGTAAGCCACAGCCTCATGGCAATATATAGATGAATAGAAATGGGTTAACTTAAGATTTAAGCGGTAGGTAGGAATACACCTAAGCTGTCGGCCAAGCAGTGTTATAATTAATAAAGTTTCTGCGTCATTATTTGGGTCTGGGCAGCCAGGAATCAAAGGCACAGTCTCCACTTACAAGTGTGTGCTTACAGAAAACAGAGTAACTGCACAGCTCCATTGTTGTAAAATATTTGCTTAACTAGGCAAAGATGGGTTACATTTGTTTTTGTTGAATTTGCTTAACCAGGCAAAGTTGTGTTACATTTGTGCCAATCAAATAAAATTAACCTGTGCTCAGAGAGATAGGGTTAGCAACTAGTTGACAGGAAGTCACAGGGAGGAGCATGGTGTGGCTTTTTTAGTTGGGGCTGTGTGGAAGGAGAGGGACTTCTAGCGATGTAAGCAGAGAGAAAGATAGAAAGTTGCTTCTCTTACTCTCTGAGCTCATGGGGTTTCACCCTAGCCTTTGAATTTGAGTTTTATTAGAATGATAGAGATTTAGTTAAAGCTACCTTTAGCAGCAGTAGCAGCCATTGTATGGGGGAACATAAGCCCCCCCCGGCTACGGCCTGAGCAGCTGGGCTGCTAGGAGTTTAAAGCACAGTCACTGTGCCCAAGGTAAAACAGCATTTTTGGCGCCCAATGTGGGGCCTGGGAAAGCTGAAGGAAAAAAGAAAAAACAAACAAACAAATCCCAATACAACTTCCTAGTAGTCCTCAGTACAGTGAGCAACAAGCTAATTAAAACACCCATCACAGTGCAAGCACTAACTTCCTAGAGCTGGGGTGGTAAAAATGCAGCTCCCAATTAAACACAGCTCTCAGACAGGACTGTGTGGGTAGTACGGGGTTAAACTCAACCTTCACAGACCCAAGTGGGGCAGGGCTAGCCAGTGGGGTCAGGGGCAGCCAGACAGACATGGAGGAAGCAGGAAAGCAGGATAGACAGTACATAGATGAATAGAAATGGGTTGATTTGTTAAAAAGGGGGGTGCTAGTTAGAAACAAGCCTAAGCTAAGGCTGAGCATTCATAACTAATAGTAAGTTTCCATGTCATGGTTTAGGGACTGGTGTTCCAAGAAAGCTTGCTACTCTTCATAATTTATTTTTTTTTCTCTCCCACAACTACAAGTCTGCCCTGCTGTGGTGAATCTAGTATTTAGTGATGAGATACAATAATTGGGAAAAATTCTTAACAAAGATGCAGAATGCTAAGATGGGAAGATGTGAGGATTCTAGTGACATTGTTCTCTCAGTAAGTCCCTTGCTTGGGGTCCAGTTATTAGGACAACAGTTCTGTCATCACAATCCTGCTGGAAGAGACTCTGACACAGAAACCTCCCATGACTGTCTTTGAAAGCTAAAAAAAAAAACCCCAAAACCAAATAAAAGCTTTTTAGGCAAGCATGAATGGAGCTGGGGGCAGGGGAAGTTCGGTGTGTGCATGCAATCAAACCCTCCTGTGGCTGCTATGGTTCCTGCCTCGGTCCTCCCTCAGTGTCCTTCTAAGGGTTCCTGTTCTCTGCCATCCAGGGAGTAGAAGGTGGAACAATCCCATCATAATCTCAACAATGGGGAGGGCTGCCCATGGAGTTTTCCAGTGGGGTGGATTTCTGCAGAGCATATACATGAAAGGCAGCCTCAAGGTCTTGAGTCTGACAAAGAATGGGGTCAGTTCTTTGGGTTGCAGACTCCCTCCCATCCCCAGCCTCAACAACAACAGCAACAACAGAAAAACAAACAAAATTCAAGAGGAATTTCCAAGTCATTTTTACCAAGTTGCAGTGGCCATAAAGACAAGGGACATTAGTCTAAATGACAGAACGCCAGACTTGGGAGCCACCACCAAGTATTTTCCTTGCCTCTGCCATTCAGGTTTTGCTTTGACCTCAGGTAAATGACTTCCAGACCCCTGGTCAGGCAGCTCTGGTTTTCCCTATAGCATGAGCTCTCAAGCAAGGCACCTTCCTGAGCCTCAGCACTCCTTCAGGGCAACACAGTCATATTCACCTCCCGACAGTGTTCTGAAGGTAAGGTGGCTCGAAATCACCTGCCAAGTGCTCACCACCTATCAGGCACTATTTTTTTTTTGAGACAGGGTCTCTCTCTGTAGCCCCGACCATCCTGCAACTCACTCTGTAGACCAGGCTCGTCTCAAACTCATAGCGATCCACCTGCCTTTGCTTTCTGAGTGGTGGGATTAAAAGGGCGTGCACCTCTACACCTGGCCAACCAGGCACTTTTGGAATCGGTGAAATACGTATGAATTTATTAAAAAAATAACCTTTTCTGGTGCTGCAGTTATTTCCCATTTTCAAGATAAGGAGACAAAGCCACATGGGAGCTGATGCCCTGTTCAAGTGGTACAACTGGCAAGATACCACTTGTGTGTACACTGAAGAACTTTCTTACTTAATTTTATGAGTATGGCGTCATGCCTATGTACATGTATGTATAACCAATGCATGGCTGGGGCCCAAGGAGACCAGAAGAGGGTGTTGGATCCCACTGGACTGGAGCCTCCATGTGGAGCTATCTCTGCAGCCTCACATGGAGAATTTCATAGGGTACCTAGTACATAGGAGATGCTCAATAAAGAGAAACACCTCACTTCTGTTCTCCACTGTGTAGCTGATGATCGTGACGACTTTTGAGAAGGAGAACAATGTGTTCCCAACTGTGGGTGCTCTTGAGGTGGGGCGGTCCTCTCTATAAGCTGGTCCTTCATGGGTGGGGTTAGCCACCTTCCAGCCAGCCAGCAGTTTAGGGAAACACACTCTCTCAATCCCCATGAAAGCAATGTTACCACGGTTACAACCAGAGTATAACTATGTGGCTGTGAATGGTTTGGATGTTGCAAACATTCCAGTCTCTTCAAAGCCCTTAATTTTTAATTGGGGTCAGCTGTTAAGGAAGCCTTAGCATATTCCACTATCCTGGTGGGGTGCATCAAAACCAAAGTTTTCAGCGCAACTGCCACAGCCTGCTTTCCTTTCTGTTCTCTTCTTGCAGTCATATCTGATGCTTTCTTAGGCACTATGCCGACAGACGGATAGATCATCTGTGAATGGGACTGGTAGCACTGTTTCATGGAGACCGCCTGAGCAATCTCATCCCTGTTCCTGGGTAC
The DNA here is from genome assembly GCA_001685075.1 of Bramus lutescens. Taxonomy (NCBI): domain Eukaryota; kingdom Metazoa; phylum Chordata; class Mammalia; order Rodentia; family Cricetidae; genus Bramus; species Bramus lutescens. The sequence goes on from LOEQ01001196.1 coordinate 600,761, forward strand.
TGGTGGATGGCATGTCACAGCACCAGGCTCAAACCAGTTAAGCTCTGGGAGTTTAAGGTCAAGAGTTGGACGTCTAAGTGACAAAAAACCCTGCAGAAACACAAGTTCTCTGCAGAGAAAAATACTATCCAATGGCCAGGCTGAGCTCTGCCTGGGCTCTGTAGCGAATCCCTGTCTTGAGAGAAGAAACAGGAGAAAACACCAGCTATACCCAAGGTACTGACTATTCTGGGTGACCCACTCACTCCCCAACATTTCCCATCTATTTTCTTTAGAAAAAATGATAATCACATGTGTGTGTTGGGGGAGGGGGTTATACATGAATGGAAGTGCCCAAAGAGCAAGAAGGAGACATCTGATGCCAAGGAGCTGGAGTTATAGTCAGCTGTGAGCTGGTAACTGAACTTAGTTTCTAAGATCAGTCAACACTGATCAGCAATGTCTCTAGCCCATCTCTCTCCTCCATCGGCCGTAGCATCTTGCACTCAGTCTGCCCAGCCATCACAGGCATCCTTCCCATATTCCTGTGCTTCAGCTTCATCATGAGAGCACAGAGCCCACCACAGCTAGGTTCTAAAGATGAACGCAAGGCCCAAGTTCTACCCAAAGTATGCTGGTCAAGTTTTCCGGGAGCACCGTAGTGGGGATGATCTTGGCAGCCCCCAAAGGCTAACTTGCCATGGATGCTGCTGTTCCTGAGACAGTTGATACCTACGCCTCAGATCTGTTCCAGGCAAGATGGAGTTGAAATGATGGAAACAGCACCAGGCTCAAAGCTTCAGTGTAACATGTCATTTTTGAATGCAGGGGACCAAATGACTCTCACCACCCCAATATCCTGTGTCCTGGGCACCTAAGCATGGCTTGCTGCATCCCTGTTAGGTTTATTCTCCTCTTCTGGGGCTCTCCTATCCTCCTCTGTCTTCAAAATGAAGCCCCAATTTATGCTGTAATCCAATTCCTCTGTTTCCTTCTGCCTCATCTCCTATCTCCCAAGCATCTCCACAAACCCAGATGCCCGTAGTTCTTCACAGGAGCCCAGATCTCGCTCATACTTCCCTTTACCCAGAGTGCCTCAGTTCTCCCCACTTTCCTTGATATTGGGCTCCTGGAGATGCTTCCTGTAGGAGCCACTCTTCCCACACCATCACCACCAGCCCATTCTATTATTCTCACACAATCACCGCCTGCCCACCCCCTCCTCTCACACCATCACCACCAGCCCATCCCCCTCTTCCCACACCATCCCATCACCAGCAGCCCATCCCCCTTCCCACACCATCACTACCAGCCCACTCCCCCTTCCCACACCATCACCACCAGCCCATCCCCCTCTTCCCACACCACACCATCACCAGCAGCCCACTCCCCCTTCCCACACCATCACCACCAGCCCATCCCCCTCTTCTCACACCATCACTGCCAGCCAGTCTCTTGGGTGGCTCCTGCCCAGACTACACAGACCAGGAGAGCAGGACCATCTGCCATTCATCTCTACAGCTGTTCACAGTACTTGCTCAAGCAAGAAATGAGTGTGTGCTGCACCCCAGGCAGTAACGAATCACAGGTTAGTCAATAACTAAGAAAGATTCCTCTGCCTCAAGGCACGGAACAGACTGAACCCCATCTAGAGCCTCGTTCCCAGCACCGTTTTCTGGCTGTGTCTTCCCTCGCATGCTGGCTCCCAAGTCTGTGGTTTGGTTTCCTGTATCTGCTCATCAGGCTACGGGGATGGTTGTTTCCCTGAGACCTCCTGTGAGAAACCAGGTGCTTTAAGGGCATCACAAAGGCATCTTTCATGGAAGAGCAGGCCGTGGGAAGAGACCATAAGACCTATAGGAAAACCCTTCATTCCTAAGGATGGGCACAGAGGTCTAAGGACACTGCTCGGAGTTGCAGAAACCTCACCCAGGTGCCAGGGCTTATGCCTCTGTCTCTAAGGTAATGAAAGTCCAAGAAAGGCCAAAGTCACCCTGAAAGTGTTATGGTTTCGGGATGAGAGACAAGCCTGCCTTGTTCCTTATAGACCACAGTAGATCATGTCATGGCTCACTATCCTTTGCCCCTCTCTATGTTCATGCCCTGACCTATAAATTTTGGAAATTCACTCACTAAAGAGGCAGAGAATATTTTCCAGCCCTTGACTTTGAGTTTGGCCATGGGACATACTGCAGCAAAGGGAACAAGGCCGAAGTAGCAGTATCCCAGTTCGGAGCCCAGGCCCGAAGAGCTGTTGCTTCTCAGCACTGGCCCTCAAACAAGTCTGACATTCTTTGAGAAAGACGATGCCCACCCTAGCCCACTGGTTCCAGAGGGACGGTGAAAGAAGAGAATTAAGCTGGGGCAGCCAGGCCCAGAATCTACCCCTCCTCCAACTCACATACATGAAAGCATCTGTCAAGGTATAGTTGAATGCAAGCAACCTTCAGGTGACCTGCACATCTGTAAGAGGAAATGATTAGAACTTTGTGCCACTCATCTCCCCCTACCCTGCCACACACATGCGCACACACACACACGCACGCACATGAGGAGGGGAGAAGAGAAATACAACCCTCTGAGTCCATTCAGTGTTCAGTGTTACTTATATGAATATGTGTTCGGTGCTAACCACTTGGGACTAGATAACCTATTAGGTTCATACCTGGAGAAAACTTGAGTCTCTCTCTCTCAGCAGCCATCAATCACCTACAGCTCTTCACCCCGGGGTGGGGCCTTGTTTGACTGCTTCCATCCACATTGGGATTTGCACTGGTGTTGTCATTGTGTAGGTCTTGTTTAGGTGACCATAGCGGTAAGATATCACAGGGACTACAATCACACCTTGGGTTTTTCTTGTCATGCTTCAACAACACTCTTGAAAGGCCAGCAATGGAAGCAACTTACGCCAGAAGTGCTTTCCTGACCACGATCTTTGAGTTTTCCATCTTACAACACAGAAAGCACAATTCACAAATGGCTAGAGAGAGTGCCAGGACTTTCCTAGCAATGCTTAACCACGGATCAAGTGGATATTTTCCTACCACATGAGGTCTTCTACGTTCCAAAGTAAACCTCAGCATTTACAGTCTAGCTCAACATGAAAAGAAACTCATGTATTTTCCCTAAAACGCTTTTTTGGAAGACATACCTAAAATTAAAATGAATGAGCTGATAATTTATGAACTTTCTTTAAAATTGATGTCTCTAACTACCCTGGGAGGCTCTTCTCACTGTTAAACAGCCTCATTATCCACTCGCTGAGTCTAAAGCAATTTCCTAAGCTTAGGAAAGCATGTGCTACTTGAAGCCACCACTTCTTCCTGAGTAAAACCAGAGGCACTTAGCATCTGAGACATTGGGAGAAGTGTTCATGTGTGTGCACTGGGGGCGGGGGGCTAGCATGCTCCAACTAAAGAAACGGAATCTTGGTGTGGTTTTTCCTCTGATGAATAAAATATTATTAAACACCCAAAATTAAAGTGTGGGGACCAAGGCACAGTGGTCGAAGTGCCGGTCATGCGGGTAAGAGGACCTTCAGCTTGTTTCCAGAACCCATAGGAAAAGGCAGGCTTGGTGGTGTATGCTAGCAATTCTAACACTGTGGAGGAGAGACAGGTGACCACAGGGGCTCACCTGGCCAACCCATCTAGACTAGTCAGTCGACCGTTCTAGGTTCCCAAGGTCATAGTGAGAGAAGCCCGCCCCAGAAAACATGCTGTACAGTTTCTGAAAATGATACATGTAACATTGACTTCTGGATCCACAGGCACACATGTGAATGCACCCTTCCCTACAGCTACACACACACACACACACAGAAAAGTGACAATGACATAGCACTGGAGCCAGGCATGGTGGGACATACCTGCAATCCCAGCAGTCTAGAGGCTGAGGCAGGTGAGGTGCAGAGGCCAGCCTGGACTACACTTTAATCTAACAAACAAACAAACAAACAAGCAAAAGACCAAAAGGTCCCAGGGGTGCGGGTCATCACTGGTTCAGGCAGGGAAAGTGCACTAGGAAACATTTTCCACGGTACCCGTGAATGCCGACAATTGCTCTGAGAAGCAGCTATACATCTTGTGGAGGGGGGTTCCTGGCTCCAAAGCTAATATAATCTTTCAGAAGGCGAGCTACAAAAGGAAACCATTGTCTGACATGTGGCTGACTCAAGACAAGCACTGCCATTCTAAAGCCTGCAATGAAAGGCTGGCAAAGGGGAAACAGAAGGCTTTGGTGTGGTTCGTCTCTAGCCGTGGGGGATTGGCGGACTATGGGAGGAAGCCCTGAAATAATAAAAAAAGACCGCTTGCACTGGCGGGCCCGCTGCCTCCTTCCTTCACCCATCCTGCTTCAGAGACCGTTCCGCTGCTAAAACCGACACCACTGTTAAACTCCAGGGGAAGAGTTGAGAGGAATCTTCACATAATACTATCTTAAGTCACATGGGACCAAGCCCAGAGATCAAATGCTGGCTGTTTTCCCATGGTGCAATGTAATACAATGTAATTAATGTCAAGACCCCTCTCAAGACACAAAACCAAAGATTATCAGCAGTCCATTGTGATTTGGGGTGAAATTGCAAACTGAACCCCAGCTAATCCCTCTGGTAGTATCTGCTATTAAAATTGTGTTTTTAACATACATTCTAAAACCAACTCACAAAATATCCCATACTGCTTACCATTTTTTTGCTCGGGGAAATCTGAACTTCTAGGCTTCTTAGAACAGCGTCATGAAAGGAACAGCATCGTGAGAGGAATGGTAACGTACCTGGAAAGCAGTAGTTTCCCCCGAAGCTGCAGGTCGGCCGCGCAGTCCTCAGATCGGCAATTCCTTTCAAAAACTGTCTGCGGGAGAGACAACGGGAAGGTTGGCACAGAATCTAAATGAATGAATAGTAGCCAACTGCCTACTTCCGAACCAGGCAGGTCTCTTCCTCTGAGCCCCCCAGGCTCTCTCCTCACAACCCCAAGAAGCCAGCTCCATGGCATGTGAAGGGGACTTTCTCAGGTTTCCAGGGAGGCCCTGTCAACAGTGGTCCCAAGGCCATGAGCACATCCCTTCCCTGTTCTCTAATTCTCAGCTCACTGAGTGCTTCAAGCGGTTCCTTCTAGAAGCAAGCAGGAAAGGCTGGGGAAATGGCTCTGTCAGTAAGAACACTTCTTGTGCCAATCTTAGGACCTCAGTGTGAATTCCCAGGTCTCTCGTGAAAAGCCAGCCATGGCCATAGCTATGCATGACAGGTGCCTTTCAGCCCGAGCTGGTCTAGGAATCTTTCAGATGCTCTCAGATATCAGTGACCAACCGTCATGTAAGGCATCTCGAGACATCAGGCTTCTTGGTTCTCCATCTTCCCTCCTTGGGAGGAAGAAAGTCTTTCCTTGAACAATTTTCTGCATGAATAATGGGGCCATGTTGAATTAGTCCAAGAGGGAAATCAAAAAGCAATCAGGCCCCCGGGCTGATGATACAAGAGGACAGGAATATTTCAGCAGCCAGTAGTAAGCAGAAAATGTCACTTCTCTCACCAGGGCTGGGCCTCAACAGTCAAAGCCCCACTCAGTGCTGGGGCCTGAAGTTCAGTGTCAAAGCTGGCTTGGGTTCCATAGATCCAGAGATGAACCTGAGTGAGTGTGGGCTGGCCTATGGAGGATGGCCAGGCAGCAGGGAGCTACACCAGAGTGTGGGCCTGCCTATGGAGTTTGGCCATGCATTGGGGAGCTGTACCAGAGTGTGGGTCTGCCTGTGGAGGAGTTTGGCTATGCATTGGGGAGCTGCAACAGAGTGTGGGCCTGCCTGTGGAGTTTGGCTATGCATTGGGGAGCTGCACCANNNCCTGCCTGTGGAGTTTGGCCATGCATTGGGGAGCTGCACCAGAGTGTGGGCCTGCCTGTGGAGTTTGGCCATGCAGTGGGGAGCTGCACCAGAATGTGGGCCTGCCTGTGGAGTTTGGCCATGCATTGGGGAGCTGCACCAGAGTGTGGGCCTGTCTGTGGAGTTTGGCTATACATTGGGGAGCTGCACCAGAGTGTGGGCCTGCCTGTGGAGTTTGGCCATGCATTGGGAGCTGCACCAGCTTATGTTGCAACTCTTTTTCCCTGAAGCATAGGAGGATGTGAGCATTTGTCCCTCGTGGTCTCCATCTCTCTGATGTTCTGGTCTATGAGAGCATCCTTGCTACTTGACAATGGAGAAGTTTCACAACCCCAAGAGCTTTATTGTTGCAGTAGGATTCGGAAACTGCCCTTCATTAGGTGTAATTTCTCAAGCTTCAAACTCCATCAAGGACATGCTCAGTTGGCAGGTTTCCTTCCTCCTCCCACCAAGCAGAGTTCGAGGTGACTTGTTCTCTTCTCAGACTTTCGGTCCACATGGCCTCTCAGGGTGCCAGTGTGGACTCCAGCAAGCCCATTGGCTAACAGAGAGTCTAGACTCTACCAGACAGGGTAATTTTGCTCATGGAAATTCATGATCTCATGCCACATTTCCAAAAGAATAAAGTGTCCTAGCCAACATTCCCTTCCTTGATTATAATGGAAGTCTTGGGGAAAAGAACAACTTCCTGTGTTCTTTTGGACCCTACAGAAGCAAGGGGAAAAAAGCCAAATTCCAAAGTGACTTCAATAAAAGTTTTCTCTTCGGAGGAAACAGGGGAAGAGGGTGTGGGGGCTGTACAGGTGTCCAAGGTGAGAAGAAAGGAAGGCCCCGTGTACTTTAGGGCAAGGAAAAATGAAGGCACCTTCAACAAGCTGATGGAACTTAGGCTTGAGGGGCCATCGTGAGCATGGCCCTACTGAGTCAGCCTTTGAACTGACTTTACATGGATAATTTTACATTTTTCCCCATGTTTTACATTTAGATTCATCCTCTCAATCTTATGTCAGGTCCTCAAAGCCTAGACCCATTTCTAATCATGTATCTTTCACTTCACAGGCAAGTGAGATAGGCGTGGGATGTTCCAATATCAGATGTCTATTTATTATCAACTTGGAGTTTGCTCGTTGTTTGGAACCTTTATTGCTGTGTGATGACTTCCTTTGTGTTGAGACAGGCTATGACTCAAAGTCTACTTTCCTGATACACAGGGACGCTACCCCAGCTTTGCCTCATAAATACTACCATCCTCAGGTGCACCCTTGATTGAAAATGAACTTTATTTATTTATCTATCTATTTATTTATTTAATGAGATTTTTATAGACAGCATGGGATGACCTATGGTAATGGGAAGAGATGAGATTAAAGGTGTAACTGGGAAGAAATGCGGTTGGGAAGATGCTGTGGAATATTACTTCAAGGATGTAAAGATGTGTTACATTTGTTTAGGCTGCCTTTGTTTAATGATGTAAAGATGTGCTGCTTTGCCTGCCAAAGGCACCTGATTGATCTGATAAAAAGCTAAACAGCCAATAGCTAGTCAGGAGAGGGATAAGCTAGGTAGCTATGTGGGGCTGGTGGAAGATAATAAGTAGGAGGGGAAATTTTATGGGAGAGAGAGAAAGAGAGAGGGAGAGGAGAGGAGAGGAGAGGAGAGGAGAGGAGAGGAGAGAAGAGAAGAGAAG
>LOEQ01001196.1:636263-649134 GCA_001685075.1 Bramus lutescens
CACGGCTCGTAGTTCTACTCCTTCACTTCCCCACTCATGGACATTTTACAGCTGGTCTCTGGGAGCCCCAAAACACTCCCGGGTGACAGGACAGCCAACAGCACTGCTCAGTGCTACAACAGAAAATGTCATTTGAAACCGGGGCTTTCCTAGCCAAAGGATCCTTCATGGCCTACATACTTGATAAAAGGCAGTTTCGTTGTTCAAAGTCAAAATGAGTATTCCCCTAACAACGCTGAAGCACTTAGGGTTAAAATACAGCATCCGTCAGGATTGCAAGATGGCCCATGAGTACTGACTGGGTGCTAAAAGCCTGTGGCCTCTTGTCATCAGGAGAATAACTCTGGGTGGTTTAATGGGCCTCTCTAGGCCTTCTTGGCATCCATGATGCAATCCCTGAATTCATCACTCACAGATGGGGAACAGAGACATGTATCTAGAAGTAAGGCTCAAGCATTCCAAGTTATTACCCCAGTAAATGGTTACATATCCATGACCACAGCACATGATCCCTAAGCCAGCAGCCCTCCCTCTTAAAGACTTCCACAGCAGCAAGGAAACAAAAGCATCTTTTAGCCCTGGGCTGTAATAAAACTTCACTCACCCCAGGGCAGCAGGGTAGGGTTCCAGCCTTACAGGGGGGTTCACCACCACTCCATATGAATCCCACCGTGGCTCAAAAAAGCATATGGTCCAAGTTTACAGAGGCTTTATGAATACGCACTCCTTCTAGAAACCACATGAGAAAATACTGCCCTTGTTTATGAGGGGTGAAAAGCTGACCAGAGAGATCAAGAGACCTGCCCAGAAGGGCACAGTAATGAACCGGCAGAGGCAGAATTAAGACGCCCTTCAGGGTCCAGGGAGAGGAGATGGTTTCTAGTCCGGCAGGCACCCTGCCTGCACTCCTGGGCTCTCCTCTCTATTAGACAAGTCATAGCTCCTGCCCCTACACACAGGGTGGAAACCCTCCACAGCTTCCCATTGCTTATCTAACCAGCTTCACTCACTGAGCAGGGTCTGTCAGATTGGGCAGGAAGTGGTTCCACACACTTCGCTATCATTCACGGGCTCGCTCGCTTGCTATCAACATACAATGCAGATTTCCTTACTGAATGTTCTTGCCTACTAGGTTTTACAAAGTCCTCCTCCCAACCCTCCCCCTCCACATCCCCACCTAAAATCTTCTTATTCCACCACCCCTGCACCCCCATTTCATTTGCAGAGTGTGTTCTATTTCCTTCCTTCCCACTCTCCCTCCCCCAAGTCTCCTTTTCCTCCTCTCATGGGTCACTTTCTAGCTTTCTCTTCAAAAAGTTTTCATATCTATGTGTACGTATGTGTATGTATGTGTGCATAGAACACATATGTGTGTGTGAGTATGTAGACTATATTCCCCTCTATGTTCCCTTTCCCTGCCCCACCCCCTCAAATGAGTCTTTGTTGGACAGTTCGACTTATACCTCCATGTCATACACACATATGTGGTTTTATCTATACAAAATCTAGGATCCACAGGTAAGAGGAAACACCCACTACTCAGCTGGCCCCACTCCATAGAATCTAGTCTTCTAGACCTCCCTGTTGCCATGTGAAGATTTTAGTTATTTGTGTTTGTGAATATGAGTGGTGTGTGTGTGTGTGTGTGTGTGTGTGTGTGCACATGTCCATGCATGCCACAGCATGCATGTGGAGGTCAGAGGATAACTTTACAGAATTTCCTGCCATCTTAATGTAGGTTCCAGGGATCGAACTCAGGTCAAAAGCTTTATGGTAAGTGGTTTCTCCCACTGCACCATCTTGCTGGCCCCACGTGTCCATTCCCATCATTTCTATTAGGTTGAAGACCCTATCAAGATAATTACCTGTTTCGTGGACTCTCAAGAGTCCCTCCAAACAAAGGTCATCAATGGATGGACAAAAGCGTTCTCTAGGTTTCATAGATCGACCTTCGTGTGTTCACAGAGGGGCAGGGACCTCTCTCCTTACAGCGTTCCCTCCACTCTCTGAAACTAAACCCCCTTTCAGGGGATTAAGAGGGTGGAGTAAGAAACATTGAACCCCACCAAAAGGGACACCTGCCAAAAACTACATCTTTTGGGTTTCTCTTCAATGGCCAGTGGAGAAAAGAGAGGGGACATTCAGTAAAGGTGAATCATAATAACAGATGGAGCGGAACTTGAGGGGCGTGTGATTTCCCCAAAGTGACACAAAGCCTTCAGTGTGGAAACTCTGGTTAAACGTTGGCTCCCTGGGCAAGGTTTTCTTAATGCTCGGCTTGTATGTCTGATTACACAAGGAACCCGTTTTTCTGCTGCCCTCCCATAACACACGAGGAGGGAGATATTCCCATAAATTGCTTTTAAACACACTGAAAGGGGCAATTTTATCTCCCAGAAACCTGCTTCTAGAATTCGCTGGCTGGCTGGCTTAATCTAGCTCTGGAATGGAGCTTGACACAGCATTAGAAAAACCAAGTCCATGAGAGCTTCCACTCCTTAGGACACACATCTTTCCGAACCTGATATCTCTATTTAGCTCTTGGCTTCTCCCAAGTCCTTCTCCATTTAAAGCAAAGTCTTTGATGACTCAAAAACTGTTTGTGATTGCATGAGCATGCAAAAGGAACTCCTGTTGGTCCTCAGCTTTTGTTTGGTTTTGTTTTGTTTTAAATTAAATGTCCTGCTTTTTGGTTCCTTCAAAAACCTGGAGTAGCTACGGCCATGCTCCAACAAGCCTCAAAGAGAGTAAACACCCCATCCTTTCCTTCACCTCCCCAGTGAACCGATGGCCACACTATATGGTGGAAAGAAGGGCCAGGCTCTGGCCTTCTGAGTGTGATAATAAAGATGCAGATTAACCTTTCCTGAGCCACACTTCCCTCCTGTAGCAAGGAAAGAGATGTGAACGAAAGCCGCCTCACTAATCCTGGTACAAAGACATAAGGGAGACCCATCACAAAACGCTTGGTAAAGCAAATGTCTCTCCCACATGGCCCCTTCCTGTCAGTAAGGAAGATTACAATCAGAAGTTAATGTCAGGGCCTGTGGGATGGCTCAGTGGTTAAGATCACGCACTGTTCTTGCAGAGAACCCAAGTTCGATTCTAAGCACCCACATCAGACAGCTCACAGCCATCTGTAAAACTGGCTCCATAAGAATCTGACTTCTTTGTTTTCTTTAGGCACCTGCTGTCATGTAGATATACAACATGCAAACATACAATTACAAATAAATCTTAAAAATATAAGGTGGAAAGTTCCTGAGGAAGACACTAACAATCAACTGTTGGCCTCCAAATGCATACATGTATGCACACACATACACAAGACGATGCATGCTATACACATATGCACATATAGACTTGGGACTTCTACACATAAATACTATCAACTGTGGCTAGGATTCCATAATTTAATTGACAGATTATAGGTTTGTAGGAAGGAGACTTTGAAATGGAAATCTGTGTGTTGGGGAATAACTGTTCTTGGGACCAACACCAATTGTGGGGAAGGAACTCGAATGAGGAACAAGCTGGGTTGTCACCTTCTGAATGAAAACTAATCATCCTAAACCAGAACTCTTTTGGAGGTCCGTGTTGGACCTAGAGGCTCTGACCTACGTTCCTCCCTGAGGATCTATTGGATAGAGGTTGCTCAGTGAAGGGGCGTGTCCTTGGACAAGGTGAGGGTGACCTGCAGATGGGCAGGTGAAAAGTTTGGCTGGTGGAAAACAACCTGAATTCTTGGGGAGCGATCTGGGCTCTGCGGTGGGCACTGTGGCATCTGCTATGCTGGCTTTATCATCATGAAAAAGGGGTGTCTGGAGCTCGCTATGGTGGTGCACAGACTCCCACACCCTACTCCATCACATCCCATCTGGTGGCTGCCTGTTTGAGCTGTTTCAATTTTCCTCCCACTATCAACAACACTGTGCAAATTTTTCTATGGAGAAACTATGGAACCACTTGGTTGAAAGATATGAACAATTAAAACAGTTGATAAAGTCAAATTATACTCTCATCGCTAGTAAACGCCACTGACTAGTGGCCATTTCCCTGTTCTCACCTACATCTGTGATTGCTAATCTCTTAAAGATTTGCTATTAGGAGTTATAAATGCTATCCCATTGCTTTTTCCCCACTGAATCACAAATGTGCAAAGATATTTTTGTTTGCTTATCATGCTATTGCCTAGCCTAGATCATAGGCTAGGAATTGCTTGTGTATCCCTTTGTGTTTTTTGCTTTGCAGTTTTCTTATTATATCAAAAAGACAGATAGGTTAGAAAACCTCTGCCTACCATATAATGTCTGCTGCCATTTTCCTTCTAGACATCTTTTTTTAAAATTTATTTATTATGTACACAGTGTTCAGCCTCCATGTATGCCTGCAGGGCAGAAGAGAGCACCAGATCTAATTACAGGTGTTTGTGAGCCACCATGTGGTTGCTGGGAATTGAACTCAGGTCCTCTGGAAGAGCAGTCAGTGCTCTTAACCTCTGAGCCATCTCTCCAGCCCCCTTCTAGACATCTTAACACCTCTTGTTGTGCAAAATAGGTTTTAATTATGTCAATCTGTTCTTTACAGTACTGACATCTTGTATTAAAGTAACCACCCTACTTAAAGTTCTTAGTCATTTAAAAATGTTTTCATATTCCTGCTTTTTTGGGGGTGGGTACAGAGAGATTGGGTCTCACAGCTCTTGTATCTTAGGTTGGCCTTGATCTGAGGACAACAATGATCTTGAACTTCCGCCCTCCTTCCTTCCACCTCCCTAGTGCTGAGATCACATGTGTGCACCACCAGGCCCCACTTATGCAACGCTGGACGTGAAACCTGGGGCTTCGTGTGTGCTGGGCAAGCACTCTGCCAACTGAGTCACATTCGTGACCCCCAGCCCAATTTTTTATACATAATTCTCCATCCATCAATAATTTATATCTGTGAATGTCATAAAGATGTAGTTTATTTTTACAAATGTATCATTTATCTAATATTTAATTGATGATTTAGCCTTTTCTAAGACCTTCTGTACTTATTACACATGGTTTTGCCATTTTATAATACATTTTTATATTTATGAATGCCCTTCTTTCACTGATTTATTTTTAACTAATTTTTAATTTATTAAAATTCTAATTTAAATTCTTTTCATATGCAAATTACAAATCAGGCCACAAATCCCAACTTAAACAAATAATTTTATAATAGTGCTGGTAGGTGTATGTCATAGCTCCAGGTTTGTGTGCTATTTCTTTCATATTGAGTGAAATCTTTAAAATCTTGTATACAGTTTTATAGTCTTCCTTATATGGGCTGCTCACATTTCTTTAGACTCATTCTTAAATGTTTTACATGTTGCTATTGGGAATTATAATTTTTAAATTAAAATGTATCACAAAGTACCAATATAGAGGCAAGCAATTTAAATAATATGTTAAGCTGCCAAACCTAATATAATAGCATTCAATGAACAAATCTTATAAAATAGAATATCCTGTTATATTTTCTAAGCAGAGAGCACCAACTATAAATGACAATAAATAGTGTTAGCTTTCATGTTTCACTAGCTATAGTGATTTATCTTTCTTATTACATTGGCAATAACCCCTATCAGCAGTGACTGCAACCATGCCATTCTCTTCTGATTCCTGAAACATGTATGCACAGGTGGTTGTGATGTGGGTGATGGTCCAAATTCTTGTCCCCTGCAAGAGCAGGAAGCATTCTTAGCCACTGAGCTATCCGTCCAGTTCCTAGTTAGTATACTTTAGATTTTCCTTTAGGAATTACTCTAGACGTTAGAGTTCACTACCTAACTTCAGCTATGTAATGTACATGCTTCTGTTACTGCCACAAAACGGCAAGCACTTCCCTGTATTCCTGAAATTCCTAAAACAGTTCTGCGTCACAAGACATCACCACTCTCACACCAGCTGAATATACCAAGGAGCCAGAAAACAAAGACGTTTTTAAGATCATGTTTTATGACTATTTTCTACTTCCAGAAAAAGAAAGCCATCACTTTTGACTTTTAAGATTCCAATTCCTGGAAGAAATGCAAGTTTTGATATACAAGTAAGAATTCTGTTACAGACAGCTGACAGAGTTCAAGTCTACCATCAGAAATGGACCGTATTTCCCTGATGGCTAAGGTCTACCATCAGAAATGGACCGATTTGTATTTCCCTGATGGCTAAGGATGCTGAGCAATTTCTTTAGTCTTTCGGCCATTCGCAATTCTTCTGTTAGAGTTCTCTGTTTAGATCTGTAAACATTTTTTGATCGGATTGTTTGGTATTTTGCTGTCTAGTTTCTTGAATTCTTAATATATTTTGAAGATCAGTCCTCTGTCTGATGTGGGGTTAGTGAAGATCTTTTCCCATTCTAAAGGCTGCCGTTTTGTCTTATTGACTGTGTACTTTGCCTTACAGAAGTTTCTCAGTTTCAGGAGGTCACATTTATTAATTGTTGCTCTCAGTGTCTGTGATACTGGGGCTATATTTAGGAAGTGGTCTCCTGTGCCAATGCATTCAAGGCTACTTCCCACTTTCTCTTCAGTGAGGCTCAGTGTGACTGGATTTATGTTGAAGTCTTTGATCCATGTGGATTTGAGTTTTATACATGGGTTAGATGTGAATCTATTTTCATTCTTCTACATGTCAACATCCAGTTATGCCAGCACCATTTGTTGAAGACGTTTTCTTTTTTCCATTTTATAAGTTTAGCTTCTTTGTCAAAAATCAGGTGTTTGTATGTGTGTGGATTAATATCCAGGTCTTTTATTCGGTTCCTTTGGTACTCCTGTCTGTTTTTATGTCAATACCAAGTTGTTTTCATTACTATAGCTCTATAGTAGAGCTTGAAGTCAGGGATGGTGATACCTCCGAATGTTCCTTTTTGTACAGGATTGTTTTGACTATCCTGGATTTTTTGTTTTTCCATATGAAGCTGAGTATTGTTCTTTCGAGGTCTATAAAGAATTGTGCTGGGATTTTGATAGGGGATTGCATTGAATCTACAGATTGCTCTTGGTTACATTACCATTTTTATTGTGTTGATCCTACCTATCCAAGAATATGGGAGATCTTTCCATTTTCTGATATCTTCTTCAATTTCTTTCTTCAGAGACTTAGAGTTCTTTTTGTACAGGTCTTTCACTTTTTTGGTTAGCATTACCCCAAGATATTTTATGTTGTTTGTGGCTGTTGTAAAGGGTGATGTTTCTCTGGTTTCTTTCTCAGCCCTTTTATTGTTTGTATATAGAAGGGCTACTGATTTTTTGAGTTGATCATGTATCCTGCCACACACCTGTTAGAATAACTAAGATCAAAACCACTGATGACAGCTTATGCTGGAGAGGATACGGAGTAAGGGAGTGCAAACTTGTACAGTCACTTTGGAAGTCAGTATGGTGGTTTCTCAGAAAACTGGGAATCAATCTACCTCAAGACCCAGAAATACCTCTCTTAGGCATATACCCAAAAGATGCACACTCATACCACAAGGACATTTGCTCAGCTGTGTTCATAGCAGCATTANACCCCAAGATATTTTATGTTGTTTGTGGCTGTTGTAAAGGGTGATGTTTCTCTGGTTTCTTTCTCAGCCCTTTTATTGTTTGTATATAGAAGGGCTACTGATTTTTTGAGTTGATCATGTATCCTGCCACACACCTGTTAGAATAACTAAGATCAAAACCACTGATGACAGCTTATGCTGGAGAGGATACGGAGTAAGGGAGTGCAAACTTGTACAGTCACTTTGGAAGTCAGTATGGTGGTTTCTCAGAAAACTGGGAATCAATCTACCTCAAGACCCAGAAATACCTCTCTTAGGCATATACCCAAAAGATGCACACTCATACCACAAGGACATTTGCTCAGCTGTGTTCATAGCAGCATTATTTGTAATAGTCAGAACCTGGAAACAACCTAGGTGCCCCCTCAACCGAAGAATGAATAAAGAAAATGTGGTGCATTTACACAATGGAGTACTACACAGTGGTAAAACAAACAAACAAACAAACAATGATATCTTAAGATTTGCTTGCAAATGGATGGATCTAGAAAAAAACATTCTGAGTGAGATAACCTAGACTCAGAAAGACAAACACAGTCTATACTCACTCATAAAGCAAAGGATAATCAGCCTATAGTCCACGGCCCCAGAGAAGCTAGATAACAAGAAGGATCCTAGGAGTGGCATACAAGGATCCCCCAGAGAAAGGGAATTAGATAAGATCTCCTGAGAAAATTAGGAGTGGGGGGGAGGGGGGCAGAAGGGGAGGGGAGGACAGGGAGGAAGAGAACAGGAGGGAACAGGATGGTTGGGATGGGGAAAGGACAGAGAAGGAGAGCAAGGAAAGAGATATCTTGATTGAGGGAGCCCTTACGGGGCTAGGGAGAAACCTGGCACTAGGGAAATTCTCAGGAATCCACAAGGATGACCCCAGCTAAGATCCTAAGTAATAGTGGAGAGGGTGTCTGAAATGGCCTTGCCCTGTAGTCAGATTAATGACTACCGTAGCTATTATCATAGAACCTTCATCCAGCAACTGATGGAAGCAGACGCAGAGATCCACAGCTAAGCACTGGGCCGAGCTTCTGGAGCCCAGTCCAAGAGAGGGAGGAGCGATAATACAACCAAAAGGGTGAAGACCATAATGGGGACACCCACAGAAACAGCTGACCTGAGCTAGTGGGAGCTCACTGACTCTGGACTGATAGCGGGGGAACCTGCATAGAACCAAATTAGGCCCACTGAATGTGGGGGACCACTGTGTGGCTGGGGCAGTCTGTAGGGCCACTGGCAGTGGGACCAGGATTTATCCCCAGTGCTTCAGCTGGCATTCTGAAGCCCATTCTTTTGGGCAGGATACTTTCCTCGGCCTAGATATAGGGAGAAGGGACTCGGTCCTGCCTCAAAGTGATGTGTCAGACTTTGTTGACTCCACTTGGGAAGCCTTACCCTCTGAGGAGGGGCTGGGGGTAGAGTGGGGGGAAGGTGGGGAAGCAGGAGGAGGAGAGGGAGTGGGAACTGGGATAGGTATGTAAAATGAGAAAAGACTATTTAAAAAAATTAATTTAATAAAAAAAAGAAATGGAATCATCATTGCTTGTGTTGATATTCGATGGATACTACCATGTCTGGAAAAAACTCTATTCTGTCTGGGGAAATTCCGGAATGTAAATAGCTCCTAGAAATCATGTGACATGATCTCGTGATATGCTGCTTTGGGGGAATCACTAATGGGGACACAAGTTCAAGGAGTGCAGAAACCTGCATCCCAGTTACTGCATCATGGCCACCGTCACTCGCTGCTTTCTGGTACACCACCTGAGTGAATGCTTTCCTGGCCTAGGAGCTCTCTTCAGGCTGAGGACATTCCTATTCCTGGGCCTCTGTGATCTGCTCACATCACACTCTTCCTCCCTCCCACTCTAAGACCATGGAACACATGGAGTCTGCAGGTTACTATTGGTGTGCTCAGAAAGATGCTACGGATGGGGGAATAGAAGTCTTCCAGGAGCAATGCAAGTCTCCCAGGGAAGTCAGAAGCAAGGCAGACAGCAAGTGTCTGTTAGTCCTCTTCCCCTCCGAGTAGGCTGGGAAGCTTAAGGCTCTCTCTCCGTAAGACTGGTGTGGGAGATGGCTCATGGGTAATGTACTTTCCCCATAGAAGTATGATGATCTGAATTCAATCTCAAGCACCCATGTAAAAAGCAGTGACGAGGGACTGAAGAGGCGGCTTGTGGTTAAGAGCACTGGTTGCTATTGCAGAGGACCCTGGTTCAGTTCCCAGCACTCACAAGGTGCTCATAAACCATCTGTAACTCCAGTTCCAGGAGATTTGACACTCTTCTGACCTCCGTAGGTCACGTGAACATATGTGATGTACAAACACACACTCAGGCACACACACCCAACAAACAAACATTTCTGAAAACTGGGAGCAGTGGTGCCTGCAAAACTAGCATTGAGGAGGTGGAGATAGGAGAATTCCAGGGCGCACTGACCAGATAATCTTGCCAAGTTGGTGAAGTCCAGGTTCAGCTAAAGATTCCGACTCAGGAAATAAGGAGGACAGCGACAAAGGAAGACACCCAGCATTGACCTCTGGCTTCACGTCTGCACATGCATGTACTCCTCCCCATACACACACGCACCTGTACACACATAAACACACACACGCACACACACACACATACAACTGGTCTCTGTGGTGGGGGAAGGGCTTTAAGAGCCCCGTCATGGATCCATGGGTAAGCCACAGAAATCTCCCTTCCTAGCCACATGCCTAGTAACCGTGGACAACATCTGCTTCACGTGGTTTGCCCTAAACTATCCTTCACATTGTTGTATACAGCCCTTCTCTCCCAACAATCGCCAGTTAAGGGTGAAAAGGATTCATTCCATGAAATGAAGCTGGGAGTGTATGTGCATGCGTGGTCCAGGGCTTTCCATCCCTACTTGTGGTACTCAAAGGAAGAGATACTGTGTGCAAATGGGATCATATGCCCCGCTCTCCTTTACTGTGGATGGGACACAGGGTCCCCTCTACTGCACTCGTAAAATTGCTTTCTTACACAGCCAGGCGTGGCGGTGTCTCTCACGGCTCAGGTGTGGCAGTGTCTCTCACACGGCTCAGGTGTGGATGTGGTCTTGAGGAAGACCACAATTAGAGAGGATGAAATTCCTTATTTACCTAACTGCTTCCTGTCATAGGGTTTGGAAACATAGCTCCCTTTCTCTCCTAGACCAACTTTTCTTTCTAAATTTCTAGTGTGGATAAATATTAATTCCTTGCTGTCTTCCAAACCTCAACTCTGAGATTGTATTGTATAAAGACGGAGATGGCAGTCTCTGTTATAGCCTAGGGAAGGGTGAGTCTATAGAGAGATGGGAGTCTCTGTTATAGCCTAGGGAGGGGGGAGTCTATAGAGAGATGGGAGTCTCTGTTATAGCCTAGGGAGGGGGGATCCTAGAGAGATGGGAGTCTCTGTTATAGCCTAGGGAGGGGGGATCCTAGAGAGAGATGGCAGTCTCTGTTATAGCCTAGGGAAGGATGAGTCTATAGAGAGATGGGAGTCTCGGTTACAGCCTAGGGAAGGGGGATCCTAGAGAGATGGGAATCTCTGTTATAGTCTAGGGAAGGGGGATCCTAGAGAGATGGGAGTCTCTGTTACATCCTAGGGAAGGGGGATCCTAGAGAGATGGCAGTCTCTGTTATAGCCTAGGGAAGGNCTCTGTTATAGTCTAGGGAAGGGGGATCCTAGAGAGATGGGAGTCTCTGTTACATCCTAGGGAAGGGGGATCCTAGAGAGATGGCAGTCTCTGTTATAGCCTAGGGAAGGGGGATCCTAGAGAGATGGCAGTCTCTGTTATAGTCTAGGGAAGGGGGATCCTAGAGAGATGGGAGTCTCTGTTACAGTCTAGGGAAGGGGGATCCTAGAGAGATGGCAGTCTCTGTTATAACCTAGGGAAGGGGGATCCTAGAGAGAGATGGAAGTCTCTGTTACAGCCTAGGGAAGGGTGAGTCTATACTGTGTGTTTCAAGTTAAACACAGAATGACTTTTGGGTAAGAGGAGGAGAAAGACTTTCACTGAGAATTCATTATGCATTATCCATACAAACATACATCAGTAAATCCTCAAGTAGAACTGTGTGGGTTGCGAGTGTATGCTTTTCCGTGTGTACACATATGCACGTAGAGGTCAGACATTGATTTTGAACATCTTTCCTGGCTACTCATCACATTATTTTTTGAGACAGGGTGTAGTGGCATTTCATTTGCATCTTAAGAAATAAAGCTTGCCCGAAGATCAGAGAGTAAAACAGCCACACTGGCCAGCCTTACAGACCAGGAAACAATGACACACACCTTTAATCCCAGCAGCCACACTAGTTTGCCACAGGAACCAGGCAGTAGTGGTGCATGCCATTAATCCCAGCACTAAAGAGGAATATAAGACGGGAGGAGACAGCTCTCACACACAGTCTCATTCTGAAATTTCTGCAGGCAGGATCGCCATTTTTGGACTGAGGTTGAGGTAAAAGCTAGCAGCTGGCTATTTTGCATTTTTGACCTTCAAGTTGAACTTCAATTTCTGTCTCTGGGTTTTTATTAATCACGCTTCAACAGGGTCTCTCACTGAACCTTAGCTCATCAATTTAGCTAGGCCAACTGGCCAATAAGCTTCAGGGATCTTCCTATTGCTGCCCGCCTTCCCTGTATTTAATTTTGGACATAGGGCACCATGCCTAGCTTTTGGGTGGGTGATGGAGAGCTAAACCCAGGTCCTTTTGCTTTACCAACTGAGCCGTCTCTCCATCTCCCCAGAATGATCTTCCAAGATGGGCACAGCAATTCCATCTCTTACCTTAAATGACGGTGACAATGAAGTGAAGACCCTGACTTGAGGGTCTCATGTGACTCCAAAGCCCATGTGCTCTGTCCTCAGCACACACCAATTTTACAGATCTTTCTATATAAGTATCTCAAGCACATGACATGGTAGTTCATTACAAGAGGCAGCCTTAGCTTTCCTGCCCAACTTACTCGAGCCAACAGAGCTCATAAGAAACAGTATCATGCCGCTTCTAAACCTCAGATGCCAAGGACTTGTTGGCTTCTTCTCTCACCTGTAAAACCTTACCTAACCTGTCAAAACCCACGCATACCGCCAGCCTATCTTCAGTACCTGAGTGCTTGCTGGCTGGCCTGAAACAGCATTGAAAGTTGGGAGAAGAAAACATCTCCAACAGGTAGAAGCCGTTCAACCATCCTGCCAAGGCAGAACAAATGAAGGGGCTTCCAGGTGTCTTTCAGGCCCAGGTCCGGAGACAGCCAAATCACATGGTTAGTAG
>LOEQ01001196.1:649140-660940 GCA_001685075.1 Bramus lutescens
GTCAGATCATTTTGTACCTCCCCATGTAAGGGCAAAGAGAGTGTCCTTTAAAAAATGGGTGGTAGAAAAGTGCCCCAAAGTGTCCTTTCTCATGGGCTGGCAAACCACAGTGCCGCACCAAGAAAGGAATGGAATGGTGAAGTGGCCCTTAGAAGCTATTTAACAGAGGGAGCAGTCAAGTGAGGTTAAGGCCGTCCGAGTTGGACTCCACTCCCACCACGTCGCTAGGCCACTTCTAACTACTAAACCAAAGAGACAAAGTAGCTGCGTTTATTTTGCTCTGTTTACGCTGCTCTGGCATTTTTTTGAATTGTGCACTTGGATGGGGAGTCTGTTTGCTTTCAATCGTGGTTATTTTTTCCACAGTGTTTGGACTCAGCTGGGCACCTGCCATTAGAGATTGTTGCCATCTGCACTTCTAGCTGGGATGGTCTCTTCTTGCCATGTCTTCTCCCTGCTTGCCTGGCCTTTGCAATGCCAATGCTACTGGTACTGGCCACTCTGGCTTCTGGCTCCACTGGAGGGAGGATGCACTTATACCTTTATATAGGCTGGGCATATATATATGGAATCTTCTCCATTGTTCCATTTGCTTCTGGGGTTCTGGGTTGCCCAAGATATATTTGGAGACTCGGTCTCCTCCATACTTCAACATAGCTTTTCTTCCATCACGACATTGTTTCTCTTCCTGACGTTCCAAATGTTCCAGATATGAAACAGAACAATAGTGTTCCTGCCTCTCTTTCATGTCATCAAAGGGCACTGTAGAACAAGACTCTAGGAGGCACACAGTTCCCTGGGGGAAAAACATCTTTCACTATTTACTCTAAAACAGAGCCCACATGATTCAAAATTTGATGCTAATTTGCAGAACACTGAAATGCCATACACAGTTTCCTTCTCTGTGGAACAGGAGCCCCAAAGAGTCCCATTTCATGGCCCTGTTAGTAGCACTAATTGGCCTTAAATCTACCTTAGATTCTTACTCTAACATACTTCTCCAATTCATAGGTCTTGGTCTGGCCTCCTCCGCTTCTACCTACTAAAGCTGTTTGTGGACCACAAACTCCATCAAGGAAACTGTCTTCATGCCGCACTGAGATTACCGCCCCACTTGGACGCCTAGGATCTCTGGGACAATGGATGATGTCATGTGGAGTTGCACGCTGCTTCAGGCAGGCCCCTGGTTGCTTTACACCTTTGACCTCTCAATCACTGCCTGGCCTGAGAGCTCCAGGTCAGTGCTCAGCAAGCATGGTGATCCCTCTAGTACTAAAGGGTGCTTTGTGGACTGCTGAGGCAGCAACTTAACACAAATGTCTTTGAAAGCAGGTTGGTTGGGACTGGTAACTGCTGCCATTCTGGTCACACCTACCATATTATGTGTCAGGGTCTGCATTGAGCAGGGTACAGATGATGACTCATTGGGCTTTCCTTGGAGGGGAGGAGTCACTCCTACCCATTAGCAGGTGGGAGACTGAGGCACTGTGCAGATACACAGCGTGCCGGGGTTGGACCCAGCAATGGGACAAGCCCAGACTTCTGGTATCTGTCTTGCACGCCTGTCCTTTTCCTTTCCAACCATCAGCCCTTCCAATCCCTTCCATATTTCATGCAAATCCATGCAGAACACAAACTTCTTTAACAGTGATACCCGCTGCCCGAAAATGTTGAGCTGTGCCCTACTGTCCACACCAGTCCCTAGTGTGCAATAGTCTGAGTGAGGGAGGTGGCCAAGGGATTTGCTGATAGGTCTAGTAATGAGGCCACCACTTGTCCCTTACTCTGCTCAGGGTCACCATAGGCAGACATGAGTCCCACCCTGTAGATACAACAGTAGGAAGCTGTCACTCTGACGTTTATACTCCCATATCAACCCCCCATCCAGAAAGCATCTGTAAGTTCCTGCTGCAATGGCTGGCTGGTAGCCCAGATCTCAGGTGACCTCAGGCTTCTTGGCACTATTGGAACCTACAAGTCCATAGGTGGCAACAGCAAACTGGACTGACTGACCCACTGGCTCACTGGCCAAGTGGCTTGTGGCTACTGCCCCAGGCTTGGCCTTTGTTGGCTCCCCTTTCTGGAAATGTCTGAGTCATGCCAGCTTTTAGTCCTTCTTGGCATTGCATGCCCAGGGTAACAAATCAGAGGCCAAAGAGAAGGAAGGGAGCTGCAGCACTGCAAGGACAGAATGCATCCTCCCCACCTGGGAAGGGAGCTGCAGCACTGCAAGGACGGAATGCATCCTCCCCACCTGGGAAGGGAGCTGCAGCACTGCAAGGACGGAATGCATCCTCCCCACCTGGGAAGGGAGCTGCAGCAGTGCAAGGGTGGAATGCATCCTCCCCACCTGGGAAGGGAGCTGCAGCACTGCAAGGACAGAATGCATCCTCCCCACCTGGGTCACAAGGTCAGGATTGTAGGCTCCATGCTTCTGCCTCTCTCCCAGCTCAGACAGGTGGCAGCTAAACCCTGGAAGGGCATGCCCAGAGAAGCAGGCTCTGTGGCTTCTGTGGATGACTTCTGTGCCCCAATTTTGCATGTTTAAGCTCCCCTTGTAACTGTGCTTGAAAACAGAGTCTCTGGGAAAATAAGCAGGTTCAAGGAAGATGGGATGAGATGGAATCTGTGCCCTCAGAAGAGGAGGTACCAGAAGGTTCTCTTATGGGTGTGTTCCTTCCTACCCTCCCCACCCACCCCACCTCTCTTTGCCATATGAAGAAACAGGGAAAGGTGGCAATCTATTTACCAGGAAGAGTCCTCATCAGAAACCAACCATGCTGGCACCTTATTCTCATACTTGTGGCCTTCAGAGCTGTGACAGTCAAATTCTGCTACATAAACCACCCATTTCATGGTATTTCATCATGGAGATCAAGCAGTTTAAGATGCCGGGACACTGGTTATGTATCTCCCTTTGACTCTTCTGTGATGAGCTTTGTGCTGGGAAGTGATGGGCAGATCCTGTCAGGGGTTAAGGCTGTAAGTACGGCACCAACATCTTCCATGGCATTGGCAGAAGGGAGAGGCAAGGTCATTGGCCACATTTTTCTATGGGTTCCCATATTCATGGCAGTTTGACAGCACCAGGCCACGGTGGGCCACTGGCCAGCCCGAGCAGTCCTTTACATCTTCCCTCTTCCTGCCAGATCCATGCCCTGGAGGTGACATCATCCACCTGTCTGCCAACCAGAGACCTCAGGGGCCCAGGACCACCTAGTTCCCTTCATGGGTCCACACACACTCAACCACCAAGCTCTGGCCCATCCCGCTCCCTGCCATCTCTTAAGGACGTCTGCTCTTCATCTCCTAGCCAATCTCATGGCATTATATGAACGAGCCGGCTGCCCAGGCTGAGCCAAATTTCCCAAGTTGAGGCCAGCTGTGGCCATGTGACTAATCTCCATTGATAGACAGTGAGCCGAAAGCATAGGGGTCATTTCTAGGTGGAAGTGTGCCCTTCTCCACTGTCTGTTCATCCTTCTGTCCCCAGGGAGCTAAGGACTTAGAAGTCCCGAAGGAATGGTAGAGCCAGCAATAGAAGGAACGTGGAGTTTCTAAATCCCCATATAGAAAGCGTTACCTCCAGTGAGGAGTAGCCTGGTTTGACTGACAAGTCAACACCAAACTACCTTGGGTGCGCGGGAACCTCAGACCTCATTAGGCAGTTAGCATTGTGCTAAATGGGTAACAAGGCTGCCTTGTCGCTAATGGGGGTAGACAAGCATGGTGAGCAAAGGCACATCTCCAGTCACACAAGGAGAGGGGCATGCAAGACAGAATAAGGTTTTTATCATCTCCCAACTCGAGGGTGTAAGGCAGGGACACAAGGTGAGCCCTCTCTGCAGCCCACCTTATTCATCCATGACTAAAGTCAGGGTTTCAAAACCCATCCATGTTTATCCCTTCTTTTAGACTCTAAGGCAAATTAAACTTCAAGCCCCCATGTCTAAGAAATCCTCCCTTTCTTTGCTCCCAGAGACAGCAACTCCCGGTGGAGAGAGACAAGGTTTCAGACTAGAAATCCAGGGACTTCAGGCTTCTAGTCTGGCAAAGGGCGGCTCTTGAAGTCAGTACCACTGGGGTTGGAGTGCATGGAGACACAGGGCAGTGGCCACAGAGAGGAAAGGACCAGGGACATTTTCTGAATCCTGCCAAGGCTCAAGCAATGATAGTCAGGATTTTTGCTAAGGTGCAGATGGGAATAGGAGGACCTGGGCTTTACACAAGGGAAGCTCCAAGCCCCAGTGTCTATAGTGCGGAGAATGAGGTAGTGCTATAGCAGATCTAAGACAGACCCCATGAAGAAACCGGCCCCCTGACTCAATTCTAGCTGCTTGCCAACTCTCTCTACACCTCCCTCCCCTTCCTCCCACCCCACTCCACTTTCCTACTTCCCAACTTCTCCCTTCCCACCTCCTCACTTCCCTACCCCCCACTCCTCACCNCAGGCTGACTATATCCAGGAGTACACTTGCTCCGTCTCAGGCATGGCCGAGTTGGGTGCACTGGAGTCCACATACGCCAGTGGAATTCTTTCCATCCCAGGTTACATAATCACCCAGCTCTAGCCAAGGTCTGAACTGATGATTAACACAGAAAAAGCTCCAAAAACTAAATTCCAGGGGCATTAGGCAACTGGCCCCTTTAAATAAGCAATAGCTTTCGTTTTAGCACAGACATCATGTATAGAGGCGGGGAAGAAAGGTAAGGTGGGAAGAGAAAGGATCTGTCCTAAATCACAACACTTTCACTTCGGAGATGTCAGATCCCCTGAGCATCCTCATGGTTCAGGTCTCTGGGGCCAGGGCAGGAAAGTTCCTGCAGACCAGCACTGTCCAATACCACACTGTCCTTCCTCCAGTGCCTCTAGAGCCCACCCACAGACCTGTAAGGAGGACAGCTGCCCTTGGCAATAGACCCAGGAGAACCTCCCAACCCCAGGCGGGTGCCAAAGAACAGGGTGGGTATCTCTTGGAAAGTGTCCCGATTGCTGGTCACACCACAGTTCTAACCAGAATTGAGCTGGTGCGGTCACAACTCAGCCGTCCAGCTTGACCACGAGCACACATGGGAACAATGCATCTTTAGAATGAGCGCGGAAAGACTTGGAACCAGTTAGCAAAGGAGAACCCAGCCCTCCTTCCTGTTGGCCCCTTCATTCACACACACACCCTCGCTCAGCGGGACTCCACCCTAATCTTCCACCCAGCCCTGGAATAGCTTCCTCCCATCCTCTTGTCTTCTATCACCACCCAGCCAGCCAGGAGAACAGGGCCAAGGGTAGTGTGAGGACAGGCCCTGGTTCATGGGGACTGCTTAGCCAAAAACCAAGGTTCGCGAAAAGATGGCCTCCTCAAAAATGAAAAAAAGCAGCCACAACATCAGGGACAAGTGGGTACCTCTTTGAAGGAATGGCCATATACATGCCTGATTATCATGCCCTAGACCATCTATGCACATGCCCAGGAGGCCACTGTAGTGTGACATGGAGTCAGATAACAACTGTGAAGGAGGGGTGAGCCAGGAGCCAGCTCCCTGAAAGTGATTTGTCTGTGTACTGAGCTCTGAGGAGCCCGCTTATTCCAAGTTGGATTTTGCCCTTCCAGATGGTCAAAAGGACAGAACACAGACTATTTAATACTGCCTTGATGTGTTACTTCTAAATACTGAGACTTCACTGAGTGAAGCTTCATGTGGACCCTGGTATAAATGGCAGGGGTCTCTACATTGAACCTCAGGTGTAGACGAGGCTGTGAGAGGCAAAGCAGGATCGTGGAGCTGATCCCTTTCCCTGTTTCACTGAGGGAGGAGGACAGCTCAAGGGAAAAACTGCAATGAATAAGGCCTGAGCCAGCCCTGAGCTCGCTTGAGCATGCACACACTACACCCCAAAGAGGAGAAATCCGGTCCTTGTGTCACAAAGATACCTGGACCTGCTCCCTTCTGCATGACTAGGTGACCCCAGACAAGGCACGTGGGCCACTGTTTTCTCGTCTGTCCCTTTGTGAACTGGAGGTCACTATTCCTCCCTCACAGAAAGACTGATGCACAGTAGGCTCTCAGAAAACCATCACTGACACTTCCCAGCTTCATTATAGAGATTCCGGCACGCAAGCACCGTGCAGGGTGTCTTGGGGGAATTAGTGACTGGAAGGTGGGGCAGACAGATGGGATTAGTGGATGAGCAGCCAGACAGATGGACAGACAATGGGCAGGTGGGTGAATTCTTTAATGTGCATCACAAAATTCACAGCCTTCAGAAATTGCCCGTCTGGTACTGATTCGGCCAGCACTGCCCCTTGAAGTGAACCTCAAATGCCACAATACAAACTCTTTCAGAAAGAAAAACAGAACCAAAAGGCTTGGAACTCATTCCTGGAGCTGGGACTTGTACTTCACACTTTTAAAGCAGCTCCCTGAGCTCACAACAAGGGGCGCAAGCTCAGCTCTGGAAGACACATCTCAGGCTCTCTGTCCTGAGGGTCTCAAAGACACACCTTGGCCCAGGATCTACTCTGGAACATAGAGATGCTTTTTAGCTTTAGGGAATTATTAATTTAACAGAGGCTTAAATTTTGGTCATTGACATTTAAATGCAGAATGATAAATATGCTACCTGCCTGCCCCGATAATGTCATATATGCTAAGGGGTATAAGGTGCCACCATGGATGAAGAAATTGTGCCGATAAACAAATATATGGGTCCCACAGCTCCTGCTCCTGTATGCCCTTAGCCTTATGGCAATTTTATTGCACACTGTCATAGATTCTGGAGGAGGGCATGGGAAGGGACGTGATGCGGGGATGGAAAGAGAGTAAGAGAACTGAGTACCACAAGCAGCATGTGGGGGGGGGCAACAGACAAATGCTCCAATTAACACCCTTAGAGAACTCAGCCAGCCATTTCCTCAGATACACGGCAAGTTCCCAGGCCACCCAAGCTGCCCAGCAACTGATTAGAGTTCAGTGGTATTCCCAAATGTACTGACTATGTTCTAAAAGTTGTTCTCCCCTTTCTGAGCCCTTGTTCTATGGCTGTGAAGAGATAACCATGACCAAGGCAACTCTCACAAAGGAAAGAATTCAGTTTTAGGGACTTGGTCTATCATCATTATGGGAGGGAGCATGGTCGTGTGGGGTTAGAGGAGTAGCTAAGAGCTACATCCGGATCCATAGGCAGAACGGTATTTTAACAGAAAATGGCCCCAAAGGGAGTAGCACTATTAGGAGGTATGACCTGTTGGAGGAATTATATTACTGTGGAGGCGGGGCTTTGAGGTCTCATATATGCTCAAGCCACACCCAGTGAGTCAGACCACTTCCTGTTGCCTGTAAGATGTAGGACTCTCATCTCCTCTAGCACTGTGTCTGCCTACATACAGCCATGTACCACCATGATGGTCATGGACTAAACCTCTGAACTGTAAGCCACCCCAATGGAATGTTTTCCTTTGTAAGAGTTGTTATGGTCATGGTGTCTCTTCACAGCAATAGAATTCCTAACACACACACACACACACACACACACACAAGTGGGGCAGGGAGATTGGGTTTGGCATGGGCTTTAAAGTCTCAAAGTTCACACCCACAGACACACTTCCACCAACAAGGCCACATCTCCTAATCCTTCTAATCCTATCAAATAATTCCACTCTGTGATGACTAAGCATTCAGATAATATGAGCCTATTAGAGTCATTCTTAGCCAATATTTTCTAGACACAGCTTTTAACAACTGCTACAAGAAGATAACACATCCTCCTTTTTCTTTGAAATGTGCATTAGTGTTTTGCCATGGGAAGTTTTGGATTCCTCAGACTGGAGTTACAGACAGTTGTGAGCTGCCATGTGGGTGTTGGGAGTTGAACCCCAGACCTCTGGAAGAGCAGCCAGTGCTCTTAACTGCTGAGCCATCTCATAAACCCAGGAAACATATTCCTAAAGGGAAACTTCCTGACTTGGAAGAAAGAACTGGGCTTTTTAGGAGCAACAGGGTACTATTCTCCAGAGAGACAGCAGGCAACATTCCCATTGTCTGGATTTCCTAGAACTTTAGGAAAAATAAAAATAAAAAAATAAAACCATCCTCCTCAAAGCATTCTAGAAACACCTCCTGCAGGATGAATTGAATGATGGAAAGAATCTTATCAAGGAGTCATGCAGTGGCTTACAAAGGGTGGGCTGGCTGTTCACTTGCAGCATTCATGTTTATACGTGTATTTCTATACTTACATGTGTGTACATATATGTATATATAAATATGCATATGCAAACACATATATCACATGTATGTCATCAATTAAAACATTTTAGAACAATCCTCTGGTGCTACTCTTGCTATTCAATTCTGGTAGAATAATGTGTCACCACAGGCAATCCTGGGCAAGCACAAGCCCTGGAGGGGAGAACTGTAGTAACATGAGACAAAATCGGTAAACCCCAGCAATCTGTAGCTTTTTTTGTGGACCCTTGTGACTGTCATCACCCTTGCTCTCACTGGGTTTCTCCCTGGGCAACAGTCCAGAATGTGTAAGAATCATTAGCCAGGCCAGTGTACTCCCCACATAGGAGAAACAGGAATACACGGGATGCAGGTTCTTCTGGGGCCAACCTCAGGCTTGAGGAATGTGAACTTTTAACAAAATATTATCTTCGTGACGGAAGTGTGGGAAATCCTCCAATGGTTCTCAAACTCATTCAGGAAATTAAAATTTGAGAGACCATTATATCCTTCTTAAACAAAACAAAACCACAAACGTATGGCTTTGTTGAGTCACACTAGCATGTGACTACAACTTCCCATGCATAGAGGGTTCTACCCAGAGTTTCTTATATGCTGAAACCTCTTTAGCCATCCCTCCCCCTATGTTCTGCCTTGGAATATGGCATGACAGACATCACATCTGGAAAACAAGCTTCCTATAATTAACACAGAAAACACTTAGCTGGAAGGATCACCTCCCCTGATTGTCCAAAAAGAGTTTCCAGGAAGTAACGTAAATTGTTTCTGTCCAACTTCATGGTGATGAATTTATCTTCCAGGTTTTGGGGAGGTATCATATCTGAACAAGCTCTGAGGTAAGAGGTGGGGAGCCCTGGTCTAATGTCTCATGGGGTGTCCAGGTTGTATGAAACAAATGTTTACTGGCACAGAGGCCAGAGAAGGAAATTGAGATCCAATGGCCAGTAGCAAAGTGTCTCTGGTAACGAGAGAATAAGATGGGCTCACTGAGAGGACACCGGGTTTACGAAGAGAGCTCCGGGGCAAATCATTCTAGGTAGAACAGCTATGGGGGCACCACCATACAAGGTCTGAGGAGGCAAGAGAGGGCACCATCCAATATACACATGGCACGCTACACAAACGGAAAAAGAAAAGAACTCCCATAATAAAGCAACCTGTCATGAAAAGCAGAGAAACAAGAACGTGACGGACCAACCAGCCAAATATATGTTCTACTACAAATGAACCACATAATTGGCTCTGAGCTTCTCCAGACCTAATACAGAGATGGATACAGGATTCACGTCACAAGTAAGGTTTAGATAGCCAGTAAAGCAACAGCTACTCCTCTGTACTGAGATCTGACAGGCACCCCTCTCGTGGAGCCTCACGAGACACTAGGTATGGCATATCCATAACAGAATCCTCAACAGAACCCTCGCAGGCACATGCTGACCGCCATGATGACAATGGCGATGATGGTGGACAATGCGCACAGAGAGTTCGCTGTGCATAGCAAGATGTTTTCCCGTTGCTTTTTTGCCACCCTCAAAGGACAATGGCTGCATCTCACTGTGACCCATCTCAGGAGGACAAGGACCTGTGCACAACAATTGGGGTCCCCTTGGAGGAAGAAGTCTCAACTAAAGATCTGCCCTTAAACATACCAGGAGACAAATACAGAAATCCAGATTTATGAACAAAATGGTTCGGAAGTATAGACAGATACTCAGGCCAGCCCTGGTGCAAGACAAGCTAAACATTGGTGAGAGAGATTTGACCTGGGGATAAAAACGACATAACCCTTAGGCCTGACACCAAAACCAGAATTCATCTCAGCAAAGGTTTCCTTAGATGCTTGTGATGTTAGCCCTGGGAAGACTGGACTGTGGGCACGTCTATACAAGATCTCCCCCCTTCCCCGAAAGTATGGGTTAGCATTCCCTGGTCTGGGGCCCTGGACTGTACAAGGGTGGAGAACATTGAGGAGTAAGCATGCTCACATGCATTTCTCTCAATCTTGACCGTGGATATAGTCAGTTGTTTCAGGTGTCCGACCCCTTGACTCCCCCCACAATGATGGACAGTACCTGAGTTTCTAAGATAAACACTTTCTCCCCTAAGTTGCTTCTGGACAGGCATTTTATTACCACAGCAGAATTGATACAAGAGCAACATTGGACGCCAGGAGGTTTGATACCATCCCAACTCAAGAGTCTGGGGATGCTGACATAGTGATATTTGCAAGCACAGGGGTTTTTGTTGTTGTTGTTTGTTTGTTTGGGTTTTTGGCTTACAATAAGTCTACATTCATAAATCCATTATGTTGGAAATGTCTTGAATTGAAAAGACATTCAATACACCAAACCTAGTGAGCATCCTAACTTTGCTACCCAGAACCCTTTCAGAGTCCTGGTTGTTTCGTGCAATGGCACTGAGGTTGGACGGCTGTGCTCTGGCTGACTGTGACCACCCAGCATCAGCAGAGAGTACCGCATCCCATGTCACTAGCTCAGGAAAGGCTCAACACTCCAGGTCTAAATACCGAATTGTATCACAGAAAGGTGAAAAATTATGACTCTATCACAGGTCTGGAGAATTGATATCGGGGCCTTGGGGATGCTTTTCCTGTTGGCTACAGAACAGAAAGGCAATATTATCCCTAATGAGAAATGGGGCAAAAATGATCTCCAAAGCCCCTCAATCTTGAGGGAAGATATCCTGGTTTTCCTTCAACATTATTTCTCCTTCTTAAAACGTTAGTTCTGAATAACCAGGCCACCAGTCCTCAGAGGAGCAGGTCTCCCTCACAGGTACCAGAGATGAAACTGTCATGAGGACATCTACCTCCCACCAGTTGGGGTCCCCAGAACTGCATCCCACCATCCAGGGACCCCAGCACTGCATCCCACCATCCAGGGACCCCAGCACTGCATCCCACCATCCAGGGACCCCAGCACTGCATCCCACCATCCAGGGACCCCAGCACTGCATTCCACCATCCAGGGACCCCAGCACTGCATCCCACCATCCA
This sequence comes from Bramus lutescens, assembly GCA_001685075.1. NCBI lineage: Eukaryota > Metazoa > Chordata > Mammalia > Rodentia > Cricetidae > Bramus > Bramus lutescens. The sequence continues at coordinate 660,401 of LOEQ01001196.1, forward strand.
GGGACCCCACCACTGTCTCTTCCATCTCCAAGAGCAGGTTTCGGGTGGGCATGAGAGGGAAGGGTGGGAGCAGAAACTCAAGATTCTGAGTGCATTCAGCCATATTCCCCTCCTTCAGAACCAATCCCTATTTGGAAATGTTTGCAATCCCCTCTTCAGAAAGACTGATGACCTCAGGGCTAGAGAAATAAAACCCCTGCCTGTCTCGACTCAACAGGTTCTCCGACAAGCCAAACACAGCTGCACTTCAGGGGCTATTTTTAGACTCTATAAATTCTGGCCTCTTTCTCTTTGAAATATTCTCTACAGATTTGCCAAAGACTTTTTATCTCACTTCTGACTCAGTGACAATGATTTCATAAGCACCAATGGTACTTGTCACTGCCGTGGCCATTATCTGAAGAACACTTGGACAAAACACATGCAGCAGGGTTTCCTCCTCCTAGGAGGAGTGGCCCCTTGACTTCAATTGATTCCAGGGTCTGAATTATGAAGAAGAGAAGCTGCCACCAAACTAGCTTCCTTAGGGATTAAAAAAAA
>LOEQ01001196.1:666789-680230 GCA_001685075.1 Bramus lutescens
ACACACACACACACACACACACACACACGTACCGAGGACACTCAATTGTAGCCCACTGGTTCCTGGGTTGAGGTTAAAGTGGGCTTAGGTCCTTTATCTCAGTGTTTTCTGCTGATCAAATCTTGGGCAAAGTCACTTCCCTGGGCCTGTATTCTGGTGGGTGCACGGCAGATGAACGTCACAGGGTAAAGAGTAAGGGAAATAACTTGGGTAAAGAGGTAAGAATGTGCCTGTGTATAACAATCATTCAAAAAAAATACTAGTCGTCCTCATCGGTAGTTTTTAAACTTTATCTACCCTTATTTACCACTAAATAGGAGATGGGAGAGAAAGGTGCCCGGAGAAATGGTTTGGGGTTTAGGAGTGCCCACTGCTCTTGCAGAGGACTCAGGTTCAGTTCCCAGCATCTACAAAAGGTGACTTACAACCTCCTGTAACTCCAGTTCCAGGGGATCTTATGCCCTCTTCTGGCTTCTACAGGCCTCTGCACTCACACAGTACATATAAACACACACAGGCACACACAAACACATAAATAAAAAGCAAATAAAACCCAGTCTGTTACGCCAAATAGGAATGTACACTCTAGTGTCATGGAGTACTAGCACCATGTTGTGGGAACTCATTCTGCCAATAGATCTGGGGTACCAGCCTTAGGCTGTGACTTCTTGTCTGAACACATGACCTCTTATAAGGAAAAAGGGAGGTGGTTGCACACTCTCTCTCCCTCCCTCTCTCTCTTTTTCTCTCTCAGTGGTCAAAGGTCGAACTCTGCTTCCATTCACCCCCCTGGCAGAACAGAAGACCACAGTGGCTATCTGCCTTGCTTTGCATCAGTGAGTGTATCCTAATAAATCCTTACCATCCCTTTAAATGGGCTCTCTTGGATTTTCCTACAGCACCACAGAGTGACAAGCAGTCTGTGACGGCCTACATTTCCTTACCATCAACATTCTTCTTTTTAATGACCAGACTTGAAAATGTCACCTTATATAGCTGTCTTCCACCGTCTTCATCATCTATGACTCAGGGCCCGTTCTGGAAAACTGCCTCCAAGAAAATAGACTCTATGCATAGAACAAAAGGACCCCTGAAGGTAATTCCAGAGCAAGGTCTTCTAGAAAGTTCTGAGGATGTATTCCACCTCCCGAAGCCTGGGCTCAGATCCTATGAGGCTCCACTGCTGATGTGAACCCACTCTCCCAATGTGACCTTCAATCTGTACCACCCAGAAGGACCAATCCCCTCTCCCAGGAGAGCTCAGCCACAGAGCCTGTGACCTTGAGCTCCAGGGGTTAGCAGTTACGCTCCCCACACCTACGGAAACAGTGGGGGGGATTGAATTTTCCAAAGGTTCAAGAAATCAACTATGGGGCTAAGAGAGGTGACAACTCAGGAAGTTTAGGGAGAGGTGAGCTCTTTCCCAGGGGAGTTCAGCAGCTTCACAGCTTACTGGGTAAAACCTCAAGTTTTAATTTCAGATTGGATCTTAACAGAATAACCTTTGGCTGCGAGACTTTCATGAATATGGAACAACAGGAAAGAATAATAGGGAAAAGATAGCCAAGGTGACTCTCGGGACTAATAGTACGCTACACTACACTTGATCCTACCTCCGAGGTCAAAAGGCAGAGGGAGTTTATTCTCTTCTCAACCTGGAGCTTCCCCAACCATTATTTAAAGTTAGACATTCTTAGAACATAGGGAGGATTTAAAAATAAAAGTGAGCTTACTTTGGGAGGGAGTGGCAAATGAGCAGGAAGCACAGCACTCCCCATGGTAGGAGAAATCCTTGCTCTATGAAGAATGGAACAACCAAAAATAAACCTGACATCAACACGAAGCAAACTTTTGCAGCCCGTCTTCTCTGGGTGCTAATTTCTTTTCTTCCCAAGTGACTTAAACAAAAGAAAGGCGGGCAGGATGCTGGAAAGAACTCATCACGTTTAGTTAGCGTGGAGAACCTTGCAGGGCTTGTGTGAAGTAGAAGGAATAAGGTCGGACTTTCAGCAGGATGAAAATATACTGCTGAGTCCTGAGCTTTCTGCATGAAGTCACTGTCCCTTGTGTGTCTTGTTCCCTCTGTTTGGCTAGGAGTTGGGCAGAGCATCTATCTGTGGGGTGGTGGCCCCAGGAACCCCATTGTCATCTGCCACCCCGCTACATCCAAACAGGCTTGGCCTCCATCTCAGGATCCACAAATCTGGTTTCATAGATCTACGTCATATACAAAGCTTATATAGAGATGTATTCCTTAATATCTGCTTTCTTGTAACCTGATTTTGACAATGCTTCCCTGGCTAGTGATATTTGCTTCCATTTGCCTTAAACTTGAACCACCTGGGACTCCTTGAAGCGCTGAGGCGATGTTCTGTGACTTTGGGACAAGGTCATACAGGCACTGTAACAAACTTCCATGAGACACTCACTGTCATGCCCCCCAAGAATCCCCAAACAGTCCCTGCAGAGGGTCCACATTGAGAGGCCAACGTCCCACCTGAGGTCCCTGCCTCTGCCAGATACATGAGTGAAGATGCCTAGGGAATCCAAGCCCTGTGATCAGATCTCTCCAGCTGATGCCCCTAACATCATGAAATCCTACATATCATCCTTCCTGACCACTCTGTGTGACCCACAGATTCCACCAGCAAACAAAAGTGGCTGTTTTACATGTTCAAATGTTGAGGCTGCTGGAACTGGAGAAATGGCTCAGATGTTAGGGGAGTTTCCTAATCTTGCAGAGAACCCACGTTCACTTTCCAGCATCCACAATGGGTGGCTTACAACTGCCTGCAACTCCAGGTTCAAGACATTTAGCACCCTCCTCAGGCTTCTACCTGTAGCCACACACATGTGCATGTACTAGCAGAGACATACACAAATAATGGAAAAAAATGTTAAAAATGGGGTATCAGAGGTAGAACAGTAGAGACACCACCTTTCAAATAAAAAGAATTTGAGTGAGAACCCAAAGAGGCAAGCCACCAAGTGATAATGCACACTAACAAGATCATTGCAGAAGCAGACAAGGTTAAAATCCCAGCTTTGTGGAGAACAGCCTGTGGAGTCTAGACCAGTCATTTCTCAAAGACATCACTATGCAAACTGAAAAATGAGCCTAAGAACCTAGTACGATCGCCCTGAGGTTCAAAGGAGGCACAACACAGGAAGAAGTTTTGAAAGGAGTTTGATATAAAGTCACTGTGTGGGAGATCTTGCCCATCTTCATTCTGGACACATGACTTATGCTTCCACAATCCATTATAAAGACCAAAATTAGAACGAGAAGCAATGGTTAGAGCAGGAACAAGTAAAACAAAACAAAAACGAGAATGCTTCCAGACTTTCCAACCAACAGCAAGTGTTTGGAGCACCCACAGATGGCCCACATGCAAGGCAAAGACGAGCAGAACTCACTAGTCTTAGAGGAATGTCCACATCAAGTTAGCGTGTTTATCCTCGTAGCCGGNNNNGTCTCACATCTGAGCTGAGCTGGGTCAGACTCTTGACTACCTACCAGCAGGATTCTCTGGTCATTTCTTGTTCTTGAGGGTTGAATATGAATTTGACATGACCTCATTTTTGATCTAATCATTAGGAACTCAGGAAGCATTCTTTTTTATTTTCAGGTTTTTTGAGACAGGGTTTCTCTGTAGCTTTGGAGGTTGTCCTGGAACTAGCTCTTGTAGACCAGGTTGGCCTCAAACTCACAGAGATNGTCTCACATCTGAGCTGAGCTGGGTCAGACTCTTGACTACCTACCAGCAGGATTCTCTGGTCATTTCTTGTTCTTGAGGGTTGAATATGAATTTGACATGACCTCATTTTTGATCTAATCATTAGGAACTCAGGAAGCATTCTTTTTTATTTTCAGGTTTTTTGAGACAGGGTTTCTCTGTAGCTTTGGAGGTTGTCCTGGAACTAGCTCTTGTAGACCAGGTTGGCCTCAAACTCACAGAGATCCGCCTGCCTCTGCCTCCCGAGTGCTGGGATTAAAGGTGTGTGCCGCCGCCACCACCCGACTCAGAAAGCATTCTTCTTAATAATATGTTGGTAAAATTCTGAGAGGCTCCAATAGACAGACCATCAAAGTAATTGATAAAACCCTGTGGTTCTCACCAGCATGCGACTGGCAGTTCAGCCCTATTCCCCATCCTGATTTAAACAGAAATGCAGTCTTATAACTTTCTTCTAAAATTCTTAGACTAAATGGCAAGCAGCTTAGGACAGAACAAAGCTTGATGGGTCTTCAGATAGAGAGAGTGATGGTCGGCGTCAATCATTGGTTTGACAAGATGGAGAACTGCCCGGGAGATGGAGCTTTCCGCACATCCATGAGGAATTATTGTGATTAGGTTGCAGTGTGAAGACTAGACCACTGAGAGTGGCAGCAATCCCCAAGGAGGGGATCCTGGACTGGGTGAGAGTGGGATATTAGCGTGCACACACAATCTGTGTTCTCTCCTCCTGGTTGTGAATGTAGTGTAGCCAGCTCCCCTGAGCGCCTGCTGTTGTGACATCCCCACCATGACAGATGGTACCCTGGTGACGTCCCCACCGTGATGGATAGTACCCTGGAACTGTGAGCGGACTAAGCTGCTTTTTGTTAGAGTATTCTTTCCCAGTAAGTGAAAAGGAAACCAAGACCATCTGACTGCAACAGGAACCTCTTCCTTCCATATGCCCCAACCATCACCTATCTCATTGGATCTCCTTGGCTGCTCTGTGCCTATATAAGTACAGTGAGAATCCCTTGGCTGGGATCCAGACTTCCTCAGTCTACAGCGTGGGCTAGCACCAGGATCTCCCAGAGACTGTTTGAAATAATATCCTAGTTACTTTTCTCTTTTACTGATAAAACACACCAAGGCAATGCATGGAAGGAAGTTTATTTGGGCTTATGGTTCCAGAGGGTTATAAGTCCGTCATGGCGGGAAGCATGGTGGCCGGAACAGGAAGCTCAGAGTTACAGCCTTAACTGCAAGCATGAATCAGGGAGTAGAATGAGCAGTGGCACAATCGGAAAGCCCACTCCCAGTGATGCACTTCCTCCAGCAAGGCTGCACCACCTCGGCCCTCTCAAACCAAATCGCCAAGTGCTCAAACAACCAAGCCTATGAAGAGCACGCTTATTCAATCACTACAAATGCATTGCTGACTTACTGAATATATAATGAGACAGCTGGGGCCTAGCAACCTGGTTTCAACAACTCCTGGTGTGTGTGTGTGTGTGTGTGTGTGTGTGTGTGCGCGTGCGTGTGTATGATTCTGATGCCCATGGAAAGGTAAGAACCACTGGTCTTAAATGAGAGCCACAGACCCGAAGCATGGCACTACAAGAGGGCCCTGGGGCCTCTAATTCTCTCTGCCATTGGAATCACTTCCTAGCCAGGGTCCCTCTGAGTGTGTGGTACAGGTTCAGCCTTCTTGTGCAACCGTCTCAGACGTGTTATTGCTTCATTTCATTCCTGATCCTTAACCCAGCACTGATGTGGTTTTATACGAAGTCAGGTTCTCCATCAGCACAAGTTAGACGTTGCACCCTCTTAGCTCCTCAGATAACTTGTCTATGAGATGTGGCCTGCAGTCACCCTGCATGCCTGCAGTGGGACCCTGGCCAGCCAGCAGCAGGTGCAGACACTCAGAAAGGCCATGAATTCCCCATCTCCTGCCCTTAGTAAGTGGCTGTACTGAGGGACTGTCAATTAGCCACCTCATACAGCAGTATCTGGACCCTGAGTTTCTTCTGTTTATAGTCACCCTGAAGTCTAAGAGAGTTTCTTTTCAGAAAAAGTAGGTCGTATACTTGAGGCCCAGTGACCCTGTGTCTTAAGCAAGTGGACAACGACAGGCCTGCTATTCCTTGATACTTTCCCAGCATGCAGTGCAAACAGCCTCACCTGAGCCCTTCTCTGATTGCTGAGTTAGGATGTTTTTATTCTTAGTTCTCTCTCATCAGTAGGGTCATCCCTCGGGTTCCCTAGCATGACCCATGAGCTGAGTGTTAAAAATGTTTCCTCAGCTCTCTGGAGTTATTCTATGGCATCATCACTCTTTTCTATGATTAAGAAAATTGAAATAAGAGCCTCCCTATCTGTGTAACCTGAAGAAAGCTCTCAGATGTCAACATTTGGTGGAAAGCTGCACATGTGCCCACTTGGCCTCACATAGGTCAATTTCAGATGTCGCGTTTTCTTTCCTAGGAATCTCCCATAACCCTTAGCTGCATTCATAATGATATACCCCCATGAAGTCTAACAGGTCAGACCTCAGGGAAACAACAGAGAAAGGTGATGCCTGTCTGGTCAAAGGAACCCTAATTATACACATTCAGAAGTATCAAACCTTGCCATAATTAACAAGAAACTCAAAATGCAGCCTGGCCTTCATATTCCATTTCACAGCTGCATCATTCCCTCACCAACACCCCCAAGTGTTGCTGCCCAGCTGATATCTGATTGGTCCAGCTTTTGAGCACTTAACATATAAGAATAGTGATAACCAGAATAGCCCACGGGACTACAAAGCTGCCCAGCAAATGCTGCCAAGCTCTTAAAAGGTTCATCCAGTTGGGTCTTTGCTACACCCAAGAGGTCATCCAAGGCTAGGGGTGGTCACACCCAGGGCAGAAATTCTGGGTTATTAGGGATCTAGGCAGCTGTTCAGGGCATGGCAAATACATTGACCAACCTTAACTCAGGGGAGCTGGCTTCTCACAGTCGCATGACGCTAAAACAGTTTAAATTTTCTCACTGGCATGATCCAATGATATGCACCCCCAAAGCCGTTTCAACAATAGCAGCAAGTCAGATGCTTAATCTAACCCAGATTTATGTTCATCTACAGCTATTTGCTGGAGGTCTATAATCCATCATGCCAATGTTTTCTAGTATTTCCTTGGCCGAACACACAAAAGTCATGCCAACGGACTTTAGCATGGAATCTCTCCCATCTCCACAGCTTCACATCTGACTCTACCAATCTAGCAAAACCCCCAGCTTCTCTTCTGTGCTCCAGCACTTCTCGGCCATCTTAGGTCAGAGCCTAGGATGATACCCATTGGGCAATCTTGTCAAAGGAACATTGCTTGAGTCAATGTTAGATGGAAACTCTACTGTTGTTCTGCCCATGTGAAAAGCATTCCTTTATGGTACAGACCCTGGGAACAGTGACCCTGGCTCCTATTTAACTATATATTTACATCTATGTTTAAAATGTTATCTCTCTCTGTGTTTCTGTGTGTGCATGTACTTTGATGCACATGTAGAGGTCAGAGGGTAGCTTTGTGGCATCTGGCCTCTCCTTCCATCTTTATGTAGGTTTTGGGGACTAAATTCGGGTCGGCAGACTTGCATGGCAAACACCTTTACCTGCTGAACCATCTTGTTGACCCTGTGTCTGTTTTTAACAAACTTTTATTTCTGAAGTAGCATATGATGCATAAATTGCAAAAATCATTACAAAAACTTTTAATGTACTTTTCACACAGTGTAGGGTCATTAGCCACCTAACATCAATGCTGATCGTACTTGACACCCATGATCTTGTCACTTCTTATATATGCCAGCCTCCTGTGGCCCTCTCAGCCCAGGGCTGTACATCATAGGAAGCAGGATCCTACTTGGATAAGTCAACCAATCCCTAACTGGAGTTTAGGTATCACTTCAGGATCTATAGGAACCTAGGAAAGGGAGTCTAATGGAGCCAGAAAGAATAGCAGCCATATGCCAGGCACCTTCTGGGGCATTGTGGATAAACCATCTCTAGTAACCCTTATCACAACCCCATGTTATCTCCATCTCATGGAAACTGGGTCACCAGGGAAGCAGTAAGTGTGCCTTAGTCTCAGACTCTTGGGTACAGGGGGTTCAGTTCACATTCCAGCTCTGCCCTCACTCTCTGCAGGACAGCAATTCCTCACTGAGGTCTGGAGAAGCTCAAGTCCAGGCCTGCTTTATTTAATCCCTTGAAGCTTATGTGGGTCTTGAAGCTTAGCTTGCATTTCAGCTCTGCAGGATGTCTGTTAATTCTACTGAGCATCTTTCTTTTCCGCTTTTACCCATAAGTCTGGGTGTGACTGCAAGACCGGATGAGCCTCAGGACTCAGCCCAGCACTGAACTTGCACACACAGGCCGTCAACAGGTGCCTGTTGAATTAAGGGGCAAGTATATTTGTCTTGGTGATGTGTCATGATTTTTAAAAAGATACCCATTCTTTTGGTGGCTGCTTCCTCTTGCCGTAAATCTGTAATAATTGAGTGACAAGGGCAGAGGAGAAAGGATCACATTTTCTTCCATTAAGATGAACAATCAACCAGGCTGCAAAGGATTCAACTAAATTTAGCCTGAGATGTGGGCTATCAAAGAGTCTTCTGCAGTACATAAGCCCACCAAAAATATGACAAAACAATTAGCTCAGCACAAGACTGATGGAAGCCCATAAATAGTGGAGCAGCTCGAGATTGTCATTCCGGCCCGCGCTATCTTTAAGCAGGTCTTATTGATGAGAGGGTCCTAGCAAACATCTATGGATATGGAATGCCACTAAGTTCTTCTAGCACTGAAGCTGGAAGCTAAAAAGGAGTCTTGATATAAATAGAAAAGACCTATGAAGCCAAACTATGGAGAGAAAACCCTGTATCGGTGCCACCTAAACCTCAGGATCACAAAATGTCCCATGGTCAAGGACTTAGGAAAGTGAGGCATCTTCTCTCCTTGGCTGTTTGGTGCTTCTAAAGCTTTGTAATTCAGAATCCTAGCTACTGGGGGGGGCATATTAAGTGCGCTTTATTCTAAAAAGTATCTGAATATGAAATTTTATTTTATTTTATTTTTTTTTTCGAGACAGGGTTTCTTTGTGTAACAATCCTAGCTGTCCAGAAACTAGTTCTTGTAGATCAGGCTGGCCTCAAACTCACAGAGATCCACCTGCCTCTGCCTCCTGAGTGCTGGGATTAAAGGCTTGCACCACCATTGCCCAGCCTTATTTTATTTTTTAATGTAAGACCTGTTCCCATCTGTGATGCCTCACAGGCTGGAGGATCTGAATACTTGGTCCCTAGCTGGAGACACTATTCTGGGAGGTTGTGGATCCTTCTGGAGTGTTGTGGAACCTTTAGGAAGTCGAACCTAATAGGAGATTGTGGGTCATGGAGGGTAGACCTTGATGGAGGGTGGATTCTCACTTTCTGTTCAGCCGTGGGGTAAGGTGAGATGCCCAGCTGTTACCATGAAGTCACTTCTCAGGCCTCCCTGATCCAATTGACTATAGCCCCTCCAATAGTAGGGCAAGGTAAGACCTTTTTCCCTTAAGTTGATTTTTGTCAGGAATCGTGCCATCGCAACAAGAAAGTAACTAACACACTATCCATTTCTAAAATGCCAGGGAACCAGACAACAGCCTTGATGTTACAAGGGGATTAAATCCAGAATCGAAGTCTCACTGAGGACTATAGTCCATAAAAATGGTTGTTTGGTAAGCAGCTGCTGTTTGCCAGAATGACAAAGACATCAGAAGCTCACAGTGACAGTGTCAGAAGCCAGTCCCAGAAAGGACTTCAGATGGGCATGGGGGACTTAGAAGATGACATCAGTAACAAAAGCTGAGGGGACATCAGTAGCTGGAACACCAACTCCAAGTTACAAAGAATCTGTTCACTAGAAATGACAGTCTGTACCCAAAGACGATTCCCACAATAAGAGAGTGATACCCAAGGAGCTGGCAAGTGCCAGAGTCTGAGATGTGCAGTAGAAAATCCATCTTGTTCAAACCTAAGCTATAGAGGTATAGAGGGCAGCTCCAGGACCATGGCCCCATAGAAGGAGGCTCCAGGGCCACGGCCCCCATAGAGGGCGGCTCCAGGACCACGGCCCCATAGAAGGAGGCTCCAGGACCATGGCCCCCATAGAGGGCGGCTCCAGGGCCACAGCCCCCATAGAGGGTGGTTCCAGTGCCACGGCCCCCATAGAGCGTGGCTCCAGTACCNTAGAGTGCAGCTTAAACTGAAATATATGGCTTCAGCTGAAGACTTCATTCTGACAATCCCAAATTTACAGGGACAAGGTAAATTTCCAGATGCCCCCCATGCCAGCCTTAAAATGTAGGTGTACTTGGGTGACCAAGTGTTCAAAGTTGACAGTTAGGTTGTGATCCAATAGGCTAATGCCTGCCCATGATACCAAACTATTTTTTTTTCCACAGCTGTTCAAGAATTTCTTGGACAATAGACAAAAATTAACTCAAAATAGATCACTGATCTAATGTAATAGCTAGCACGGTGCAACTTCTAGAAGAATATCTTAAGCATATGTTCATCTTGGACATAGTCCAACATCTTTGAACATTTATTGGGCAGTTAGTCAATGTCAATTACTCTGCTTGGTGCTGGGGAGATGGAGACAAATGAGACAGTCATGAATGCCAAATATCTTAAAGTCTTCCTAATGCTCTTTATGGTTTTATTGTTTTTTTAAAAAATCACTCCAAATCTTGTTGAGTTCATGTGTATTTCTTTCCAGTACTCCTATGGTTATAATCCAAGTCTGTGGAATTTGGAACTCATCAATCAATCAGGTACGGATGTGATTTAGAGCACGCCAGCTTGTCTCTGACAAGACGGATGGAAAAGCTGCTTTAGTTTTCATCCACTGCAGTGACAAACACCGTGAGCCGAGTAAGTCAGGAGGGCAGAGGGTTTGCTCCAACTGCAGGTCACAATCTATCGCTGCAGAAAGAGAGGACAGGAACTCACCAGGGCCCTGAAGGCAGGCCTGCTTTGCCATTCCACACGGCACTGTCTCTGCTAGAGAGTTCACTCACAGACAAGGGAGTAGAGCAGAAAGGGTGGGGGAAGACTTCTTGCTGGTTCATGAGGAAGCAGACTCATGCTCAGCTGGTTTTCTTAGAACAGCCCAAGAGCACTTGGCAGGGAATGGTTCTGCCCACAGTGGGCTGGACTCAGCTGCTAATAATCAAGACAATCTCCTGTAGACACGCCCACAGGCCAGTCTATTCTAGACTGAGGCTCTCCTTTCAGATGACTCTAGGCTGCATCAAATCGACAGTTAAAGCCAATCAGAGCAGAGGTACCAAGCCCAGGGAAAGCCTAGGCTGAAAGTACAAACGTCCTTCAGGAACAAACACCACTGCTTCACCCAGACCCACATACAGCTGCCAAGAGAGCAGAAGAACGGAACTAGCTGTGGTCCTGAGTGACGGGATGAGAGATGATCAACTCCAGGGAGCTGGCATGCAAGGAGAAAGGTGGAACAGCATGGCTTGTTCCTGTCATAGGCATCTTTCCAAACACTGGTAACGATGAACATGACCAGTTTATATGAAATTCTTCTTCATTTTCTCACTGAGCCGTGAGAACAAAGGAAGAAACGAATTAGAAATGACAGGTACAGATAAATTCACTAATGGACTCACAAACTGGTGACCTAAAGAAACTCAGCATACTGGGCTTGGAGAAACAGGCAGTGAGGGTGGGTAAGAGGACAGGCCAGCAGTGGGTGCTTAGGGGTACAGCTAGGAGAGGAGCGTGTGACCACATAACTGAAGGAAGGGCTTTTGGGTGGTGGATATTGTCCAACACCGGACAGGCAGCCATTCACAGTGGTGTTCCTCTACAGCCAGACGGCCAAAGCTGAGCGATGTCCGCCACGGGTCCTGGCACCCCACTTGTGACTCTGCTCTGAGACTCACAGGAACCCCAGCAGTAGAGCAGCAGCTGCAGGCAGAGGGTCTGAGGGAAGGCAGGTGCTGCGGTTCCCAGGCATTGAATCCAGGTAGGGAGCATTATTTGTGACACACAGGAAATGTTTCTGCCCTGACTTCAACACAGGAAGTGCTCGCTCAGCAATCCGCTCACTTCTTCCATCCGCACCCTGCTCCTGCCCCAGCACCTCTAACCACTGAGTGTGCTAAAAAGAGCTGACAGAGGACTCCCTAGAAGGCTTGTATTTGAGTCTGCGGCTGAGTCAAAGGGAACAGGTTTCTTTATGTGCTCAGCAGGGCTTCCTATGATGTCATCGGAGAGCATGCAGTCCACTAGAAAATTGCATGCCTTGACATACCAGCTGGGTACGACGCTGCAATGGTGCTATGATGTGGGCCTCTCCAAGGAACAGATGACAGTCGTCAGGACCCTGGCGAGATGCTCTGAAACCCTAAAAAGATTTTTCAGACCCTCATTGCCATCTTCATGGAACTCAGGCTCCAAATTCCCCACTTCTAGAACCATCCTTCCCAACCTGCCCTAGAGCAAAGGCAAGCTTTCTAAGATCAGTGCTGCTCCAAACCTCAGGGGAGGGTCTATCAGTTGACGGTAGCAGTGTTTCTATCTGTACGAGTCCACTCAGGCCTGTTTGTAACTGTTCTAGACCCCCAGATGAAGAACCATGGCTTTACCCTTGCACTGTCCAGTGTGGTAACCACTACCCACATGTACCCAGTGAGCATGTTAACATGTGGCTGAAATATACACCACATATCAAGACCAAACACAGGACAAAATGGAAATGTCTTCGTGATCGTTTTGACATCAGAGGCTGCAGCTTTCTCGTCTAGCAAACTGACAGTCGATGCTGTGTATGCTGAACTGTGTTCTCCCTACGGACGTGGCTGTTTGGATAGCAGACTTTTGAAGGGTTGTGGAAAGTGAGGCTGCTAGGCTGGCCCCTTAAATGCTGTGGACGGTGCTTGTGTGCAGAGGGAGTTTGAATACAAACACAGACGGCAGGTGTGTCTGTACAGGGAAGGTGACACGCAGAGACAGTGGCTGCAGCAAGTCAAGGAAATGGACGTGTGAAGAAAGTAAGCCCATTGACTCACCACTGCTAAGACTAAGGCCAGAACTGTGAACAAGCAAATGTTACGGAAGTCACCTAAGGGGTGGCTTTTGTCAGGGCAAAGGAACACTGGTGTTACTAAGATTAATTTTGTCTATTGAACTTTCACACTGACTACCAGAAAATTTATAATTATGCATACAAATATTGACATCTACACACATGCACACACATGCACATACTCACATGCACACATACAATCATACAGTGCTACTCTTGGGTTTCCACAGTGGAGGAAACTGCTTACTCTGGCAGAAGAATGACAACTTAGTGATTTCTCCCTTCACCTAGATCAAAGGTCTCAGGGTTCAGCACCACACTCGGCAGCAAGGCTGCTGCCACACCTGGCAGAAAGCCAGCCAGCTGCCTTTCTGTTCAGGTGGTGGTTTGGTTTCCTTTAAAGCAACAAATCTTTGAACAATTTCCGGACTAGTTTGAGTCACTTTGTTCCTTGTTCCTTCCCTTTCCAGGCAGGGTGAGCTAGCCAAGGAGGTGAATGCCACCGAGCACATTCAACCCCACAATTGCCACCTGCCGCATCTTTGTTATTAAACAAACAAAATCCAAGCTTTCGTAAAGGCTAGCCAGA
>LOEQ01001196.1:680248-694619 GCA_001685075.1 Bramus lutescens
CTGCAGCTACAGCTGAGTGGATTCCCAGACACTCACTGTGTGCATGCTTGTCACACTGGCCTTCAGGACCTCCTCACTTCATCCCACACCAGTCCCATGAGACTGGGATCTGGCCACAGTGCTTTCTCTCTTATATTTATAACCAGTGGACAGTATTATTCACCAAGCACTTCTGTATTCTCCAACCCTAAAATGGTTATGTTCATATGGTCTCAGTCACCAAATTAGTTCAGGGTTAGAGAAATTTATTATAAGAGAAGAAAATTCTACCCTTAGAAGTTCAGTCCGTTAAAAAAAGGCGAGCACATGGAGGGTGTGCATGTGTCCTGAGTCTAATGACGACACTCCCCTGCCATAAGCCAAGAAAGACAAATACAGGCAGGGAGGAAGTGCTAAGAATTGAGTCTGAGGGCTCTGGGGGGCGGTAGCTTGTACGCTCCAGTAAGATAGCAATTGCCTCAGCAGAGGATTAAAAAGAACTCATTCTACAAAAATCTTAAGATTGTTGAAGTCACGGGCAAGACAGATTGAAAAGGAGGATGGGCCCTCCAGTACCCACAACTCTGCTCTCCTTGGCGCTCAGAGCATGGGTGATATGAGACAGATGCTTGGGGTACCAGTAGCTGTTACCTCAAGTTCTCCAGATGCCATGGGAAACCCAGTATGGACTCACCCAGAGACAGGCCGCCAGGGCCGGGCATGTTCTGCCTCAGTCAACAAGTCACAGGAGTACCACACCGCATACGTGACCATCAGGTCCCATTATCTGTCCAAGGCCACAGAACTAGTGAGGCACCAGATGGACCTCAAACCCAAGACTCATAGCTCATCAGCTGGAAGGTGTTCAATACGTTTGGCTGTCAATATCAGATCCCTAAATCTAATTCTGATGCATGCAATGTGATGTATATAACTGGGTTCTTTGTAAGGTTAAAAAAGAGAATAGAAAGCAGTTAGCATGGGATAAATGTCAAATAAAAGAGAGTTACTGTTGTTAAGACTCATCACTTTATTATTAGCGTGTGTGTGTGTGCGTGTGCAGGCCAGGGGACAGCCTGCAGGAGTCGATTCTCTTTCTACCACGCAGGGTCCAGGAATCAAACCCTGGTCACCAGGCTTGGCAGCAAGGGCCTTTACTTGCTGAGCATCTCGCCAATCCAGTTTAAACACAGAACACTTAGCAGATTCAAAAGAAAAAAGCAACGTGTCAAACTCTTCTTACAATCCTCCTGGAATAGGAAAGGACAGACTTTCTTGGACACTCCTGCATTCACTACAACCCTCAGGTCACAGGGCAGCGCCTGTTTTTGGAGAAGACCCTCAAAGTCCCTTCTTGGAAGATGAGGGTTTATTCTGTCTGGAGGCATTCCTGGCTCTCTAGCGAGCCTTCTGCCACCCGGCACACATCCCACAATCAGAAAACTCCATCCTCAGAACAAATCACTGAGGAGGCTGCGTCCCAAACCTGCCACCTGCCAAGGAGAAAAAGGGCCACTTTCCTCACACATGCTGTCACATGGATGGTCTCTCAGCTCCCTGGACCCTAAGCAGGCTGAGCTGAGGCAAAGAGAAGGAAACCCCGTCACAGTGTTCCACTTCCTAAGATGTGTCACAGCGCCTTCCTGTCCTCAGGAAGGAAAAAGACATTCCCAGCATATGTCCCCAAACTCTCAACTGTTAAAGGGAACCGCTCTGAATCATGTTCTGTAAGCTGTCCACCGACAATAACATCCTTCAGGCAGTGACCTAGAAGAAACCACAGGCCACAGCAGCCCTCCTGCTGACACATACCAACAGGATGCAGTTTCCTTGCCGACTGGAAATATGCTGAGTCCCACCACCCAGGCGAGGGACTCTCAACTCTGTGGGTGAGGAGCTCTCATAAGACTGGGAAGCTCTCATGCTACCTGCAAGAAGGGCTCCCATGACTGGAAAGTGTTAATACCACCAGTGGGAACACTCCCACCTGTGGGGAGCATCCCATCTGTGGGGAGCATCCCACCTATGGGGACACTCATAAGACTGGGGAGCCCTTATGCTACTTGTGAGGAGGGCTCCTGCAGCTAGAAATTGTTACTACTGCCTGTGGGAGCACTCCCATCTGTGAGGAGCACTCCCACCTGTGGGGAGCGTCCCCCCAGAGTGGTAAGCTCTCCTCTAACTGGTAAGCTCTTGTGCCTCCTGCAAGGAGGTTCCACACCACCTCCACCCATGAGGACTTCTCTCACCCCGCCTACCAGGTACTCTCTCACTACCACGATGAAGGACGGGAGCAGCATCTGTTCTTCCTGAGACTAATTCATTTGTGAAACCACAGTCAACTACCAGCTGTCACCTTTTTTGGTCACTCCTAACTCTCTCTGGGCACCTATTTCTTCTGATTTGGGGCTTCTTGATCTGTGAACCCAGAACAACCATCTCATCAAGGAGCCTGCTGTTCGCATCAGCTCTCTTGTGCTGGAATCCGCAGCAAGTAGGCCCCCAGGCCCTTCGTGTGCCCATTACCAGTAGCTTGAAGGGCCCTTGTAAACCGGCCCATTAAGATAAGCGAGGCTCCAAGTCTCTGTTTCAGGTATAAAAGTCATCATGGGAGAGTCACATGGTCATGTGCTGCCGCCTTTCCTGTGTAATTCATTATTTGCTTCCTACACTTTTTCTTTTGTTTCCTACCATCTGCTTCCAATCAGTTTTTAATCCTCTGAATACCAATGAGCCATGTCTCGATCCATTCCGGATAGGAAAACAGAGAGAGAGATGGGTGACACCGAGTGATGGGCCATGAAGCTGGAGTTTTCCAGACCCCTTCAAAGACCTTGAACTGTGACAAGTCTTCCTTTCTAGGCAGAGGATGCTAATGTCACAATGGGAAGGAGGTAACAAACATAAGATCCTGTGGCTGGCAGGAGACCGAGGCCGGCCAGCTCTTGCCATCTCGAGCAGGAGAAGCCTGCAATTCATGTGCTTTGCACATGGTGAATCAGAATGAATTCCTATCCACCCTGGGCATGAGCATCCAGAAAGGGACTACTTACATATTCCAGGCAATTCTGTAACAGGTCTCACGCCATAAGCCTAAAAATGTTCCCTCTTTGTTGTTGCTGTTGTTGTTGGTTGGTTTTGTTTCTTGAGTCAGACCAGTCTAGAAGTCAAGATCCCACTACTTTGGGTTTGCCTGTGTCCTTGGGACCATAGGCCTACAACACCACACCTCATTTGCTCTTCTTTAAGGACCTAGTGATTCCACCCCATCCTCCACACTGCCACCTTCTGCATAGCTTTAGGGCCCTGAGGATAGAAAGCAGGAGATGCAAGATTACAGAAGTCTTTTAAATGATCAGCTCAGGGTGAATCAACCCGAGACCTTGAATATGGCCTCTCCCGTTGCGTCTGAGGCCCACAGAGATGCAAACTGAGGCAGCTGTGTGTGAATGAACCCAAAGACCCATATGGCCTGCTGAAAACTCAGGTTAGCCCGAGTGCAAAGCGGAAAGGTCGTGTTGACCTGGACATGACTGTTTCTGTCCACTGGGTCTTGAGGCTTTATTTATGGGACTAATGCCCTTGACATCTCCATGTTCCACAGTGGCATAAACTATGAGCTGTCTGCCCAGCGCTCATCTCACCTTTATTAACAACTACACTTCAATAACTGCACCACCCAACACAGCAGCTAAACCTGGCAAGACGGCTCAGCAGATAAAAGCACTTGCTGTCAAGCTTGCTGACCTGAGTTCAGTCCCTGGAACCCACAGTGCAGGAGAGCACAGACTTCCACAAGTTTTACTCTGATCCAGGCACACACACCTGCACACAAGTGCGTGCATGCACATGCACACACACATATACACGATCCATGAGCCCCACCACGGTGAAATTTAAATGAATTATAATTAAATAAAAGCAAAAAGCCAGTTCTTTAGTTGCACCATATTTCTGGGCTAGGTAGCAACATGTGGCTAGTGGCCAGCGGCCAGCATGCTGGATGTTCCTATCTTCATGGCTGGTTCTTTGGGCTATGAAACTGGTGGAGTTTGCAAGACACGCAGCCAAAACTGGCATCTCACATCTGCCTTTTTAAGATGCAGACGGTCAATGGATTGTAAGTCACTGGTGGCTCTTTAAAGGGTCTCAGGTTAGACCACCAGCATCCTGGGACTTTGTCTTTCCTTTGTACCTAGAAGGCATACAGGGGTAGCTGGACTACAGCAGCAGCCATGGAGTGGGGGCAGGGCATTCTGAGCATCAGCTCCTATTTCTGTCCCAGTGGCCCCCTCTTCTCTAGCTTTTTACCCTGTCAATGATCTCAGTGAACTTCATGGCCTTTCAAACATGGCCTCTAAGAGCAAACTGCAAGGCTCACTCTTAAAATAGGTTCCACCTGCACACTAGCGACACAGAAGCCACCTTTTACAGTTAGGGAACCATGTGGAAATTATGCAGGCTCCACTTTGAAAATGTCTTCCAAATTTGACTCCATCTCACCATCCTAGCTGCTGTCACCCCAGGCAGAGCCACCATCTCCTCTTCTGACCATTCTCAGGATCTGCTCACCAGGATGGTTTCTATCCCACTTCCATCATCCATTTCAACCCAGCAGCCAGATCATGTCCTTTAAATAAGTAAGTTACACCTGCTCATGTCTCTCCTGCAGCTCCTGCCTCACTCAGGTCACAGGCATGGTCCTTCTTGTGACCGTGAGGCTCCACACAGTCCCACTCAATAGTCTGCTCCCTGACCTCCTTCTCTCTCCATGCTCCTGGTCTGCCTCCCTTTCCCTGCCTCAGTCTACACACCCAGGGTCCATCATAGCACTGCCTCCAGAAGGAGTGTGCTGACTCCCGAAGCTCCTTCAAGTGTTGGCTCAAATCTTGTCAGTGAGGTTGCTTGACCACCCTAACTCTTAGCTGCACCCCCAGGTTGTATTCACCCTGATCTAGGTTCTCACCCAACCCTAGCCCTCATTACTGTTAATGCATCACCTCTCTTCCTCCACTGAGAGGTCAGCCCCAAATGCAAGAATCTTTGCAGTTACGAATAAAGCTGAGGCCCACCAGCCTAGCGCACAGTAGGCACAATATGCTCATTTCCTGAGTGAGTGCACTGTCAATCGAGTAACATCCTTGAGCCACAGAACCAGCATCAGCAACTTCACCCAGAAGACAGACGATTCATCTCGATGAGTTTACAATCCTGTAGTCAGGGCTCAGTCCCTGGCAGCTCCATGGAATTCCTAGCTTACAGCTGGCTCTATGGAATCCAAAGGTATCATGCTTAACTCAAAGATGCAGTGAGAACAGACCCCAGCTCTGCAACCCCTTCTAAGGGATCAATGTACCGCCTTTCTAGGACCTGGAATGCACACCTCTGGTCCAGGCAGCAGACAGTAGTCAACAATAGATAGGTGGCAAGCAACTTGTTGCTGGAATCACCTTCATCAAATGCTGACCATCCTCTCCTGGGAGAACAGAAACCCAACTGTGGAGAGCCGCACTGAAGTCATAGTGAAGACATGCCCTTCCAAGATCCCAGGGGTGTGTGTATCTAGATTCACAGGACACCATTGTTCGTGGTGTTGCTATGGAAAACGTGCACCCTGAAATAACACTGTGAAACAGATCCAAACTGAGGGACCTTCTATAAAATAGTTGGCCTGTCCTGGCACAAAAGATCAAAGCCAAGGAAATCATTCCAATCCAAAAGGACACGACAACCCAATGTGACTCAGGCTCCAGGACTGACTTCTCCTTCAGAGGACATGGGAACAGCTAGAGAAGTTTGAGCTAACATACACTTTTAGCTTCCTGATTTCAACAACTGTTCCATGGCTACAGAAAAGAATTTTCTGGATTTTAGTATCTGTGGCTGATGTGTGCAGAGGGAGGTGAGCATTCTGTCTTCAACGCTCCCTCGAGAGGTCTGAAGCAGGAATACTGGCAGAGCAAGTAAGACAAAGGCTAGCAGACAGATGCTTGGTGAAGCCCTTCCAGCGTCTGTGTGCATCTCATAGATTCTTCACTTTTGAAGTGTAAGATTTCAAAACAAAAATATTTTATGTAACACATGTGTATGAGTATACATGCTAATGTGGGGGCAGGGGACAGGGAAGGAAGAAGAGAGAGAGAAAAAACAGGCTCACAACTATTTGTCAAAGGTTTGGTTTGTTCCAAATTAATTTTAATCCAGTGTTTTCATGGCTCATTTTTAACCCCTCCTCATATAACCTCAGACTAATCAAATGCTTGCTGAGAAAATGAATCCTTTGTTAAAGGGTCTGAAACCATTTCCCAAAGTCAGAGAAAAGAGGATATGACCTTGCTGAAGAGCTGGTTCAGAGGTTAAGGGGACTGCCTGCTCTTGCAGAGGACCTGAGTTCAGTTCCCAGCACCCACACAGAAACTCACAACAGTCTCTAAACTCCAGTCCTGAGGATCCAGAGCTCTCTTTTGGCCTATAGTGGTACTGCATTCATAAGGTGCATATAGTATGTGCAGGCAAAACACTCATAAAATAAAAATAAATCTTTTTTAAAGAGGACACAATATTCATAGACTTACTAAAAGTAACCAATTTAACTAGGAAGAAATAAAAATCTGGATTTACATTGTTAGAAAAAAAAATTTAAGTCAACCTGTTAAGCCCTCAAGATGTTGGTTTTCTTATCCCAACAATAAAGCCTCCAGGTAAGTGTCCTTCCTTCCTTAGGACCATCCACCAAGGACTCATCCACGTGTGACGGAAGAATAAACATGGAAGTTCACGTCTGTTAGGTGTCCCTTCCTGATGTGGGATTCCCTTCTGTATGCTGTGACTACCATTAATGAATAAAGAAAACTGTCTTGAGTCCTTGATAGGACAGAACTTAGGTAGGTGGGGAAAACTAAACTGAATGATAGGAGAAAGAAGGGCAGAGTTAGAGAGAAGCCATGCAGCCCCACCAGAGACAGACACCAGTTGGAATTTTGTTGGTGAGCTACAGCCATGTGATGATGCACAGATTACTAGAAATGGGTTAAATTAAGATGTAAGATTTAGCAAATAAAAAGCTAGTACTAATGGGCCAAGCAGTAATTTAAATAATATAGTTTCTGTGTGATTATTTCAGGGCTGAGCAGCTGGGAACCAACAAGCGGACTTTTTCCAACACTTTCCTTAGAACCATCATCCACCAAGGACTCATCCATGTGTGATGGATGGGTAGGCATGGAAGTCCACATCAGTTAGGTGTCCCTTCCTTATAACCACCATCCACCATGAACTCAGACATGCGTGATGGAAGGGTGGGTGTGGAAGACCACAGAGCTGAACAAGCCCCAGACACAAAAGCTCTACCTGGGAAAGAAGAGACAGGGCTCAATCCTCACCTGGAATCTGAGTGGACGGGAGTTTGGCAAGGCAACCCTTAGAGGCAATGAGGAGCCAGCTGCTAAGCAAGGGCAGGTCCACGGCCAGTTGTTCCTGAGCCATGTGAAGCTCACTTAGAAAGTCAGAGAATTCCCTCAATGCCTTCAGAACAGATGTAGAGCCAGGAAAGAATGATGGTACAATTTCAGTTACCTTGATACTCTGTCCTCAGTGAAAGTGATTGCTAAGAAAAGAACAGGACCAGCCCTTAGGTCTTACTTGATCGAGTCACCTGGCAAGAACAAAGTGTCAAAAACATGGCTCCAAGAATAGCCACTGCCCCTGTCCACTCATCAGGACTGGGTCAGAGTCAAGCTGAGAGGAACGCTCCAGGGTCGAAGGGGGTAGGAACTTCTGTCACCAGTACTTATCCTCCACAAACGCTCGACGCTCTGTCATTTATTCTTGTTTAACACAAAGGCCTGCAGGACAGGCGCTCAACACCACACATACATGCCATGCGGGGTAAGGAATAAGATCTCAACACGTTTCAATTAAAAATGTAGATACCGTCTAATAAGCTCAGCCAAAACACAGACCGCCTCTGAAGCAGACGTAAAAACATAGCTGTGGTCTGGCAGTTACATGGACCCCGAACATTCCTGTTCCCATCAGTTTTCAAAGCCAAATGAAACAGGATAAATGACTCTGATAAACAGCTGTGTGTACGGTATGAGTCGATGCCAGCCCCTCTTGCTAACAAACACAGTCGGTGTTGTGAGCTTGCGGCAGCCGGCTCACAAGAGTCTACAGTTGTGTTTCTAAGAATGGTGCAGGTCAGGGCTCAACACACACGTTAGTAAAAGTTAAAATGAAAAAAAGTTTAACTCCTAAGTTTTTAGGAGTTAAAACATTAAGGTCTCAAATTCTCAAAAGTCATCCTAGTTATTACTGAATTTTACTACGGTTCATGCTCCTGAAGGTGCTTAGCAGCCCTAACATGCTATATAAAAAAAATGCTGTCACACATTTCTTTCAAAGCAGCCTTCCTGGTGTCAGGCGGCTTGAAATCAGCCATGGTGAAAATATTACACCAGGAAACAGCAGAAGGCCTCAAGTTAGCTGCCCCCGCCCCGATCAAAAGCCTGATGATAAACATGAGAAGCACACCAGTCCTCTGGAAGGCCGAGCACCCAAAGCTCTCTGGGCTCACACGCCGACAGAGCTGCTCTGGGGAGTCTGTGGAGAAGCCTTTTACTAGTTCTACAGCTATGGGCAACTTCCTCTAACTTTGCTCCGTAAGAGAAGAGCGGAGGGCACACGAGTTCTAAGCAGTCATCTATGGAAGCAATGCAGCCATACTGTGGTTTAGAAGCCAGACTTTCTGGGTTCCAGTCAGCCAGAAGTTCCGGGCAATTCCTTACCTCTTCTATGCCTTATGTCCTAAGCACTATAATGAGGACAATGACAATAACTACTTCACAAGGGGTAACGGACAGCGAGCGTCACCTCCTAGAAGCCCAGTTTGTGCCAGCTGCTCCTGTGACTGTTACTCAAAATGTTGTGGAATTTGTTTTTCAAAAATCATTTCCAGAAGGAGGTTAATTACTAAAGACTTAATTTTAATTCCTGTGTTATCAGACCTCACATCCCCCCTCCCCAGCACACTGTATTACATACTAAAAAGACTCACAGAGGAACCTGGCTGACAGCCCAAATTTCAATTTCTTCCAAAAGAATGAATGTTTACCTAAATAAAAGGAAATAGCTAGGCATTATGAGACATGCACTGCTGATCCCAGAACTTGAAAAGGGGGAGGCAGGAAGATCAGGAGTTCAAGGTCACACTCAGCTACATAGCTCAGCCTGGGACACTTGAAGCCTTTTCTCAAAAAAGCAAAGAATGAAAGAAAAACAAGCAAAAATTCAAGAGTTTTTTTTTTTAATGAATAAACAGGGCTGGAGGGAGAGGCATCAGTTAAGAGCTTGAGATTATACTGAATGAAATAAGCCCAACGCAAAGAGCAAGGTTGTCTTGTCAGTTTGTCAATAGACACAGACCTAGACATACAGGGGTGGGGGGATCTGAGGACCTGTCTCATCAGATTGGCCTGTGGGTGTATCTGTGAGGCTGTTTTTTTCCTTGATCAGTGATTGATGTGAGTGGGTCCAGCCCACTGTGGGCGGAGTCAGCCGTAGGCAGGGAGGCCAGGGCTGTGCAAGCCTCAGGAAGCAAGCTAGTAAGTAACACACCTCCATGGCCTCTGGTTCAGTTCCTGCCTCTGTATTCACCACCTCTCCTCCTCCCTCAGTGGCAGATGGAAACCTGCAAGCCAAATAAACCCTTCCCTTCCCAAGCTGCTTTTGGTCAGAGCCACAGAAAGCAAACTAGATCACTGGAAGATGGGCAGAAATGGAGGTCAGTCACTGTGTCAAGTGAAATCAGCCCAGGTCACAAGGACAAGTGTCATGTGTTCGCTATGTGTAATCTTGGAGAATGTCATATATATAGTATTATATATAGTATATAATAGTATAGGACTGTAATGGAAGGGACATATTATGGACACAGAGGTGTGGAGGGAAAGGAGATAGGACAGAATGTCAGTGGGACAGGTTCAGAGCACACCATGAATGTGAATGCCATAATGATAGCTCTGCGTAATTAACACGTGCTAATCGAAAATAAATTAAGTTTGGTGGCGATATAACTTACGTAAGCTAACACTGAGTTTCAGTCTACACGCCAATGAACCTTAATAACTACATCTGCTCACACAGCCACCCTACAGCCATGCCCTAAACTATGTCCCTCACCCCAGAAGTCATTGTCCTTGGTGCTAGTAGCTGCCACCTCTCCCCAAACCTGCAGCCTCCAGAAAACCCTGGTCCATCTTCTGGCAGGTTCTAGAATATTACACAAACGAGACCACACAGTAAGCAGCCTACTGCATCTGGCATCTTCACATAATGCTTTAGGAAGTCCCCCCTGCTGCTGTGTTGTCAGTGGTTCAGTTGTCACTGCGGAGTAGCACCCTTCAGACTGGTGGATGCACCAAATTCAAAGAAGCAGGCAAGTTTTACCCAGGTGCATGTGTGGCTGCTACCATTCAGAAGGTACTGCGGTTTTCTAGATATTTTAAAGATTTATTTACTTACAGACTGGTGAATGCACCAAATTCAAAGAAGCAGGCAAGTTTTACCCAGGTGCATGTGTGGCTGCTACCATTCAGAAGGTACTGCGGTTTTCTAGATATTTTAAAGATTTATTTACTTATTTAATGTGCACTGGTGTTTTCCTGTATATATTCTATGTGAGGATGTCAGATCTCCTGGAACTAGAGTTACAGACAGTTGTTAGCTGCCATATGGGTGCTGAAGAATTGAACCTGAGTCCTCTGGAAGAGCAGACGGCACTCTTAACCACTGAGCCATCTCTCTAGCTAGATTTATTAACAAGCATTTGCAAGACATGCTAAGAAATGGATAGGTGTGTTCACCTAGGAGTGGTCATGGGACATTTGTTTCTGTCCCAAGCTCTCCTGCCCACCCCCTCTTAACACCATTTACTGCTTCCTCAAAGGTGTGAGCTCCATTCTGTATCAGAAGCTCTAGTGACCCCTAGTTCTGGTTAGCCCGATTAGTCATTCATTCCAAAATGGTTCCACATGCTAGGTGTTCATTCTGAGTCTGCCATCCCAAAGAGGAGTTGGGTAACTTGGAACCGTCTACATAAGGCAAGGATCCAAGGGAGGCTCCTTAGGGCCTAGGACCCTGGCTGCCTCCTCAGGAACAGCTACATCTTCAGGAGATGAGGTGGGTAGAGGCATGTCAATCAGAATATGACCAAGGCTTCTAAGTGGGCTAATGCTGGCTCTGTCAATGACACTCGGGCATGGTGCTATAATAGGACCATCATATTTAAAAAGCTATCTCCTGGTCAACTCCCTATTCAGTTTTCTGGTGGCATTAGGGCGAAACACCGCTATGGTATCCTAATGTTTTCAATTCTCTCAGAGTCTAGCAATTTCCCTTTCGAACACGCAGGGCGGACAGGCGCCTCTACAGGGACCGGGAAACAATGAAAATGGCCAGAATTCAACAACACTGTTTTGACTTCAGTTGGTTTTGTTTCCACAGTTTCTTTCTGTGTCAGGCATGGAATAATTGGTTTTCTGTTTACAGAGAGTGCGACCCTTTTACTTCACAAAAGAGCTAAAAGTCGTCCATCTGCAATCCAAGAGTTGGGGGCACGACCTTAAGACAGAAAGAATGCAAAAAGCAGGCAAGAGGTGCATGGCTCTGTACAGACCCAAGAACTGGACCTAAAATAATGGAAGCACTAGAGACACAATCAAGAACCAAGGACCAAGGTATAATAAAAGCATGGGAGGAGGGTTCTGGAGAAAAAAAGGGACAGGACATCTCATCAAAGAGTCAGAGCATGTGGTGTACAAGAAGAAGAAACCGAAAAGGTCATCTGAGGTGAGTGCTAGAGAGCCCTGCAGCCAAAGGAAGGGCTCTGGATTTTACCTGTGACTACAGGGTCTAACTAGAGATCTACTGTCTCTAGTTAGACAGTAGAGGGGGGTCCTGCTCCAAAGTTGGACTGGTTTGGGGAACAGGGAAAGATAAGTGGGGTACATGGCATTTGGGGAACAGTCAAGGAAGCAGAACAGCTTTAGTGCTGCCCCAAGAGGAACCTCCCCTCTCTAGGGGTCCCTTCAAGACAGACCAGGGTATCACACAGCTGGCTTAGGAGGCAGGTATTGGTCCAAGCTGGTCTCCACAGTGGAGAACATCACCATATATGGGATGAAAAGTTAGGGGGAGAAAGAGGAAAAGAAAACAAGAACGTACTGAACAGGCTTAAAGATGGAAAGAAAAATGCCTAAAGATAGCCTAAACAAAATACGTGTGGCCCCAGTGCCGGCCTGTCTGCTGGCCGTATGGCGTGTGACAAGATAGGGCATTTGCAGTCCTGTCCCATTACTTGTCTGCAGAGCTGAGGGCCAGGCGGTGCAATAGAGAGCATGCCATGGGCCTTCAGCACAACTCTCAGACCCTAGGCCATACCCCCAGGCCGGGAAGCCATGGCTGCCACCCTCCCTCCCCCCTCTTGCTGCCTATCTCAGGCCCCACATAAGCCACAGACCTCCCAGCTGTTTTCCTCAAACCCTGTAAACCACAGGCTCTGTCTGTGAGCTCCGAGGCCAGCTGGGCCACACTGGGGACAGCTCGCTAGTTCATTGACATTTCCCCCCACTCAAATACTCCACCAGTCATCCAGGTCCACTGTTAGGGCCCAGATAGTAACTGTGGGAGAAAACTCCCCTTGTGGTTGTTGTATTGAGCATGCACTACTTTGAACATTTCTTAACAGCAGAGTTGGCTCTTGCACTACAAAGAACTGCAATTATCTCTCTCTGATATATGCCATCACCTCATCTGGCTGCATGAAAAGACCCAAGCAGAAATTATAAGATACAATTCATTAAAGTCAGTCCGCTTTCTCTCCCTGAACCGGTCTCGAACACCCAAACTCTGGAGCCCCACCATCAGCCGGCAGACTGTTCTAACCAGATCTCAGTTCTGCTCTCATCTACTAGGTTTTGATTGAAAAGCCTTGGATGTCCCACGTGGGGCCCACAAGAGCTAGACGTGCCAATGGGATGCCAAGCTTAAAAGGAGTTTCAGAAAGTGGCATGGTGCCGCATACCTGTAATCCCAGCACTTGGGAGGCTGACCCAGAGGACTGAGTCTGAGGCCGTCTGGGAGACACATGGTTTCACCCCAGCACGGGTGACAGCGTAAGACTCTCCCAAAACAAATATTTGTGTACGTCTCCATCTCAACTGTTCTACATCTTGCTCTGACAAAACACCTGGCGAGCAATCTTAAAGAAAGAAGCGTTCATTCAGGATCACAGTTTAAGGGGACAGTCCACCATGCAGGGCAAGTCGCGACAGCAGGGGCTTGAGGCCGGGGGCCATGCTGCATCCAGACACAAAGTGATGAATGCCTGTGCTCAGCTCACCTTTACGTGGAGGGCAGGGCCCTAGCCCGGAGAATGATGTTGCCCAATTTTAGGGCGGGTCTTTCCACTTCAATCTACCTAGTCGAGGTTATTCCTCATAGGCCTCCCTGGAGGTTTGCCTCCCAAGTGATTCCAGAGCTTTTGAGTCTGTCAGGAGTAGTAGCACCAACAACCACAGTGTCCTGTGTAGGACTGAGTGATACCATTTACTGCTTCCTCAGAGATGTGAACTCCATTCTGTATCAGAAGCCCCCCATGGCCCGAAGTTCCAGCTAGCCTGGTTAGTCATTCCAACATGGTTCCATGTGTTAGATGTTTATTCTGAACCTACCATCCCAAAGCAGGAGTCAGATAGCTTAGAACCATCTACAGAAGGCAGGAACCCAAGTCTCCCCTTAGCCATGGGGACATGTTCTAAGACGTCCTGCAGAGATCTGAAACTGCAAACAATACCAAGCATATATTTCCCCATAGATACATACCTATGATAAAGTTCATAAATTAGGCAAAGAGATAACCATTAAAAGTAGAACAACAATATCCTGTGGTAAATTTATTTAACATTTACTATTTTTAGATTTTTTTTTCATATAATACTATTGGACCTCAGTGACCTATTGTGATTGAGTTCCCAGAAGGAGAAGCCACTAAGAAAGGGGGACATTGTACATATACTAAAACACAGTTTATCTAAGATACAAATTTGATGAGAAATCTTACATTTTTATTTGCTATATCTGGTAAGTTTATGTAACACAATAAGCTAGATCAACCTCTGAGGCAACCTTCCTCAGGTCACCATAGGAACAGCTCCACCTAGTCTTCCTCAGAGGAACAGTTTTGCCCTAGCCTTCCTCAGAGGAACAGCTCCGCCTAGTCTTCCTCAGAGGCTGCCATAGAAAGAGCTCTGCCCTAGTCTTCCTCAGAGGAACAGCTCTGCCCCTAGCCTTCCTCAGAGGCTGCCATAGGAACAGCTCTGCCCTAGTCTTCCTC
>LOEQ01001196.1:704729-723456 GCA_001685075.1 Bramus lutescens
AAGCCACAGTCAGCCCCTGAGCCACCGATGAAGTGTCTAAGAACACTCTGGAATGAGCCGAATTCTTGTTTGAAATTGCTTAGCGAAATGTGTGATAAACCTGCCCTTGGGCAGCTGCCAGAGTGGGAAGCCAGCCTGCATGCCACTCTGCACGTGTCTAGAAGGGCAAATGAGGAGACCCCTCCCGCTAGAACGTGAGTCTGTGCTCTGTGGCCACGGCTGAGAACTTCATCGCCCTCTCTGAGCGAAGAGCCCCAAATAATGTAAGATGAGGCTCATTTTCTCACCTCCATGCATCTCCAGAGACCCGAGGGAGCATGGAGAATGTCCTCCAAAAGTCAGTGCTCCCTGGAGTAGGAACAGGGCCTTAATATTTCAGATCCCCCATGAACCTGGGTGCTTCCATGCCAGTTACGCAGTTCTTGGTTCTAGATCTAAGCCCCGCCTTCTCCGCTTTGCTGGGATTCCACCAGTTTGTTCTGCCAGCAGCTGGTGTGGGAGGTCCTTCTGTCTATGTGTTGCTTTTATTGGTTAATGAATAAAGAAACTGCTTTGGGCCTATAGTAGACCTATAGGGGAACAGAGCTGGGGGGGGACTAAACTGAATGCTGGGAGAAATAAGGGTGGAGTCAGAGAGAAGCCATGAAGCCGCTGGAGATAGACACTGGGAACTTTACCCGGTAAGCCACAGCCATGTGGCAATATACAGATTAATAGAAATGGGTTAAATTAATATAAGAGTTAGCCAACAAGAAGCTAGAGTTAATGGGCCAAGCAGTGATTTAATTAATACAGTTCTGTGTGATTATTTAGGTGCTGGGTGGCCGGGACGAACAAGCAGCCTCCTCCTTCCTACAAGCAGCTCCCTGTGAGAGTCTGCCAATGGGGAGAGGGGAAGAAGGGCACCTGCGAGCCTGGAGGAAGAAGAAGGCCTCACCCCTCCCTGCTTATTTATCCACTTAACCAAGGACAGCTTTCTTGGCCGCTGGACCCGACAGATGTAATTCTACTCCCTAGGTCCTCCTCCATGACCCAAAGCTCTCACTGTACTTTCTCAGAGGGGTGAGAAGCACCCTCAGTAGTCTCTACTTAAAGATTTAGGTGTCCCCAAGGGGGAGTAGGAAGATATGGGGGGAGGTAATGGGGGAGAGGAGGGAGGGGAAACTGTGATTGATATGTAAAATTAATTAATTAATTTTTAAAAATTAATTAAAAATATTTATGTCCCCCCAAAATTAAGATAAAATAAAAAATATTTAGGTCCCAGATACACAGGGTCCCTTCTTCAACCTCACAGGTCCTGATAACCCCAAGGAAAGAATTAACAGAGTACAACCTTGACTGGTTACCCGGAAACTTGGTAAAACACAGGCTGCTGGGTTCCACCCTCAGAGTTCTCCTGCAGCTAACAAGATCCCAAGCGATGCCACACAGCTGATCTGAGGAGTTGGCTAGCTTCTGGCACAGTTCCAACCATGGCAACTGTCTCCGGCAGTTACTGCTACATCCTCCCTGGCCTTCCGAGAATCCAAGCCTACTAAAACGTAAGGTGTGGTGATCTGTTTCTTGACTGGATCTTGGCTGGTCCATAACATTTCACTCCTTCAAGGGCCACGGTCTAGCTCAGATCCTTGTAGATTTCCTCCAAGTGGTCTGTGAAAAGCTGGTGCCTGACTGTGGCCCCAGAAGGGCTGGCTAAGGGATCACAGGGACCCCCGTACCATCTCTTCACTCAGCTTGGGAGTCTGAAGCCCCTTGGCCCACGCCTGTTTAAACTCATCTCAGTCTCTCCTCTGTTCCCATTATGCCATGTTACCATCATGCTCACCAGAACATGAATTGAGAATATTAAAGCATGTCAGGAACAAAGCAGTGAGAACTCTCTAGAGCAGAGCTGTTTCTAGTGCACAGCGCAGTAAACACACAGTGCTCAGCTAGGAAATGAGTACCAATTATTGCTTGCTTGTTTCTTAGAGCTCTAAATTGTGCATCAAAACTAACATTCAGGGTTGGGGGGTATGGGTCTCTGGTAGGTATGTGTTTGTCAGGCCAGAGGGCCTGGGTATGATCCCCAGCTCCAAAATAACGATCACTTCCAGCACCTAAGAAATGTTTGCTAATTGATTCTAGCTGTCATGAGCAGGTGTTTGGGTCCAGGAGGAACAGAAACCTTTTGCATCAGACTCTGATGGTTCCAACCATAAAGATGATAGCAAGAAACCGTTGTTGAAAAATGCAACTATATCAGACTAAGTACCCAGCCCCAACAGCTGGATGAATTAAAGAATATTATTTTACTCCCTGGACTATATATAAAAATTGCATGACTCTTCAATCCCATGTTTATCATATGGCTATGCTCAGTGTGGCAATTCCTAAGCTCTCTTTAAAATAAAAGAAAAATCTTTCTAAGTAAGCACAAGGTTTAGTTGTGGGGTTTGCTCAATGCAGTTGACCACGATGATCTGCCAATGAGATCACAGGGACTGGCCTGTTGCTGGATAAGGCAGAGTGTTTAAAGACCAGCTAAGTGGACTATACATGAGTGTGCATATGTGTGAACTTCAGAGTAGTGCTTTTCACACTCAAATCGCGTGCACACCTCACAAGGACGTTGTCATAGTTACCTACAGCTCCCGACTTGGCGCAGCCTAGAGTTTGAGAGGGAGTTTCAATGGAGGCACGGCCCAGATCAGATTGCCTGACCGTGTTCTTGATTGACGGTTGATTTGGGAGGGCCCAGTCCCATGTGGACAGCACTACCCCTGGACTGTATAAGAATGCTAACTGAGTATGAGTTGTGTTTTCCAAACTCTCTGAGATGCCAGAGTAGGACCATGCTCTTAAAAACCTAAGCTGCAGAACCCTTCACATCCTGAGCTGATGTCAGTTGTATGGGGCGGCCCTGCTACCTAGTTGATGCTGAAAACTTATGGGGTAGGGGTGGAGTGGGGAGAGTCTCCAGATTCTTATTGTTTCTTTAACTGCACGAAGTGTTCCATATGGGCAAGGTGCAGGCACTTCATCTCACCAGCTCACACTCAGCCCCCACCCAGTGAATTCTATCTAGTCTAGGCATACATTTGTGGGGACGGGTGCTTGAGGTTCAATGTCATTTGTCCTAGACCTGGAGGCTGTGTGAAATCTGAAATATGTAAATGAGCAGGAAAGTGAAAAGAGGCACCCCAGACAGTATCCAGCCCACTGGCCCAGCTAAGGCAGGTATCCCAAGCTCTGACACTGTGACTCATTACCTATTTCTTCTGGTACATGCTTGCCATGGAACCGAAAACACACGGTGACATTTAGGCAGTTCACAGGCTGCTGTCCGTCATGACACTGAGGTGCTGTGATGTTGATGGAGCCTGGGAGGAAGATGGAGACAGCCACAGTGATGACCGGTCTGGCTCTGCAGGACAAGGAGAGGGAAGGAAACCTGCATTAAGCAGCAGCTCTCAGAATCAAGCAAGAACTGGACAGACGGAATAGCTCCTGGGACTTCAGCCAGCATTTAATTAAAGAATGAAATGCCCCAAGAGAGAAAGGCTAGTGTGCTCTGTAAGTATTTTTTTACGGTTTTAAAAGTAGCACATTCTCTAAAATACTAATGGTTTGCTTCCCGGTAACAAAGGCAAGTTAGTTGTTAATGAAACACAGCTGGCTAAAGCTGTAAATCAAGCACCAGATGCTGGGTGATTATTTAAAATTTCACCCAAGAAGTTCCGATTTCCATTTCATTGGGGAGGCATGAACGCAGTGAGGAAAAGTCAGTCTCTACAGCATAAGCCATGGTTCAGGAGCTAGATGCAAAGCCGGTGTGACAGTTTGCTCCCTTAATCCCAGAATCTGAGGGACTGAGTCAGAAGGATTTCCCAGCCTTCTGAGCCAGCCTGGGTCACAGCCTGAGAGCTTGCTTTAAAACGCCAAAGGGTGGGGGGGGTGGGAGAGAGACAGACAGACAGAAACACAGAGAGCCTGAGAGAGACAGACAGAGAGACCACTAGAAACACACAGAGTGGTTCCCCTGCCATTGTCTGCAAAAGTTGGTCAAATATCCTCTTTCATTTATGTCTATCAATCCATTGACTATGGTCTAAAAAGAATTGATGGATGGAGTCCCAGCTGGTACCAGCAAAACACTTCAAGGAATTAACCTGACTAGCCTTAGGACAAAATGAAATCCAATAAACACAGCCCCCTCCCTGATGTGACCACCCCCCAGTGCCTGATGGATGGATAGCATCCCTGGACTCCCCTGCGGCAACAAGACAAAAGCTGAGAAGGAAGCAGGCCTTCCTTTCCCATCCTTTCCCATCTGCTCAGGGAGGAGGAACCTAAGCTGTGGCTTGACCTCCTCCACCCTGCCCTGACCTCACAAAGCGAACCTTTTCCCCCTCGGGATCCCTGCCCTTCATGCTGCTGGAGAGACACGAGATGAAGGGGCAAAAACTGGGACTAATGCCCTCACGTGCGGGTAAGCCTCATCCAAAATGCACCAGGGTGACAGAATGATGCCCAAAGAACCCCAGGACAAGAGAACGTTCAAGGAAAACCTGGGTGCACAGTGCAGTGAGGAGCCACACAGCACAGATGGCACGGAGACCTCACTGCTATTGCCATTGCAGGGACAGGAAGGGCAATAGAAGGGCAGTTGTGACAGGGCAGTGAACTGGGGAACTCAGAGCCAATCTGGCTGTGTGACCAAAGGGAGACCGACAACAATAATGCCAGAAAGAAGGCAATATCCTGGTCCGTTGGTTTTCTTCTGGGTTCATCCTTAGAAGATGCTAGAACTCCTTAGAAAGACCATTTCACCCTAGTCGGTGAAAAATGATATCATGGTTAACTTTGTCAACTTGACCGGACCTGGAATCACCAGGAAAACCTGGGAGGGAGTTCCTAGATTAGGTCAGGTGAGGGGGGGATGACCCACGATGAAGGGGAAGGGGCTGGGAGTCTCTGAATAAAAAACGATAAAGTGAATTGAGCATCAGCATTCATGTCTCTCTGCTTCCCAACTGCAGGTCCCACGTGACCTACCCCCTCATGGTCCTGCCACCATGACTACCCCCTCACCCCACCACACTATGCTGGGCCTGTGTCCTCAAACTGAGTAAACATAAACCTTTCCTTCCTTCCTTGTTAGTTCTCCCCTCCCAGGCATTTTGTCAAAGCAATAAAAAGTAGAAACATCCCTTTCCCCTCCCCTTCTACCCTGAGACCCTCTACTGGGGGCAGCAGAGACAAAGTATCCACAGTTTCAGAGAGAGCCAGGCTCCTGTCTATAATAACACCCTGGCAACCCCTGACCTGTGCTTCTAGGGAAAAGAAGATGAAAGGCCAGTCCATCCCCTTATCAGCCTGTCAGAGAAAAGGCACAGTCTCCTTCCAGAGACTCGGCTGAGCTGGGCGAGGCAAACCGGAGACAGGAGCACTCCGGAACAATCTGGGCAGAGCGTGCAGAGCGGAATCCTGTGAAGTGTGAAGGAGCCGGCAGAGGCCCTCCGGGTCCATCCCCTTCCATCAGCTCCATCAGTTCCCTCGGCCTTTTTGTTTCCACTTAAAGTGTTGTTTTTGGATGAGGAAAGCAATCTTTCATAAGCCTCTCTGGTCACTTCCTTTGCCCCGCGGTAGCATAGCACTAAGGTCCTATCACCAGAACAGGGGACCTGCCCTCCTGAGCAAACTTCCTGAGGGCAGAGCTGGGGCCCGCTCACACTCCAAGGGCGGAGCCCACCTGCTCATCCACCAACCTCTAGATAACAGCAGCGGGGGCACAGGAGGGCAGAACCACAAGTGTTTTTAAGACTTCAAAGAAGCAAGCGAGTGCTTTTCCGTGGCAGAGATCGACTCTCCACGTTATACTTCCAGGTTAACCACAGAAGTGGATAGAGGACCGTTTTCACCTGATGGTGTTTTTATTCTCCTGGCAGGGCGGGGACAGGTGCAGGCTAGTTACAAAACCAGCCCTTGGGCCGCCTTCTGTCTGAGCTCACCTTTGTTCACACAGTTGAAGATGTCCAGTCAGGTCCTCCCTTAGCTGTAGCCCAAAGTTTCCACAAACCCCAACGTGCCTCCTCCAGTACCTTCAATTACAGCGCACACAGCAGCTGTCTGTGGGCACACTCAATTCTTCTTTGTCTCACCCCGAATGAAAAGAAACTCAAAATCTAACTAACGTCCCTCAGACGCTGTGTCTGAACCACCTGTGGCTCCACGTGCTCCTTTGCAGCCGAGCTTCGGGAAAAGCAGCCGAGACCCACTGAGTCCCCCGTCCTTCTCTCCCATGTGACTTCTGCTACCACGCTCCCCAAAAGCTGCATCAGCCAATGCAACCACTGACATTTGGTGTCACTTCAAGCCAGGACATGACCACCTGGTCCTTTCTGCTGAATGTGACGCCACCATTACCCCTGCCCGTGTAGCCCCGCTTTGTTGTCCTCCTGGCTCTTAGCGCCATCTGGGATTTTTTTTTTTAAATCTTGTCCTAATTGCCTTTCCTGGTGCTGTGATAAACACCATGACAAAGTGGAACACGAGGAAGAAGCGGTCTAGTTCAGCTTACAACGTATGGTCCATTACCTAGGATTGCTAAAGCAGGAGCTTGAAGCAAAAACCACAGAGGCTCGGTGCTTGTCGGCTTGCTCCCTCTGGCTTGCTCCCTCTAGCTAGCCTGGCTAGCTGGCTAGTTGGCTAGCTTTCTTATACAGCCAGGCCCACCTGCCTAGGGATGGCACCGCCCACAGTGGGCTGGGCCCTTCTGCATCAATGGGCAATCATGAAAATGTCTCATAGGCCTGCCCACAGGCCGGTCTGATGGAAGTGTCACCACACAGTGATGTCATAGCTGCCCTGGCTTACATAAGTACATCCTGCTATACTCAGCCAAGACAAACTCACCCAACGAAGCATCGCTCTGAGTACATGCCTGTGGCTAAGCACAAGAACGTACATAAAATGTCTGTAGGGTGCCTAGTATATGGGAGGCATTTGTCAATCACTGGCCACATCATTGTCTGCTGCAGATGGCACACTGGGTAGAATCAAAGATCAGGGACCAGGTCTGTCCTGTTCTCTATTTGGTCTCTAATATCTTATACACAGGTCCATCTCAACAGGACCATATATATAAGCTGAGAGAATAAGGGTGTGGGCTCCAGTGACGGCACCGTCGCCATGTGCCTCGGGAGTTCAGGTGGGCTCCATGCTGGAGCCTGGGTCCCCAATCAAAGGTGAAGGCACCTCCATTAACATTTACACCCATGGAGGAGAGAGACAAGAAAAAGCTCCTTGTTTGGACTTCATGAGGGAAGACAGCTTTGGGTTTGGAGCTCATGGAGGAAGACAAAAGGAGTCTCAACACAGAGAGGAGAAGTGGACATGAGCTCCCACACCTAACTCAGAAGCTATCTCCATTGACAACTGCTTGCAAAGGAAGAATTAGTTTTCTCCAATAAATATATAAGTCCCCCTACACACATAAGCCACACTTCAGGGCAGGTCCCACGCCCAGTGGTAGATGGCCAACACAAGATAAACTCAGTGGTATTGTCAGAGATTTCTTTTTTTTGTCTCCTAATGCTTTGGTTGAGCTTTATTTTCTATCTTTTGCTTACCTATTATGGTTTTCAATTTTGTGTTTTTATGAATTTGGTGTGTGTGAGTGTTTCTTGTGGTTTTCTTTCTTTTTTAATACTGGGGTCTGTTTTTTTGTTATTTTGTTTTGTTTTAATTTCCCTGTTTATTTTCTAAAG
Source organism: Bramus lutescens (assembly GCA_001685075.1). Classification (NCBI taxonomy): domain Eukaryota; kingdom Metazoa; phylum Chordata; class Mammalia; order Rodentia; family Cricetidae; genus Bramus; species Bramus lutescens. The sequence goes on from LOEQ01001196.1 coordinate 712,484, forward strand.
AAAGAGAAAGAAGGCATGGGGTTGGGTGGTTACGGAGAGGACCTAGAAGGAGATGAGAAAGGAAAACTGTGATTTAGAATATAGTGTAGAAAAGATAATTTATTCTCAGTTAAAAAATGATGAAATTTAAAAGACAACCGAACAGGTGCTCTGGGTATCAAGACAGCCTACCGCCATTGTAAGAGGCCAGGGGACATGCTTCATCTAAGAGGGACCCTGACAACCACAAGAGCTGTCAGATCATTGTGAGACATGGTACCACGGTGGCTCCCAATGTCACAGACTTCATCATGACCTTGCCCAGGAGGAGAAAGCTGCCATCCAGAGAAAAGGGAGGGAAAGAGTGGAAACCCATTCCCACAGGGCATAATTCAAGGAACCAGGGAGATTTGACATCAGTATCTGGGATACATTGTTATCTTCAGATACTGCAGGCTTCTGGGTAGATGATAACAAGAACAGGAGGCAGAACCTCAGAAAGTCAAGTTTAATCAGATCTACGTAAGACCTGCTAGTCCTTACACAGGCTGTCTCATATTTGCTTCTGGGAAATACTCCTGTTATTGTCTTTCACAGAGGAAAATCCTGGAACAAGGGGATCAAGGAGCTTGCCCAGGAAGCTCACCTGGAAGGGCAGAGGCAGGGCTTGAACTCAGGTCACCTGCCCTCTAGGTCATATCCAACTTCAAGGTTACTCTGCCACTTAGACAACTCAAACTTTAGAGCTATCCAGCATCCAGCTGATTCTCTCTAAACCCCTTCCTATGGGGTACCTCATTAAAGAAGAGACGGTGTCCCTCTGGGGAGGCTTGGAGAAGACCAGGCTAAATGCGAGGCATCTGTGCTGTAGGGCTACATGGCCTCTGGGATCCCTTCCAGCTGTAAGCCCACAGCAGTTTATTTTAGAACTTTCTGCCATCGAGTTATTAACAAAACTGTTGGCTCTCACTCCAAAGTGCGATTCTGCTTCCTCTGACTCACACAGACAGAAATACTTGAATATGGCGCATGGGTGGAGACGCTGTAGAGGCTTCAGCAAGTTCTAGGCCTAAGCACAGGTCCCTCACCTCTGTTGTCACCAGTGAATGGACAGGAAGTTCCTGGTCCCTGGGGTTGAGGACTAACAGCAGTGAAGATACTGGTTATAATGATTTAAAAAAAAATAGGCCTTTGAATGCCTGGTGCCTATAGGAAACAGAAATGTTTGTATAGCATGTCAACAGACAGCAATGATCATGAGCAAAGACAAACAGCCTTTGGATTAGGGCTTGGGTTACCCCAAGTCCTGTCAAGATGCCCCAGAAAGCTCTCAGCTCCCTATAACCTAGTTAAGGCCCACGCTCTGGAACTCTGCAGTAAAGAATAATATGACCAAGAGAATAAAGAGAGAATTTATTCTATGCACACGGTCCCTAGGACTAGGCCAAAGGAAAGAGCCAAATGATGAGATCGCACCTCATGCCTCCTCCACAAAATTCCATCCATCACTCATGGAGAACACAACCCCGGAGCAAGAGCCAGGCATCTCACCTGAGGAGGACCACGCTGTCGGACAGGAAGGCTCCTATGGTGACATCTGAAAATAAGAAGTCACAGTCTCAGAAACTTATAGAAACCAGCCCCAGCTGCCCTTTGGCCCAGTGCCACAGTGACAGAGGCCCAGGCTTGTGGTCAGGAGCCTTCCTACTGCTGCTGTCTGGTTGTGTAACGACTTTAGAAGAATTACAGCCACATTGTCCTAAGTGGCAGCCAAGCTCATCTGGCTACTGAGGCCTGGAAATGAAGCTGGAAGTGTAAAATTCGTAGTAGATTTTAAAGACCCAATTTTAAAAAATTAACTCATTAATGACAATTATATTAGTTATGCAGTAAAATAATAAAATGTTGACTATATTAGGTTATAGTTCATTAAAATTTATTACATCTTGCTTGTGTGTATTTTTCTGTAGTTACTAGCATATACTATTATAGATATCATTATTTAAACACATTATTTTACTGGTATATATAAATTATTATAATCTGTATTTGGTGGATAATTTTTTTAGTGATTTGAAAGCAGATCTTTTGCCAAGAATTTGGGTTTTCTTAGCAAGGCTCTGTAGAAAGGAGTTTCTTATCTGAGCTGAAGCCTTTAAACGTCAGCCACCAGCGAAGTTCCCGGTTGTGCTGTGGGAAAAACAACTGTTAACCAAACCAAAACCAATCTTATCTCACACACCTATCTCCATTTATCTGGCCTGCTTTGAGAAAAACAGCTTACCAGGATAGCCATTTCCATCCATATCAATGCCCCCTGATATGGACTGGCCAAACATCCGCAGGACCGGGTTTATCTTCCTCCCAGACAGCTTCTGAAACAGAAAATAGCAAACCGGAGTTATGGGAGGGCAGTGAAGACCTGGAACTGTTTGAACCCAGCTTCCTCAGGGCACTGGGCCTGAAGTTGTTGAGAGAAAAGAAAATGTTGGTAGACTCTGACCGGGGAGCCTAGAGTGGGTACTTGAAGGTCACACATTTCCTTAATATTGCTTGCCTTGGCCAGTTGTCATCACTCAAAAATTTGCTTGAGTTTGGTGACAGTAAAATGTCTACTAAAACATGATTTTAATTTTTTTATGCTTATTTGTTTGTGCGCTGGGGTTGCTTCGGCCACAGTGCACACATGGAGGTAAGAGGAGAACCTGGAGGAACTGGTGCCCCAGGAATTAACCATAGATCCTCAGGCTTGGCCACAAACGCCTTAACCAACTGAGCATCTCACTGACTCGCTGTACGGTTCTGGCACACTGAAATTCAAGACAAATAAAGGTTGGAATTTTTTTCCCCTTTTGTATGTGTGTGTGCACATGCACACACATGTGTAAAAGTTGGGGGCCAACCTTGTGTCAATCCTCAGGTGCCACCTAGAGTTTTTGTTTCGTTTTTCTAAGGCAGGGTCTCGCTGGTATGAAGCTCACCCAGTAGTTAGGCTGGGGGCCAGCAAGCCCATAGGCGCTGTCCTCGCTGCTTCCCAAGCACTGGGATTATAATTGCATGCCACCGCACCCGGGTTTGGTTTTTAACCTGGGTCCTGGGGGGTCAACCTCAGGTTCCTATGCCTGTGGGCAAGCACTTCACTGACTGAGCCAATCTCCCTTGCTCTTGACTTCTCCTTTTGCTTTGATCCAGGCACAACCGGTTGAAACGCTGGAAGCATCCTTCCCTCCGATCTCATTACTTATTTAGGTCCTAACTGTTTCACCTGGCTCCCCTAAGGCAGGTCCCTGACACATGCAGCTGGAAGGAAGCCCACCAGGAGGTCTACAGACTCCTAAGCTTCAGAGAAATGACTCAGCAGTCTGACCCGGTAAATCTAGAAGTGCACGGTGAACCTGCTACCAGCTACAGGGAGGGAATCAGATGTTCCTCCTGAAAGGCGTCTGCCAGCCCACAGCACATTTTCACACACCATTAGCTTCCTCACAACCAGCAGCCTAGTGCAAGAACACACATGCTGGATCGGGGTACCTGGTAAAGTGTTTGACTTACAAGCACAAGAACCTGAGATCTCTCTCCAGCGTCTACATAAAAAGCCAGATGTGGTGGGATGTGGGATGTGCTTAGAATCCCAGTGCTGGGGAGCCAGAAACAGGAGTGTCCCTGAAGTTCATTGGCTAGAGTTAGTCTACCTTAACTGGCGAACTCCAGACCTAGGGGAGACCCTGAGTCAAAGGTCGTGGACAGTGTTGCTGAGAATGACACCTGAAGTTGTCCTCTAACTTTATACACACACACACACACACACACACACACACGCCCACATGCATATACTTGAAGGAACACAGGGCTGGAGAGGTTGCCCAATGGTTAGCGCACCCTGCTCTTATAGAGGCTCCCAGGTTAGTTCCCAGTGCCCCACATCTAGAGGCAACTGCCTGTGATTCCAGTTCCAACTGACCCAGCGCCCTCTTCTGGCCTCCTCGGTCATGTCATGCGCACACGCACACGTGCGCACACACACGCATACAAACGCGCATAATTTAAAACAAGAGTAACACCTCGCTTTTAACAAATGAATGCTTGTCACACAACCAGCCCTCGCCACACAAAAACGATTCACATTTGTGTGGCACAGTTCCTTTCAAAGACCAAAATTCCTGTGCCAGGAAGCCTCGTTTTCTGAGAGCTGGCCAGTCCCTATTTTCTTCCGCCCACAGTGTCCTAATTAGCATTTTTGTTGCTGTGATAAAAATACTGACCAAAAGCAATCTGGGGAGGAGAGGGTTTGTTTCAGTACAGGTCACAGCCCATCAGCGATGGAAATCAAGGCAGGAGCTTGAAGCAGAGACCACAGAGGCTCGCTGCTCACCGTCTTGCTCTCTCTGGCTTGCTCGGCTATCTTTCTCATACAGACCAGGCCCACCTGTTAGGGATGGCCCCGCCCACAGTGGGCTAGGCCCTCCTACGTTAACTAGAAAATGTCACACAGACACGCCTGCCGGTCAATCTAATGGAGACAATTCTTCAGTTAAGCTTCCCTCTTCCCAGGTGATTTTAGGCTTGCACCAAGTTGATACCCGATAACCAGAACATGCAGTTTCTTGGTGGCTAATCAGAGACTGTCTTCATTTCTACAGGGTGTAGTGAAGCCACAACAGAACCAAGCTCGCAGACATCCAGGGGCTCACGCTGCCTTTCTTTCTCCATGCTTGTCTCTACTAAGTCATACTGTGGGGAAGCCCTGGTGGAGCCAGGGGTGTATCTGTGGGCTCTACTGACAAGGACAGGATGTCCCTTGCCCTTGGTAGCTGGTAACTGCGGGGAACTGTCCCAGAGATGATCTAAGGGGCAGCTTGCCATCTTCTGTTAAGGCATCTAACGGGACACGTGTGAGCATCAAAGGGCAGCTGAGCCCTGGAGGCAATGCTGTAGAAACAAGGTTTGTTAACGAGCTCAGCCACACAATCCAACAAGGCTCCGTCTAAACAAACTTGTGTGTCTGAGTAAAAGGCACACTTTAAAGCGACCCGTCTCAGCTCTGGAAGCCAAGAACATTAGAAGCAGCTTGCTGTGGGTTTTCATTTCTTGGGTATGCTATGGCTGGAACTGGGGGGGAAAGTGAGGGGTGGTCTATTTGGGGGTGGCGATGCAGACTTAAGTTATCCACTGACATCTGCAGGCCATTATGCTATAAAGCCAGGAAGATAAGTCTGCACTGTGCTAATAACCCTAAATGGAAACCAGAAACTGTGGGAAACCTCCGCTTGACCAGGTTTATACGCAGTGTCTGTTAGGGCAAGGGAAAGATCACAGGGGCCGCCATGACATGCCCAGGGGGGCTCTTGACTGAGAAAGGCATCTAAGAATCTTAAAATCAACACTTTTCATGGTAGAAGGAGGCATCGGCATGAGTTAGAGAGTAACATGGGAGGAGTTCAGGCTCTGATCTCACAATTTCTCCAGCAGAAATAATACGAGTTGGGGCCAAGGAAAAGCGATCCCGTTGCCTAGATTTGTCTCTGATTTCTTCCTCCAGTTCTTGCACACAATGCCGGCTCTGTTCAGGATCCAGACCCAGAAGAACCTGTCATTAATGGATTATTTTTCCCTTTTAAATCATTGGCCTTATCACATACTTACTAGCAAGCTTGGAAGAGTATGACCAGAGCGGTTTCTCTCTTTCTGTTTCTCTCTCCACCCTCTTATTTAAAGAGCCCCAAACCACTTCTCCTTGCGAAGGCTAAGGAAGCTAGCGTGCGTGCTGACAAAGGCGCCTCTTCCAGCTGCCAATCGCAGCTTCCGACTGGATGCCCCACACTAACCACAAATGTGCAGGGTGGCTTTCTGCAAGGATTCTGCCCAGCAACCAAACAAAACAGCAGAGAAGCCAACGGGGAGGCAGGGGCTCCCACAGGTGGCCTCCCTGTGTGATTAGCTTCCGAGTTCCTGGCACAAACTTCCAGGAGGATGTGTGGAGAATGACCCTCACCCCCTGCCTGAGGATGGGCTCCTCAGATGACACAGCATCCCTGACCCAAATCATGCAGGCCCTACTCTGCATTTCAAGCTTCTGATGGAGTTGGCCGAATAACCTAAAGTCTGTTGTTACCATGGTTGCTCGTATCTAGTGATGTGAAATGGTCTGTGGACGGATGCCCCTTGTGGTCTGTGTGCTCCCGGGCAGCACAAGTCTCCATAGCTGTAAGGTTTCCAGTGGAACTTCCTTGGGTGGGACTTTTTCCAAAATGCAGTTGAGGAAGGTGGCTGCTCAGGGAAAATTCAAAACCCTGTGTGGGGCCCATCAGAAGCTCAGCGCTAATAAGTGGCTCCGTCTCGCACAGCTGTCATGCGGGCTCGGAGCAGAGGAGTAACCGGCTCCCCAGAAACAGCTCCTCCTCCTCTCCAAGCCTCTCCCTAAGCATCTTTCCCTCAGCCAGGATCAAGTACTGACAAAGCAAGGGTGGGGGAGTGAGAAAGACAGACAGACAGACAAGGAGGGAGGGAGGGAAGGAGGGAGGGAAGGAGGGAGGGAGGAAGCCCATGGCCCCATAGGTAGCAAATCCTCAACTTCTAATGCACACTTCTTGCAGGAACCGTTCTAGGTTGTGTCTCTGGGGCTGAGGAGATGGCTCAGTGGGTAAATACCACAGGAAGATTGTAACCCCTAACCCCCTCCCCTCCCCAGGCACCAGCCCAGCTCCAGTTTCAGTGAGGGTCCCTGTCTCGAGGAAATGAAGCAGAGTGACGGAGCAGGGACACGTGACAACCTCCTAGCCTCTGTACCACACATGTGCATACACCACACACACACCACACACTCACACACATGTGTACACACACACATACATTCACACATGTATATACACATAAAAAATAATAAAAGAAATTGTACCCCCATTTACACATGCCTCTTAAAATACAAACCATGGACTGGACAGATAACTCAGCCATAAATACAAACTTACATGTACAAGTATGAACAGGAAGTGCTCAACACAGCAGTGTTCAATTACAAACATTTACTGACTAAAAAGGCTTTTTTGTTTTGTTTTGTTTTGGTTTTTGGTTTACTAGTGATGGGGTCTGTAACTCAGGCTGACCTCAAACTACCTATGTAGCTGAGGATGACCTTACATGGCTGAGTTCTGGGGTTATAGACATGTGACACCATGCATGATTCATGGAAGCCAGGACCTCGTGCGGTGCATGCTAGGCAAACACTCTGACTGCCTGCAGCGTTCTTGGTGCGTGTTTTCTTCTGTCACTGACCCAGTGGGAGAAAGACACAAACCATGCTACCCACATCTACTCACATCCTGACAGTGCTGCTGTGGAGAGCCTGACTTCCTTTTTTCCCATGGGTTGGGCTTGATACATCAGCAAGACTGAGTGAGCACTATGCTAACGAGGCAAAAATAGAGAACTTACCACTTCCATGTTCCCAAGTCCAGGACGCAAAACCAGAGCTTTGATTAGCTCTTAATGCCAAGCCTGACAGTAGCCTGTGATGACTTTCAGGCTGTCCTCTGTGGGGCCCTGTGTCCCTAGATTACATTTTACAACATATTCCTCAGAGGCCTGGGGATGTGGCTCCATGGGTAGGATGCATGCCTAGCATAAACAAAGCCCCGGCTCTAGGTTCAATCCCTAGCACCACGTAAATAGAGTATTGTGGCACACACTGGTGATCCCAGCACTTTGGAGGTGAAGGCAGGAGAATTGGAAGTTGAAGGACATCCTCAACTACCTAGTAAGTTGGAGACTGGCCTAGGCTACCCACAACACTGTCCCAAAACAGATAGAAATGTTAAAAAAAAAAAGAAATTAAATTCCACTGGTGTTTTGACAGAGATGTAAAAAAAAAAAAGGAAGTTGCATCTCTGTTTAAATAAGTAGCTGTGGGGTCAGTAAGAGGCTCAGCAAGCAAAGGTGCTTGCCACAAAGCCTGACTACCCTGAGTTCGATCCCTGGAACTTCCATGGTAGAAGAAGCAAACCATCTCCTACAAGCTGTCTTCTGACCTCCACATTTACTCCACACACACAGCCAGCACGGCCCCTCCCACCACTTACCATTGAATACTGCGGGATGATCCCATTGGCATCACCATGATAGATATAGACCGTGCCAGCAAAGTCATCCTCCTTAGGTGCACCGATGGCCACATCTGAAGGGGAGACAGCTAATTAGACAACTCATGTGGGGTAATATCAGTGTGGCTTCCTTCATCCTACTCATCCTGTCTGAACACCCCAGTTTCACAGCTTCTCCACTGTTCGCGACCCGGGCATTTAATCAGGCAAATGTTCTCCTACCATTGAAAAGGTGGGAAGTTACAAAAGCTGAGAGGAGTTTACGTCCAGGAAAGTGTCCCTTCTCCTCCTCAGAGGCAAGGACACTGAGGTAAGCCATACCAGCAACACAAATGAAGACAACCCGTGCTGACCTGCCTGTCAGAGTGCGTTAGTGTGCAAGGGAAAAGCCTACTTTATTTCAGGTGAAGGAAGTGGATAAAGTGACATTCATGTCGCACGCACACTGACATTATTTCCACAAATGGCAGCTCCTGGAACAAAGCCTGAGTCTTCCTCCTTTTTCTCCCTTGTCTTCTAATAAGCCATGTGTCTGCTAATGTGAGATCAAGGGTCAGGGGTCAGGGGTTCATATTCCCATGACCTCGGGATGACAGTCCTCTCACTGAATGAAGCCATCTGTGGCCAATGGTGTGAAATACTGAAGGATATCTGGTCTAAGCAAGAGCACATCCCAGCCCTGCAGAAGGGGTTCCTAATGTCTGTATATTCTACATACAGTCAGGGGAAGAGGGATTAAAAAGACCAGAGAGAGAAGTCAAGAGGCTGTAGAGGGTACCGAGAAGAAATGGGCATTAGGTACACATTCCACTCATTCTTCTGACAAATACATACTCAACCAGGCTGACGTGATCAGGGAAGAAAATATCGAATTCTCTCCTTATTCACTTCCCCAGCAACATGACAGAGCATCCCAGATGCAGAGGCAAACATTTTGCCATAAGAAGCAGTCCCCAGTGGACCAGCCCCAGAGGCCACCGCAAGCACACAGAACAGAGTGCAAAGCTGATGAGACTGGATTGTGCAGAAGTGGCTGTCTGGTGCCCAGTCCGTCTCTAAGACTTGCTCGCTCTCCCCATGGGAGCTGATGTGCCTTCAGGGGTGGGGTGGGGAGTTCAAGATTCAGTCACGAACAAGGGACAAAGTTAGAGCACAGTAAGCTACCACACCTGGTGGGACCCTGTGCCCCAGAGAGGCCTACTCACCTGGGAACCCATCATCATCAAGATCACCCAGGTTGGCAATGCTCTCCCCAAAGTGTGCATTGTAGGCACCATCTCCAGTCAGGGACAGCTGTTCCTCAAGGGCTCCCTGGAAAACAGGATGGAGGTGGAGGGAAAGAAGGAGGGGGGCAAAAAAGCACAATGAAAACTCGGAGCTCAGAACACCACCCTCTCAGGGCACAACCACGGACAGGAAACAGCTGGGCAAACCACGGGAACCCAAATCTCTTTCCTCACAGCAAAGCAAAGCCTTTCACATATGCAGTGGGAGACTGCAAATAGCCTGAGATAGGCTTTAGGAAAAAGATCATGGCGGGTGGACCAATGACCGAATGTGACCTGGCCAAATTCAGACAGGTAAGCCTTCCTTCTCTGTGTCCCCACAGTATCCTTCCTCTCTGCTCACCCCCCCCACCCCGGTTTTACAAGACAGGGTTTCTCTGTAGCTTTGAAGCCTGACCTGGAACTAGCTTTTGTAGACCAGGCTGGCCTCGAACTCACAGAGCTCCGCCTGCCTCTGCCTCCCGAGTACTGGGATTAAAGGCATGCGCCACCACCTGGCCCTCTCTGCTCTTATAGCCTAACTCTTCCCCCCACAGTGTGTTTCTGTTTTCTCTGAGTCTCACTGTGTAGCTCTAGCTATTCTCGGTGTAGACCAGGCAGGCCTCAAATTCACAGAGATCCTCCTGCCTCGCCTTTTGAATGCTAGGGTTAAAGGCGTGAGCCACCACACCTAGTCCAACACTGTTTTAAGGTGCAACAGAGAAAGAAATGGTCAACCTTTTCCCTGCCCTAGTTCCTCACCTGACTCTTTCCTCTGGTTTTTCTAAATCGTAAGGAGAGGCTCTCTAGAGGCCTCCTCTCCTCAGTACAGATGAACTGATTGTGGTTGTCTATAAAGAAAGTGTATATGATGGTCCAGGACCAAGGTCCTAGGCTCAGTTCAGGAAGAGAGGAGACAGGCTGAGGGAGGAAGGCCCTCCCAGCACAGTGGCATCCTGCCCATCCTTGCCCAGCGCCTCGCTATAACCTTGTGTCTCTGCCCTCTTGAGTCTCCCATCCAGGACGTCAATGTGAGATTAAAAAGTGCCCTGTCTTTCCTTAGGGCTGGCCTCCAATACACCTATTTCCTTCCTCAGATTTCTGAGTCTTTGGTTTTTGTTAGAGAGGTGAAGGGTAGGAACCTTAGATTCTGGTAACCAAGGGGTGTACATTTTCCATTTTTTCCTTCTCTTGTGTCTTTTGGTACAAGTCACTGAGGTTGTTTTGCACAGAGCATGCATTGGCAATCTTGTCAGAGGGTCCTGGTTCTATACTCAGTGGTACCTGTGGTCAGGGGTGCCACACATGTGGCTTAGCTTTGAGATTCTTGGGCAAACAGGAGAGGGGGCAATGGTGTATATGGCAGGAGAAGCCCTCCAAGATGCCCATGGTCCCCCGAATGACTGACATGCTGGTGTGGGAGGTCCTTCTGTCTATGTGTTACTTTTATTGGTTAATGAATAAAGCAACTAGCTTGGCCTGATAGGGTAGAACAGAGCTAGGCAGGGAAGACAAACCAAATGCTGAGAGAAAGGAGGCAGAATAAGAGAGAAGCCATGTAGCCCTGCCGGAACTTTACCCGGTAAGCCACAGCTATGTGGCAATACACAGATTAATAGAAATGGGTTAAATT
>LOEQ01001196.1:723488-741317 GCA_001685075.1 Bramus lutescens
GATTTAATTAATACAGTTTCTGTGTGATTATTTCAGGACTAAGCAGCCGGGAACTAACTAGTTTGGCTTCCTTAAAAACAACATACAAATACCAAGGCATTAAAACACCTAGCGTCTGCAGGCTTAAGAATCTTTACATCTTCCCTGGTGAGAAGCATTAGGGACCTACACACATACTACAGTCCACCACGCCAGGGTCTGTCTTTTGTTGCAGCTAAATTTCTATTGCTATAAACAGTGCTTTCAGCTTGAAGAAATACATAAAGATCTGATGATTTGATTTATTTCATTGGTGAGACCCCACCCCAAAACACAAAAGATTGTCCCTTGGTGTCTGGGAGTGTTGGTGCCTGAACCCCTAGCATACTAAAACTTCAAATGTACAAATTCCTTATATAAATAATTCCGTATTTGCATAGGACCTATGGATGCATACCCCTATCCTTAAAGCGCAGCTAGATTATTTACAATGTCTAATACAATGCAAATGATATGCAAATATGTTTTACATTATGTCATTCAGGGAACGATGGCAAGGGAAAAGTCTAAACACAGTCAGTAGGACACAACATATTCAATCTGTGGTTAGTTAAATCCAAACACTCTTGGTCACAGATGGCCAGTTCTGCAATTCTTCCTGGTAGTGTGCTGGGGACAGCCCCAAGTCCTTCTGGGTATATCTGTCCATGTACCGTCTGGTCATCTTGTTTAGACCACAAGGCACTTCCCATTTTGTAGAGGAAGAAGTGATCAATTTCAAGCTGCTTTCTCATCCTTCACATATAATATTTCACAGGGTTTATCTCCACTCCTCCACAGTGCAATACAATTACTAACCAAGTGGGCTGTGGTTCAAAGGGAGCAAGTATACCCTGGCACATTGAGCAACCATACAGTAGTGAGGTGTGTTAGATCGAGCATAGCAAGTGTGGTCGAACACTTGGAGTCTACTTTGTCTTGGGTCTCCTGCCTCTACCGGTTACCGCGCTGCCTTCTTTCCCAAGGTCCCAGCCACCAAGCCTCCACTAGCTGCACAGGAGGAAGAGGCACCTTTGCACGTGTCTCTCTGCTTTATGATTCTGCAGAAGGAGGGACACTGTGCTGACAGCCCTTGGCCAGTTTATCAGCTGTTAACCAGCATGGACTCCATGCTGACCTAGGGAAAGGTCCTACTACCTCACCGCTCAACCCACAGGCATCTTCCCTTTGGGAGCTGAGGCTCAGTCTAGTTCATATTTCTACTGAATTTCTACTCCTTCCTTAGGTTCCTCACAGACATCCTATCCCTGCCTCTCCAGAAAGATGCATATAAACTCTCAGAGGGGTGACGGAGCCTAGAGATGGAGCCAGCTTGCTGAGAGCAGATCCCAGCCTCTCTACTTTTGAGCTGTGAGATTTGAGGCAACTAAGTTAACGTTACTGAGCCTTGGTTTATTTCATCTGAAAAATGGAGACCCTTACAACCATGTGTATAGCAGGCTTATATGACTCAGAGAAAGCAGGAAAAACCACACACAGCACCCAATAGTCATTAAGCTTCTCTCTAGGTCCCATACTGTATAAAAATTATCCGTTAATGGACCATAAAGCCTTTCCTTGCAGACTTGAGGTCTTCATCTCCTCTGGGCAACATGACCCAAGGTGCAATTTTCTTCCAGTGGGATCCAGTGGGTGCTAGCCACGATGGCTAGACAGATGTCCCTCCCCAATTCCAATCTCCTCATTGCTCCATATTGTACTCACATTTCCTTTGCTGAGGAAGACAGTAACCTGCCCTTCATCTCTGACCTCAGAAAACATGGGGGCTCCCACGAGCAGGTCAGAGAGGCCGTCCATATTCAGGTCAACTGCACACAAGGAGGAGCCGAAGTAAGAGCCCATCTGCAAACCGAGTTCAATCACGACAACATGTTCAGAGGCTGTTCTTAAACATGGCAGCCCTTGCTCCATCAGCCCATGTCCCCAACCCCTCAGAAGCTGTGTCAGCTGAGCAAAGAGAGACAGGCCCCATGACTGTGGATTTTCTAGTCAATAAGAGACCAAAGCTCACCAGCTTACTGGCCCCTTTCCTAGAGCCCTATCAGGGGCAGGTAAAGGGACAGTCCCCTGAGAATGAGACATTATGTTTTTATAGGTATACAATATACCAGACATTTGACAAGGCATAGCAAGCAGGAATATGAAGTCCCACAACACAAGCAAGTAGGAAAATAAGACACAGGGCACATACCCTCTCCAGTCTTACACAGAATAAGAAGTAGGCATGAGCTGACATGACAGAGGAACATGTAACTCATGTTCTCTCATGTTTGATAGATGGGGAAATGGAGCCAGTTTATACTGGATCTTCTTGAATCAGAGTGTAAACAGTAACCTGGTACTTTACTATTCTGTGTGTATGTGTGCTTGTGTGTGTTGCAGTGTGCATGTTCATGCGAGTGCAGGTACACAGATGTGTGCAAAGACACAGATGTGCAGGTACATACACACATTTCCGCCTCCTCAGTGCTGAGGTTAAAAGAGCAAGCCACCACTCTCGGCTTTTTCACACGCACTCTGAGGGCCCAAGGATCACACCCAGGTCCTCATACTTGTACAAGACGACTCTGTGACTAAGCCCTCTCCCTCACCCCAGTATCTGTTATTTTATATCCAGTGCCTCCAACACGAAGACCAAAGAGCCAGGCTTTTGCCTGGATGAGTCGAGTAAAGTAAAACCCAGCAGCTCAAGTGTGCTTACAGGTGGCATCTGAGCTGGCAGTGGCTGAGCCAAGTGAGTGATGGAGATTGCAGCAACCTGGAGCCCAGGGGCCCAGCTGCAGTAGCTGCCCCACCCAGCTGTGGCTAACATCACCAGGACAGCTGGCTCCCAGCTCACCGGCTTTTCCATTTCCAAGACAACACCTACATCTTGACTTTCAGTACCTATTCCAAATGCTGACTACGTGCTCATTTTTTAAACGACCAATTGCTATGGGATTGGTGGTCCAGGGCTGTAATCCTAGCTATTCTGAAGGCTGAGGTAAGAGTACCCTAAGTTCAAAGCTAGCCTGACGAACTTAGCAAGACCCTCCCTCTAAAGTAAAAGTAGGGGCCTGAGAGATGGCTCAGAGGTTAAGAGCATACACTGCTGCCTGCACCCATGCTGAGCAGCTCACAACTGCCTCCAACTTCAGGGGCATGTGACATCACAGCCTCCATCTCTGGGGCATGTGCCATCACCGCTTCCATCTCCGGGGCATGTGACATCACCGCCTCCATCTCTGGGGCATGTGACATCACTGCCTCTGGCTCCAGGGGCATGTGCCATCACTGCCTCCAGCTCCAGGGGCATGTGCCATCATTGGTTCACATGGATACCGCACTCACATGCACATATCCACACACATGTACACACAGTTTAAAATTTAAAATAAATTCTTAGGTGAAAGTTGCAAAAGAGCTAAGGATAGGGGGCTGGAGAGATGGCTCAGAGGTTAAGATCATTGTCTGCTCTTCCAAAGGTCTTGAGTTCAATTCCCAGCCACCACATGGTGGCTCACAACCATCTGTAATGGGGTCTGGTGCCCTCTTCTGGCCTTCAGTCATACTCACAGACAGAATATTGTATACATAATAAATAAATAAATAAATAAATAGAGCTAAGGATATAGCTCAGCAATAAGAGAGCTTTGCCTAGCAGACTGAGAGATCCTAGGCTAATATCCAGTTCCATGATAATTAAGTAAATAAGCAAATACTATGTTAGCCCTAAGTGTGCAGGCTAGACCTGCACTTAGGGACTGCAGGTTTGAAATTTGTAACAAAAAAAAAGAGAGAGAGAAGGTGCTATTGTCCTAATAAATGCTTTTAAATGGAAAATCCTGGAATTTTGTCTTTCTTGTGAGATATGTTGGCAGCTGACCTCATGGAGTTTGAGATAGGCAGACTAAGCTCCAACCTACTTCCTGCAGTTGACACTTGCCCTGGACTTAGAATGTTACTTAGAAAGCCACACCAGGCCAGATGAGTCAAGCCAAGAGCTGCTCTCTTGGGCTGAGACCCAGAGGGCGATTGGCTTAACCCCAGCAGGCTATCTAGCTTGGTGTCTTCATGGGTGTTCAATCAAAAATCCTTCAGTTTTTTTTTAATGCGGACATTTCATCCGCTGAGGTAAGTCAAAGACATATCCACATGTCAAGGACACACTTTGGACCCAGCGCTCCTTTACTGGCAATCTTTGACAGCTCAGAGTATGTCTGTATTCACGTCTGAACCACAAACATAGTGATGACCTTGTGCTGACTGTCATAAGGTGCCCAACTCAATAAAGAGTAGATACCAGACAATTTGTACTGAAGTGGAGCCAAAGAGAAGCGGAAGTAAGTGGGTGGCTTTCTGAGTTGGAAACGTCTGTTGTCTATGGAGCCCTGGACAAAAGGGCAAAGCTAGAGGCATCCTTGGGAAGCCCACGGGTCATGTCCTCTCCCTATAAGATAATGAAGACGTCAGTGTCTTCTAGCAATACACAGATGTCTACAGAAGGGAAAGGCCTGTGTCAAGGTCGGATGGACGATGGGGAGCACAACCGTAGCTGGAGATGCTGAGAGAGGACAGTGAAGGTCACAGGAGGAAGGGAGGGTGGGAAAATGGGAGAAAGGAGGGAGAGAATTAGGAAGATGGCTATGGAGTTGGGGTACAGCACCTTGGCCCTGCAGTCTCTGCATGGAAAAACACAACTCACCCTATCACAGTGAGGCCATTCAAACAGACATGTCCTAGTACTCTGAACGCTGAATCCTCAGGCAGCGCAGACGAGGGTTCTCAAAGGCTGCATGATTTTCCCTCACAGCGCCAACTCTCAAATCATCGTCCACACCTGACTCACTTCAACACAACTGGTCAAGGAAGGCCCTCTGCAAACCGAGGCTTTGGCAGAGAAGAGATACTTACAGGTGGATTGATGCTAGGATGCTCGGGGAAACAGTGGAGGGGGCAGGGTCCAGTTCTGCAGGCCCTCTGATAGAATGCTCACACTTTCTTTCACGTGTGGGCACATTATCGACAACCACAGCCATTCATTTATCATATGAGTCTGGGGGCTCTCTCTGTCTTATACTCCACAAGTTTTCACCGTTACTATCTGATGCTAACATTCGGGGTTTGGGAAATGTTAAAATAATGCATGCCAGCACGTTTGTGAGGGCTAAAGGCAAAGCCAAGTTTGTGGGTACATTTTTTTTCATGCAAAGGTTATGATCATTATACACTGAGTGTGCATATTAGGGTTGCTAAAACTGCAACCATAGGGAAAGAAATAACAACTAAGTGTAAGCGGGGCTTTTGGAATTCTGAGCACGGCTACGGCTCACTGGTGGAACAACATGGAAGGTTTCCAGGCTGGTGTGGAGCAAGAGGAATGCAGAGCCGGGTGAAGTGGGAACCAGGAAAAGCAGGCCAGGAAGGAACAACCATTGTTTCCTCAGGGAAACTGCAGGCGAAGCCTCCTGGCAGCTCCCTCCCATATTCCACACATCCTAAGCTTTGTGCCAGAGCCCACTAAGGCCTCCGACAGCCTCCATGAACCCGCAATCCTCCTAGCCCCCACGTGTCCCACTGAGCCACCTAGCTCAGTCACACCTTCCTGCTGATCTAAGTCACAAAAAAACACAGGCAGGAGAGGAAAGCCCAGGAAAAGGATGTGAATGAATCACCGGAACCATTCTACTGCCGAATCTCATGGGTTACAGTGGAAACTTTCAGGGAACAGGGAGGGAGACGGCCTGGGAGAGCGTCATAGAACCCTTTTCCAAGACAGCCTTCAGGAATGGCTTTGTGGCTATTTGCTTCTCAACCTTCTAAGAACATTGAGATATAAAACCATTACCCGAAAAGTCAGGACAGTGTAATAGAGTCGCCAAACAATTAATTAATTACACACACACACACACACACACACACACACACACCTCATAATGTTTTAAAGAACTTTATAATTTCTGCTGGGCTGCATCCCTGGCTACACACAGCCTATATATGTTGTGAATTGAACACCTCTGTACATGAGCTAGGTGGAATTTTCTCTGTGTGATAGCAATCCTTCTGGCAATGACAGTCAGGGGTGGGGTCAAGGACATGAACAGACGGGGAGCTTGAGGCCGATGGGACAGGGAAAATTATAGGTACCTGATCTTTCTGGCTTTGATTGTGTGTGTGCGTGAGACAGCTACAGGAAGACAAAAGTGAAGGAGGGGAGAGGCAGAGAGACAGCACGCATCATTTAGATGCCAGCACCCAGACCGTGACACCTTCTAAAACAAACCCACAACTTTAGCCATGTACAAACTCATCTGTTACATGCCTGCCCAGGTGCACATGAGCAGTCAGGTTATACACATCCTCAAAGGGAACTGACTCCCACAGGAGCCACATCAAGAACTCACCTTTTTTCCTGATGCCTGGAAAATCTTTATTAAGGTCCCTGATCTCCGGTCAGCTCTAAATATATAAACCTGCAGGACGCAAACAAAAGAAACAAACCTGGTCAGGATGAAAGCGCTGACGACAGATACTTAACGCTGTCTGCCTGGTGTCCCTCACAGGTGTGTGTACACGGGTAACAGTAAGGAAGGTGCCAGCCGAGCTGTCGGCAAGTGCCAATCCTGGGGCGGAAAGGATCTCCACAACTTCTGAACCTCATCGTGTGTACCATGGGCCCAGAAGGACTCCTCGGGTGGAACTCTGGGGGAGGGATAGATAGGTAGGCTTTCTCTTTAAGCTCTTTCCTGCGAGTTAGAGCTTTAGTGCTGCCACAAGCTAAGACAAAGCGAGGAAGGCAAGCACTGGGGAGAACCTCTCCAACCTCTCCAACATGATTCCCTCCTCGTAGCAGTTAGAATTACGGAATCTGTGTGGATAAACACAGGCTTAGTTCGGGGAAATGAGCAATGAAACATTAAATCCCTTTATGGTGGAATTTTTTTCAGAGACCCTAGCACTATGAATTCATTGATGTCTGTTTTTTTCATGTTTATTGATTTTATTTAATGTATATGAGTGTTTTGCCAACAAGTATGTATGTATGTGTGTGCACCATATTGCATGCCTGGTCCCCATAGAGGTCAGAAGAAGGCATTTGACCCCCTAGAACTGGAGTTACAGATAATTGTGAGCCACCATGTGGGTGCTGGGAACCGAACTCTGGTCCTCTGCAAGAGGAACAAATGCTCTTAACTACTGAACCATCTCTCCAGCCCCTCATCATTATATCTTCAAATTTTATTTATGTGCTCCCTCTCCACCTTCCCATGTGTGTATGTATGTATGTGTGTGTATAAGTGAAAGTGTATATGTGTGTGAACATGTGTGTATGTGTGTGTATATGTATGTGCATGTGAATGTATGCCACATGTGTGTGATGTGGAGAGTCCAGAAGAGGGCATCAGATCTCCCGGAGCTAAGGTGACTGTGAGCTGCATGGTACAGGTGGTGGGAATTAAACTCAGGTCCTCTACAAGGGCAGCAAGCACTCTTAACCATTGAGCCATCCCTCCAGTCCCTCTGGTTACATATCATGCAAATATGAGCTCATGAGAATCAGGGTAGAGGGCCCTTTCCTAGGCTAAGGAGCAGTCATGTTGGTATGAAGGCCCGGTGCTAACACACCAGGAGCTGAAAGCACCCAAACCCTAAAGGTCACAATGGGGAAGTCTGGTGGCCTGCTTCCTCCCTAGATGGAGCCATCACCACTGGGGTTTTTCCTTCCACTGTGTAGAGGAATTCACATGACTCAGAAAGAGCCAGTTCTGAACTGAGTTATCAGAGTTCAACTGTGCAGTCCCCAGCAGCCTCTGCCTCCAAGCCCTGAGGTATTTGGTTTCGTTTCCAAAGGACCTCTCTGCACAGCCTCAGACTCCTGAAACAGTTCCTGCTGCCTGAGATGACCCAGAGAGGTGACCTCATGAGCGCATCTCAGCCAAGCGTTGTCAGCTGACAGCTTCTGAGCACTTGAGTTAGGACAGCACTGGATGTTCTTCCTCTGGAGGGTGCCAGTCAAGGACAGTAGTCTTTAAGATCACACCCAAAATCAGTTGCAAACATGCTAAGCTTTCAAGGTGAACCCTCCAAATGTGACCAGAAGGAGACAGTCCATGGGGAAGACATCCATCAGTCCATGGGGAGGATGCCTATCAGTCCATGGGGAGGACTCCCCTTCAGTCCATGGGGAGGACTCCCCATCAGTCCTTGAGGAGGACTCCCCATCAGTCCATGGGGAGGACTCCCCATCAGTCCTCCGCTTAATCATCAGCCTGCTGGGAGAGTGTTCAGGACAAAGCAAACTGGAAAAGCCTCTACAGAGCAGCATGCCCCCTCCTCTGCCTGGTACTATGTCATGCCTTGAGCTTTTCTCCTCACCTTTCCAATGCCTTCATCCTGCGGGGCACCTCCTACCACGTCAGTGATGGACGGATGAGAGAAGTGGCCAGCTGTCACTGCGTAGCCTGAACAGGGTGGATAGAAAGTGAGGACATGCTTGAGGAAGGAAGTGAGATAAGTTAAAAAATGCAGCTGAAGGAAACATTTCCTGGGTAGGTATTTTATCCAGACAGGATGCTCTAGTTAGTGCTGGGACATCAACCCTTCTGGAGGACAGATGGCAGCTGTCAATCTCTTCATATTAAATATCGTGCCTCGTAAAAATGAATGCTCACAGGGACACTTGTGAGGGCAGTAGCTCCTGATTGTCCCTAGGGAACAAGGAGGGTGCTAAACACCCTGTGTGTTTCTGACTTCGGGAAATATGATTCTAATGACACAGTGCACACATGAAAGCACACAGCTCCATGAATGAGATCACATCTTTAGCAGCACAAGCCCATCCAGGTCAAGGAAATGGACACAGGGCCAGGGGCTCAGCTCCATGCTAGTGCTTGCTTGGTTCAATTCCTAATACTGCAAAGTATATACTTTATTTTTTTTTCTTCTTGCATATAGTCAAGACATGGTTAGCCAACCATGCTCAAGATTACCAAGCAAGATCCAAAGCCAACCTGTATGAGTCTGGAGGTTCTGCGGTTAGCAGCTCTGCTGTATCCTTTTTAAGAGAGGTAACAGATACTAATGGTGGATGGATGCATGACTGGGCAAGCAGATGGGCAGTCAACGAATCTGGGTTTGAAAGGAACCCAGAAATAAAGGGAAAAGGTCATCTGAGCTGGATTTAAACGTCTCCTGCCTTCCTCGGGCCTGGCTGGCAGGCTGAAATCACTCCTCTGGCAAGCAGAAAATGTGTACGATGCTGTCTATTATTCAAGCTTTCCCATGACCTTCGAACCCTAGGTGCTGCAGGTATAACGTTGCCTCATGACACACGTCGGCTGGGATTGCTTTAGGACTGCTATCTCGTTTTCCTCGTGGCTGACGTCTCTCGGCCTGAAGGCTCACATTACCCAAGACTGCCATGAGCGATACCCACCCTCGCTACTCCACGCTAATCCCTGCCGCAGATAAAGGCCTCTGGTTTGAACACAGAGAGAAACCACAGGTCCTGAAGTTCTCAGAACCTTTGTTCAAACCTAGAGCCATCAAGGAGCAGTGACTCTCTGTGCCTTCCCCTGTCTCAGTGTTGGGTCCTTTGTAGTCACAAAATATACAACACCCGGGGACTGTGAGGTCAGCACATGCCCTGGGATTGGGGGCTTCAGCATTCAGACCCTGCATCAGAAACCGTAGTTTACAACTGACTCGCTGCCTATAAGCCATGCGACCTTGGCAAGTTACATAATGTCTTCGCACTCCCTCACCTATTAGCTACAGATGGTGGGGATAACGGCTGTCTTATAAGGTTGTTTCAGAAACTGGAAGAAATTACACACTAAGTCTGGCCCGGAGCAAATGCCTAATAAGTGGTGGTTAAGGAGCTGGATGCAGAAACACTCCGGAGCATGGAAAGTGCTACTGGGTTTGTGCAAACGGTCAATGGCAGCCACCTCCCCTGCCAACTCCTTACACCCTTCCAGCAAGGAGTTTCCGGGGAATTCTCTATTCAAAAAGGGGGTCAAGAGTTTCCCTGGACTTGATTTATATACAGCAGGCATGAAAGACATTATTTTGTCATTATGAACTGTTCTAAACTTAGTTTAATTTTTAGTCCACTTTAAGGCCTAGACTGAACTTTTGTTCAGAATTGGTACTGTCACATAAGCAAAGGCAGCCCATCTCTGTGTATGTTTTGCTTGTTTGTTGCCTTTTCTTTTATGAGACAGGGTCTTTCTAGGTTACCTCAAACTGACCTCCTGCCTCTACCTCCAGCAAGCTAGGATTACAGGATGGGCCACTGTGCCCAGCTTATTCTGTTCTTAAATGAGCATGACCTCCTACCAGAACCTTCTCTGCCTCCTCCTCTTTCATTCCCCCTTTCCTTCCTTCCTTCCCTCCTTCTTTCCTTCTTTGTTTCCTTCCTCCTATCCCCCTCCCTTCTTCTGAAACAGCACCTTGCTATGAAGTCTAGAATAGACTTAATATTAAATGTCCTTGATTTCCTAAACTTCCTCCTGCATCTGTGGCCTCCAGAGTAGTAAGAACTATGAATACACGCTGCAGTACCCAGTCCAGGATCATTTTTGCCTGGTGGCTGCTAAATTAAATTATGCCTATCTTCTTTCTAGACAATTGAAAAACAAGAGGAATTCCCAGCGCCTCTGAGGTGAGCTCAGCTTTATGTCACTCAATATCAGGGAAGTTCTGATTCTTCTAGTTTGTACCTGTGACCAGGAAGCGGACACACCATTCATAATTATCTGTAGGGAAAGCCAGATTTCGTATCGGGCCATCTGAATGTGGCCGGCTGCTAAAGCAAGGCAGGAATGGTGGTTCCCCCGGAGGCTCCCCCATAGGGTTGTAACAAAACCATCCAGTTTGGACTGGGTTTTTTCTTTGGATCTCTCTGCCACCCAGGTATGCCACTAGATGTTAAGAAACTCTAATTAAAATACAATTAATGAAGACTGATGGGTATAAAAGCCCACTACTGCTTCTTCCTGTTAACAAAGCAATAATCCATGAACTTGTGGCGATGATGATCACTGAGCCCACCTTGTCACCTACAGACCCCCCAGCAACTCACCCAGGTAGGTATACCGCCGGCTCATAATCATGTCATCATTCAGTTTATAGTATGTATTGTCCGTGAGATTCAGCACTTTGACCGTCCCAGCCCAATAAAATGAGCCTGGGGCACCCATGATCACCAGCTCCTAGGGGGAAAAAAATCCAAAAGGAGACAGAGAGGGTTAGGAGATACATTGACAACCGCAGTCATGGTAAAAGATTTGAGAATTGAGTTTACAATGCCGCTCTATGGCAACACACACAGTACCAGGTCCTGGGCAATCTGGAGTCTACCATGTAGCTAGGATTTTCAGGCCTAAAGGAGAGCTTCCTAAGCGAGGGGAGAGAAGGAGTGACAGCCCAAGTCCCCAAGTCCCAATGAGGCTGCATGGACCCCTCCCATACACACCAGCCTCACCCTAAGATAAAACATGAGTGGTGAACAATTGATGCTGTTCCTAAATCATATGACTCTAAGAAACAGTGCTCAAGAGAACACGGCAACATCAAGCCTGGCATAGTGGTGAACTCCTGTAATCCCAGCAGTTGGGAAGTGGAGGCTGGAGGCCCAGGAATTCAGGATCAGCTTTGACTACATAGTGAGTTCAAAGCTACCCTGAGCTGCACGAGAAGTTGTCTCAATAAAAATATTGGCCAGTTAAATGGTTCTGTTGGTAAAGAGGGGTTTGCAAAAGCCAGACCAACCAAGTTCCAGTCCCAAAACCCAGGGTGGAAAGAGAGAACTGACTCCTGATCACCACACATGTACTATGGCAGGCACACCTGCACACACTCATGCACGAGTGCACACATACACTCACATATGTGCATGCGTATGTCCATATACATACAAAATGATAAATAAATAAATTTTTAAAGATGGAAAGATAGTCCCTAGGGGAGGTAGAGCAAAAAGGGGGGTAGAGAAAATGATGGGGAAATAAACAACAAAAATAATGTTCATTCAAGGAAAAAAATGAAATCTAACTTTTCGTAAGTTAGTTTTTAAAAAATATATAACATGCACACACTTGGTGCACATACACAGACAAACACTCAAGTAAGTCTTTTAAAAAGAAAATAACTATATAAGATAAAATAAAAAGTATAAGCACTGAGAGACAGTCTTGTGGTACCCTTGAGCTTTAACTGAGATTAAAAATGTTTTGAATGACAAATCTGTATGAATACACAGACACAGACCAGGCGGCTGGGGCTCTCTGGTCCCTTCCTCCCTGGGCGGTAGGGCTGGGAAGGAAGCCTTCTTCCCTCCATCCCATCCTTCCTTCCTCTATGACAGATGCCTTCCACAGTTGCCTGGAGGGTGGCGCAATGCACACTCACTGTCCTCACTCCAGTGCAATGCACACTCCAGTGTAATGCACACTCACCACCCTCACACCAGTGCAATGCACACTCACTGTCCTCACTCCAGTGTAATGCACACTCACCACCCTCACACCAGTGCAATGCACACTCACTGTCCTCACAACAGTGCAATGCACACTCACCGTCCCATCCACTCACGCCCCTCACACTGGTGCAATGCACACTCACCGTCCCATCCACTCGCTCCCCTCACACTGGTGCACTGCACACTCACTGTCCCATCCACTTGCTCCCCTCACACTGGTGCACTGCAACTCACCTTCCTCACTCCAGTGCAATGCACACTCACTGTCCTCACACAAGTGCAAGCACACTCACTGTTCTCATTCCAGTGCAATGCACACTCACTGTTCTCATTCCAGTGCAATGCACACTCACCGTCCCATCCACTCGCTCCCCTCACACTGGTGTGAGAACAGCGTTAGTTCTCACAGGGTGTCTGAAGGACAAACCATGACTGTGTTAGAGGAGAGAGACTCTTTTCCTGGCCTCGAGCTTGAAAAGGGATTTGCAATCGATGTCCAAACACAATTGGCACTGGAGATCATGAGTGACGTCCCCAGGACCAGTTGTGTACAGTGCAGCAGTCTCTTCTTCTGCAACTCCTTCTGAGCCACAGCAGGAGGCGGCAAAGGCTCTGCGCCCCCCTCCCCGCGTGAGGGACCCGCTGTTTGCTTGTGATGTGGATTCATCCGGAAGACTATGCAGTAACTATCTCCTGCTCCTTCCCAAGTATCACAAAGTATGCAAACACAGTCATCTCGTCCCTTAAAAACCTTAAAAGCTGGCTGGAAACCTAGCTGGTTTGTAAAGTGCTTGTCGCACAGGGATGAGGACCCGAGTTCAATCCCAACACCCACAGAAAAATCCAGGCATGGTGGCATGCGCCTAGAATGTTAACGTGGAGAGGAAGAGCTCGCTGGTGTTCACTGGTCAGCCAGGCTAGTCAGCAAACTCCAGGTTCACTGAGAGACGACTCAAAGAAATAAGGTGAATGGTCCCTTAGTAACAGCACATGAAGCTGACCTTCGGCATCTATGAATGCCCGCACACACGTGTATATATATGCACATGGATGTGTGTACATATACACGTACACACTAGTAACAATACAATTTAAAGCATAAAGACAAAGCTCCTGCTTTTCTTCCCCTCTTCTCTTAGCCATCACACACTCTCCCTCATCTCAGTCCACACGGGCAGACTCAGCCAAACCTACGCCCCTCCTGGCCGTATTCAAGGGAGACACTGCCTTCCTGGAAGCCTGCTTTTTTGGCCTTGTCTAGTCCCTGTGAGTGGTGTCTGGGTCCTTTTTGGTGCTATTCACAAATGTCAGAAAAAGTATGACTAACCTAAGCTCTTTGTCATGCAAGGAGCAGCCAATGCCAAGGTCGCACACAAATACACACAAGTAAAACACACAGTTGACTAAATCTGATCCCTCAATAAACTGCATGGGCCTTTCCCCAAGATGTCCCTCAGGTGCACGGTCATCTAGATGTGCCTGTCTGGATGTGCCTGGAAGAAGCCGTCTGCCTTTGTGTGCCTGCCGCTGGGTAGTACAGCATCTTCTATTAAATCTGAGCCTAGCAATGTCATCTGACATCTCCATAGTGTGCTGGCCCTTCCTTGTCTCTGCTGGAAGCTTGGAGGATGTCACCACTGATATTCTAGTCTACAAAACCGGCTGATGTCCTCAAGGACACAGGGCATCCATAACTCGGAGATGATTGATGACCTCAGGGACATTGACCCATCTGTCAAGCAGACATCTCGGGTGGGAACGGTCAGGCCCAGCATGGCCACGTCCAGCAAGCTACAGCTCACGGCAGTGGCAGAGTGTGGAGGTCATCAGGAGGGCAGAGGAGGGGAACGGAGCCTGCCGGATCCTTTCAACTACACTTCCTGTTCAGTTGCAGACAGCTACAGTTCCCAAACAGAGGGAGACAGAGAGTTCAAAGACCTACTATTTATAAGGGCCCAAAGCCTGGGAACCAGAGCTGAGGCTGAGGCACAGGGAAGCCAGGAGACCATGGCTGGAGTTGGAAAACTAGGCAGCAGAAAGAAGGGCCTTCCCACCAGAGCCGTCCATCCTTTCCTGTGCTCTGGACACTCTGTCCCTACTTATCTGCAGAGCCAAGGAGGCAAATGGCAAGGCACGGAGGATATCTCAGGCTCTGAGACCCCATTCGCTCCTCCTTCTGGTCACCCTTAGCTTGTACTGTTGCCTGGGCCCAGTGCCTATATGGTCCTGCTCTCTCCACCCTTGGCAATGCCCAGTTCTAATGTCCCCCCCTCCAACTTACAAGCTGATAGAGCCAAAAAGATACACCTGCCCCTCTCCCCGCAGGAGTCCTTGTCCCTCAGTTCCCGATCAAAAGCTTAATGAATTCAAATTTCTGCCATGAATTGACCCTTTCTTCTATGCTCATGGGGAAACATCTCCACACCACACCGCCCCATGCTGAATCACTCAAGACCTAACTCTGCCTGTGGGCAGCCTATGCCCAAGGATATTCTAGAAGCAGCCCTCCGAGTAGCCCAATACCTCATCCTTAAGACTGAAAACAGAATATACCAAAGTCACTGTCAGATGCCTTTGGGCGCACTGTGTGTGACAAACACTAGTACACAGGGCTTGTGTGGCACTCCAGTGCAAAGCCACAGTGAGAATGGGATGTGTCCCGGCAGCAACCATGGTTATGCATGCAGGAGGAGGTTGGGAAGTAGATGAGGATAGAGAGGCAGGAAGGAGGACCCGGGAGGCTGCGGACAGCAGGAGTTAGATTTCATCAAAGGCAGATGGGAAGACCCTGGGTGTCGAGCAAGGACAACCGCGAGGACCTTGCTGTCTCTAGAGGGTGGTTCTGGGGGCACTACTGTCCCTGGGAGGCCAGGCTGGGGAAAGATGACAAAGGTTTTGCAGTGAGGAGGGAGGATGCAGAGAGAAAGTGAGTCTCCATGATGGGCTGTAGATTGGTGGGATGGTGGGGGCGCGCAGGAGGAGACATTCATTTTGAGTTTTCAGCTATAGCAAATGGTGTTGCCTACCCCAGGCCCCAGCATGGAACTCTGTGTAGGCCAGGCAGGTCCATCCTTCTGACATCCCAACAGAACTTGGTCTCTATGCTTAGGAGCTGTGCAAATGTCATGAATAAAATCGCAAAAGTAAATTTTACATTTTAAATGCATTTGTATTATGTGTTGGGCCAAATCCATGGAGATCCTGGGTCACACGGTTTGAACGCGGTTGCTATAGTCAGGGAAGGGTGCTGGTGTGAATGCAGGTGTGGTGAAGCTGAAGGCAGAGTCGGAAGCAAAGCACCTGGAGTTCACTAGTTTGAGATCGCAGCTCATGAAACCATGTATCTTTTCTTTGTTGCCTCTGGACCAGCTACTGTATTACAAACTGTTTTCTCTTTGACTTTAGGAAGCATCTCTGTGAACAGGGTGGGCAATTCCACTCCTGACTCAGAGCTGCTCTTTAGAAAGAAAGCCCTGGGACCAGAGAATGTTCTCTCTTACCCCCTCAATGTCATGCATGCTCCTCTAGGAGGAAAAGGCACAGGGTCCTGAGAGTCAGGTCCTGGGCAGTGTGGAATCTGGGCCTCTGTCTCCAAGTAATAGGAGGCCTTGGGGTCAGAATGTCAGGGTTCACTTTGCAAACTCCTTCGGGCTACTGGCCAGAGAACATATGGTACCACTCAAGAGAGGACCCAGGCTAGGGTGGAAAATAAACCTCCACAAGAGTGCAGCTACATGCCACTGTGAATTCACTAAGAACTGATCTGTAGGATTTAAAATGGCTAGATGGGAGAATGTATATTATGTATATTTGACCATGAGCATTTAAAAAAATGAAGAAGGGGCTAGAATGGTGACTCAGCAGTTAAGAGTGCTGCAGCTCTCCATCAGAACCCAGCACCCAGGTCAGACAGCTCACAATCAACCATGACTTCAGCTCCAGGGAATCCGATGCCCTCTTCCGACCTCTGTGGACACTGCACTCACATGCACATACACAGATACACACATGCATATACACATAATTTATAAAATGATATGTTTTCAAAAAATTAAGGATAACGGGAGACAATCTGGGGCCAGTGAGTCAGCCATTGGGGCTGGTGGCTCTTCTAGAAGTGTTGTGGCTGTCACCAGGGGTGATGACATGAAGGGGCAGACACCTGGGATGTGTTCTAGGGGTTAGACAGGATTTAGATGAGCTGGCAGTGCAAAGAGACTGACTTTTGGTCTTTGACATGGATAGTACTGCTGTTTGCAAAACCAAGAGTGAAATGGCATGTGGCTGGCATGCGGCTGGCATGTAGTTTGCCTGTGGATGGCCTGTGACTGGCATGTAGCTGGCCTGTGGATGACATGTGTCTGGCCTGTGGTTAGCATGTAGCTGGCCTGTGGATGGCCTGTGGTTGACATGTAGTTGGCCTGTGGCTGNATGTAGAACCCTAGAGAAGATGAGCATTAAATGAGAAAAGTTCCCTGGGGACTGCAATGGCTCGCTGTGTAAAGACACGTGGCCCAAAGTCTGACTGCCCAAGCTTGATCCTGGAACACACACGTGGAAGGAGAGAACGCTCTCCTGTCATTCTCCGACTGCCACACGTAAGTTGTGGGATACTTTCCCATACACATATGCACACACACAAGATAAAGAGATGCATTTTTAATGGAGTAAACAGTAGCTGAAAATGTCCTGGCAGTCAAAAACCCTTCTGTTCCTGTCACTGGGCACACTCCAGAGCATAAGTCATCACAGTTTAAGGGACGGAAAGCCTGGTGTGTGTAAACTGCGTCTCTCCGCTAAGAAGGTGGAAGTGATGTGGCACCCAGATGACAGATATATCTTCAAACTGCTGTCAGCTCCTTCCACATAGCTCAGACCAAGCCAGCTCTGTAGAACTCCCCCCACGAGCCAGCCCAGGTCCGCACACCCAAGCGGTCCCAGCCCATCAGGTGACCTTCATCAGGTTTAACATCCCCTGGTAGAAACACCAGAATCTACTTACTCGGGCTCAACTGCCCAGGGCACCAGAAATCCCATCTCCGGGACCACCCAACCACAAAATGGAAAGGACCAAACACCCAGAAGGGAAAGAAATAAATGCCACGTGGCTGACACCTACCTCAGTGAAGAAGCCTGACATCCCGGCCTGGCAGGAGCCATGTTCCTCCCCATACTTCTTCTTATACTCTGGAGGAAGGGGGAGAAAAGCAGGCCACAGCCATGTCAGTGTGTGCCAGGCATGTGCAGATCTGTCTACTTCCCCCATTCCTCTGTGGGCTGGGCCCAGAGATGCTGTCCAGGCTGCCACGTGCCTCCGAGGATTACCT
>LOEQ01001196.1:741359-757173 GCA_001685075.1 Bramus lutescens
GAAAGAGGGAGTGACAGCCCCGGCCGTGAGCCAGGAGGCTGGTGGTGATTACTCCATTGACTTCAGAGAAGGCTAAGGGAGCTAAAAACAGGATTAAGAAACGGAATAATGTGGACATTCCCATGTGGAGTCCCCTGGAAGGAGGTCAAACCTCCCAGAGAGACACTCGGTATAGCCCCTGACAATCTGCTTTCTGCTGGGCAGCCGGAAGCAAGTCACCCACCTGTGGGCTGAGGAAGAGGGGACTGGCCCCAGCATGTGATGTGATCACACTCTCGAGGTGTGTGTGGCTAGTGTGTTTGAACACCTCATCTGCCTTGTGTGCAGGAAAAGTGAACCAGGACTGGGGAGTTAGCTGAACTGATTACGATGCTGGCTGTGCAAGCATGACCTATGTTCAGTCCCTAGAACCCATGTTTTCAAAACAGTAGAGCACGTGCACACGTGCAATCCCAGCGCTGGGTAGGTGGACTCGGGAGGACCTGACCCTTGATGCCTGCTAGCAGATGGCATACGAGGTTGACCTCTGCCCTCCGTGTACTGCACGCACTAACATGTCTGAATATGCACCCACATGCACACGGTGCACCCACAGGCACACTCAGCATAGGGGACATTTTTCTTGCTCTTCTGTTAAGCCGTGTGGGAAGAGCGGGAGGCCATCTGCGGGTTGTTTAGCCAGCTTCGGGCTTCACCACTCTTCTTCCCATCATTTCCTTGATTCCCTTGTCCCTAGCCACATATCTCTCCATCCATGAGGGGGCAAGAATCACCCAGGGTCACACAGCCACCTCACACGCAGACTTCTGCTGCTGTGGTCTCATGGAGGTTTCACAAAGTGAGTGATTTTGCAAGATCAAGAGGTCACCTGACTTTTTGAAGTCATCTCGGGAGCAGAGAGTAGGAAGTGGAGACCTGAGAGGGCCCTCAAGTGGCTCCAGTGATGTGGCAATAAGGCTGCTGGAGACTATCAGGCTGGGGCTGCCCAGCTAATAGCCTAGTGACCCCCTACCCTGTCCCCAAGGCTCTGAGCGATTCTCTAGTACCATTAAAGGCAATGGAGTTTTTTTGAAAGACACTAAATAAATAATACAAAGGAACAATGAAGTTATGATTGCTACAGACGCTGCTTCCTGAAGTTCTGAGTGTGTGCTCCAGGAGGAGGGGAGCAAGGCCCTGGGGAAATAGAAGGAGAAGTTAAGTTTCCAACAACACATCACAGAGTCTGTAACATTGTCCAGGAAGTGGTCATTAATCCGGGCTAAATCACAATGCAACATTAATTGAGTTACTCCTCACCCCTGTGAGGCTACAGTTCCTCCCGCCTTGCCATTGTGAGGAAGACTCCCCAGCTGTCAAAAACAGCCCAAAATCTCACAGTGGGGGCTGAGCAGAAGATAAGGGCAAAGAAATAAATCCTATGTCAATTGCGGGATACAGAAATGATGCAAAGTGAAAATATATCTTGCCTCAGATAGCACAGCATGGGACTGGAGAGATGGCTCAGCAGTTAAGAGTATTTGCTGCTCTTCTAGAGGACCTGGGTTCAATTCCCAGGACCCATGCTGGCAGCTCACAACTGTTTGAAACTACAGCTTCCAGGAATTGTACATCCTCCTCTGGCACCTGCACACACACGTGCACACCACACACACACACACACACACACATACACACATACACGTCTTTTTTAAAAATAGCACAATAACAAAAACGATCAAAATGCCCAACTTAAGCAGTTACATATAAAACCTACAATGTCTGATAAATGGTTTTCACCATCAAAGCTGAACAAGCCACTGTAATTCTTGCACGTGAGCATGCGTGGGTTTGGACGCGGGTTTCCGCAGGTGCACCGTAAGAACGCAGAGATCTCCGGCGCTACTCTTCAGGCCCCACCCACTCTGGCTTGTTGAGTCACGGCCCTCATTGAACCCCAGGATCACCAATTAGGCTAGGAGTCTCAGAGACTTGGAGTCCCCACCTCCCCAGGGCTGAGGTGACAAGCCCGGACAACCACGATTGGCTTTTTATGGGCATGCTCCTGGGCCAGGCACTTTACAGACTGAGCATCTCCCTGAGTCTGTAACTGTAAACCACGAAACAACCAAGGAAACTTGGACTTTAAGAGTCCAGAGAGACCATCTCGCCTGACACGGTTCAGCCTTATAGATCCGCCACAATAGCCATGGCGTGCAAATGTTATACCTTTTAAAGAGCTCCAAGTCTCTTTATGGCTGGGACTCTAAAGACAGTTCACAGAGAAACATCACCATGCCTCCTCAACCCTTGAAACTGCAGGGTGGGAGATGAGGTTCCTGAGTTGGCCCCATCCTGGCCCAGGCTAATGTCCTACAGAGACGAGGCACTCCAGTCTCAGGTAGCAGGAGATGCCTGTTGGGAGGCCAGTCACCATTTCTCCGAGCTGACACTGCTCTACTCCACAGATGAGAGCCTGGGACACACCGGCAATGCTTAGACATTTCTAAAGTTACCAGGTCTGGGCCTGCCTGCTCTGGAGGCTCCAGAGAGAGAATGAATGTGGAGTCTTTGTCTGGACCCCACGACCCAGAAATCCCTGCTAGAGGACAGGCCATATCCCAGCCTCCCGGAAACCTCTATGCTGCTGCCGTAAACCCTCTCAAATGTGAAGGAGACTGTGTGCTTTCTTTGGCCTCCTGCCACACCCTTACAATATACACCTAGGGACAATGGTAGCCTAGTTCCTCTGTTCTGGGAGGCCTCCATCAGAGGAATCTACAGCCTTCCAGACGCCCCCTCAGCTTCTCTGCTCAGGTGACTGCCCACAAACGATACACTTCCCATCACGAAGATGGCGATCTTATTTGCCTAAGTGTCCTCAAAGCTAGCCTGCATTTGCCCGACTACACTTGACTGTGCTGTGTGGCCTGGGCATGCACTCACACTAGACTAGAGACCAGAAGAAATGCACAAGGGCCAGGCATGGTTGGTTCTCCTGCCACCAAGATCCTGAACTCTGAAATCTCTCTGCATCCCCGACCTTCTCACCTGCCTTTCTGACCTCCAGCCAGTTAGGCTCCCAGAAGGCCATTCAGCACGGTTTGTGCTCCATGTACTGGGCATCACGGACTCTAGAGCCACTGCTACCACTGACCCAGAGACTAAGGACATAAAAGGGTATAATAAGAAGAGAAAGACCTGCTGGGTGGTAGTGACACACACCTTTAATCCCAGTACTAGGAGGCAGAGGCAGGTGGAGCTCTGTGAATCCCAGGACAGCCAGGACTACACAAAGAAATCCTTCCTGAAAATCAAATCAAAAGAAAAAAATAAAAAGGTGTGCTGTAAATATGTTTTATTACCATTGGTTATCCAGAGATACAGAGAGATAGTAGGTGGAGTCAAGGAGACGCCATGTAGCTGCATAAGGAGACAGATGCCAGAACTTACCAGTAGGCCACAGCCTCATGGTGATACACAGGTGAAAAGAAATGGGTTAATTTAAGATATAAGAGCTAACTAGAAATACGCCTAAGCTATTGTCCAAGCAGTCTTGTAATTAATATAGTTTCTGTGTGATTATCCAGGCCTGGGCAGCGGGGGAACAATAGAGCAGTCTTTGTCTACATGGCACAGATTTTCTGGGTTGTCCACACTAATTCTACCTTGGGTAAGTCTGTGTTTTTGTAGGCCTCATGAGAAGCAGGACATGTCCACCCTTGTGACCTTCACCAACTACCTCTGAAGACCTGGGAACAGTCACATAGTCACAGATGGGAAAACCACTCCCAAAAACTACAGTAGTGAGGGGTCATGGAGACTGTGCCATGGAGGAGAGCTGCTCACTGGCCTGCTTCCCCCGGCTTGCTCAGGGTCTTTCTTCTAGAGCCCAGGACACCTGCCTAGGGGTAGCACTGCTCACAATGGGCTAGACCCTCCCACATCCCTCAGCAACCAAGACAATGCCCAGACGTGTCTATTGATGGCCTTAATGATGCCATGCCTCAACTGAGATTCTTTCTTTCTAGTTATGTCTAGGTTTGTGCTAATTTGACAAAAATTAACTATAGCAACCTATAAATAAAATAAAAGCGTGCTGTTCATCTTTTTAAGTCTCGCTTATTTCACTCAATACGACAATCTCAGGCTCCATTTATTTTCTGTTAAATGTCAGAATTTCACTTTTTAATGGCCCAACTAATATGTATATGCAATATACAGGTATATGTATGTGTATATATATATTAGTTGTATGCATATACATTTATGTATTCCTTTGATGGGCATCTAGTCTGTCTTACATCTTGGCTCTTTGAATAGTGCCTCAGTGAACAGGAATATGCAGATGTCCCTGTGGACTGCTGACTCAGCGTCCCTCATGTAGTTAGCTAGGAACAGGACAGCCCTACTCATATGGTAGCTCTATTTTCAGCTTTTGGCAAAGCTACTGTGTAGGTGTGCATGTGTGTGCAGATGCCCTTGCCCATGTATTCACGTGTGGAAGCCAAAGGTTTACGTGAGGTGTCTTCCTTGATCATGTTCCCCCTTTTTGACAGGATCTCTCAATGAGCTCAGAGCTCACTGAGGTGGCTAGCATGACTGCCGAGCGAACCCCTACCAGCTGACTATCTCTGTCCCCCATGCCAGCACTGGGGTTACACACATGCACCCCACACCTGTCTTTACATGGGCACTGGGGATCTGAAGTCAGCTCATGCTTGTACAGTAAACACACAAACCATGGGGCCATGTCCTGCTCAGAATTAGTCTTCTTAATGCACTGATTTCAAAATCTTTTTCCTCTTGTTCTTAACTCAGCCAGGAAACAAAGTCAAGGTCAAGGAAAAAGGCTTCCCAGCCTTAAATCATTTCCAAACATCGCCAAGGAGGGATAAATTTCTTAGTAACTGAAAATAAGACAGGAATCTAGGAGTCTATGTTATCAGGTCTTTAGTAATAAAATGAGCATTTACCTCCTGCAAAAGGAAGGAAAGATAAACTTGCTTCCCCTCTGATGGACTTCCATCTAAATGAGAAATTCGGGGTAATGGTATAAATAGGGAGGTTAGAGAGGAAGAGGGGAAACTTATCTAAACAGTTCCTGAAGAGACTCCGGCAAATCCCGAAAGCTGACTGCGTGAAGAATTTAAGGAAGAAGAGGATTTGAAGAGGAGAAAAGAGCTACTGAGAATATTTGATAGTTTTGACCTTTTGCATTCATTCTACAGATCAGGGTGCCATTGTTCATGGCCAGCGGTTTACCTAAAGCCGCACAGCTCAGTCGCTTTAGTCAGCAGTGAAGGGAGTGGCTGCTGGCCTCCAGCCTCCGTCTGCGACCTTTAATGCTTGTTCTTCCAAAGGAAGGTCTGCCGTCACCGGCAAATGGGTTGGTTTAAATGGGGTAGATGGCTGCAGCGGAATATTATTCTGCCTTGAAATGGAGAGAAATTTTGATACATTCTACAACACAGAATATACCTGGAAGTTACTGGACTAAATGACATTAGCAAGTCGATTCTGCTTGTGGGAGGGAGCCAGAGTAAGCAAATTCATGGGGGGTGGGGGAAGAGGGTGTTTCAGATGGGAACCATGAAAGGGTTCTGGAGAGAGGCAGTAGGGATGGTTTGCCCAGTGCGAGTGGCATTGAGGCACACTTCAAAAAATAACTATAATGTTAATTATTATGTATATTTTGACAATAAAAATTACAAGGAAAGGACCTGGAGAGATGGCTTAGCTGTTAATAGCAGGATCTGACTGCTCTTGCTGAGAACTGGAGTCACATTTCCAGTTCCAGGGGATCCAACGTTCCCCTTCTGGCCACCACAAGCACTGCCCTCAGAAGCACATGCCTACCTACTGACACACAGGCACACAATTTAAAATTAATATTTTTAATTACAAAATA
Source organism: Bramus lutescens (assembly GCA_001685075.1). Lineage (NCBI taxonomy): Eukaryota > Metazoa > Chordata > Mammalia > Rodentia > Cricetidae > Bramus > Bramus lutescens. The sequence continues at coordinate 747,250 of LOEQ01001196.1, forward strand.
AAATAGAATCTTAACACATTAATAGTTGCTTCTACTGGATCTAGAAAGCAAGATTCTGCCTCCTCCCACTCCCTGGGCATGAGACAGTCACATTTCAGGGAGCGCTCCTGCTGAGAACTGAACAGAAGTCAATGCTGAGGCTGAAGCAAACATACTTATGAAATAACCAGTGATGAACAGCTGCGCTATCAAAACTCAATGTAGCTGATGCTGTCTGCCCTCAGTGATGGTAGGGCTTGCCTCTGGAGTACCTCCAACATAAAAAATCAAAAACAAACAAAAAACCCGAAGCGCGATCCTGAAAGTTTGTAGTATGGTGTCCTGAAGAGCCATCAACTTCATAACATAAAAATTGGAGACTTTTCCCTGTGATGGTTCAAGGCCCCCACAGACCATAAAGAAGCCAGCATGCCAACAGAAAAGGGCCACATGGCGAAACCTACACTGCACAGAAAAGGCCAACAACTCTTCCCGTGCTCAATACATCCTTAATAAGGCCTTCACCCACTGCCTTTGAACCTCAGTTTTCTCATCTCTACCACTTGGCTATGAACCCTGACCCCAGGCAGACAGGGTGGCACATGCCTGTAGCTGTAGCACCCAGGAGACAAAGCCAGGAGCCTCACTACACAGCGGGTCCCGGAGCAATCAGGGCTTATGTGGCAGGACTCTGTCTCATAAAATTGCAAGAAAAATGCTGACCCCAAAGTGATGTGATCTTAAGTGCGATCACAAATTCAAGTGCCTGCCCCAACTCCCAGCACCTGAGAGGTGTTTAATAATTGTTAGGTGACTTCCAGTCTGGGCACTTCCAGAGAACATTCTTCAAGACACTCAGCCACACAGACAGGCACTTTTAGGACAGACTGGAGAACGTGGATATCTGTAATGTTAGAAGAGGCAGTTTAGACAGTAAACCTGCATGGTGTGAAAACTTATTTGACATTTAGAATCTAATTTTGCCCCAAAAGTCTTGGCTCCAAGAAGAAACTTAGAATCCTTGAATTCCAGGGCCACTTTCAGAGACCTCTGACCTCCTTTCAGCCCTGACTGTCTGTGGAGCCACTCTCCTTTTCTCGTGTCCCGTGTCTCATGTCTGTGTGTGTGTCTGTGTGTGTGTGTGTGTGTGCATGTATGTGTCTGTGTGTATGTGTGTCTATCTGTGTCTGTCTCTGTGTGTGCGTGTCTATCTGTGTGTCTGTGTGTGTCTGTGTCTGTGCGTGTGTGCGTATCTATATGCATGTATGTGTCTGTGTGTATGTGTCTATCTGTGTCTGTGTGTTTCTGTGTCCGTCTGTGTGTGTGCATGTCTATCTGTGTCTGTGTGTTTCTGTGTCTGTGTGTGTGCGTGTCTATATGCATGTATGTGTCTCTGTGTATGTGTGTCTATCTGTGTCTGTGTATGTTTGTGTCTGTCTCTGTGTGTGCGTTTCTACTTGTGTGTCTGTGTGTGCCTGTGTCTGTGTGTGTGTGCATGTCTATATGCATGTATTTGTCTGTGTATATGTGTGTCTATCTGTGTCTGTGTGTTTCTGTGTCCGTCTGTGTGTGTACGTGTCTGTGTGTCTATCTATGTGTCTGTGTCTCTGTGTGTGTGTCCATTTCTATCTGTCTATGTGTATGCCTGTGTGTGTGTCTATGTGTGTATGTCTATGTCTGTGTCTGTCTGCATGTGTCTGTGTGTGTCTGTGTCTGTATATATACATGTTTATCTGTGTGTCTGTATGTGTGTCTGTGTCCGTCTGTGTTTGTGTGTGTGCATCTGCACCTGTATATGTGTGTCTGTCTGCCTGTGTCTGTCTGTGTGTGTATGTGCCTGCGTGTGTGCCTCTGTGTGTGTGTCTGTGTCCGTCTTTGTCTGTGTGTGTATGTGCCTGTATGTGTGTGTGTCTGCGTCCATCTGTGCCTGTCTGTGTATGTGCCTGTGTGTGTGTATGTCTGGGTCAATCTGTGTCTGTCTGCATGTATGCCTGTGTGTGTCTGTGTGTCTCTGAGTGTGTGTGTGCACGCCCATATGTGTGTGCACTCTTTTATGTGGAGGTGAGATGTTAGCATCAGGGGTCTTCCTCAGTCACCCTTCACCTCTTCTGGGACAGAATTCTCACTGAACTTGTAGCTCTCCAGACCAGGCTGGCGGGCCAGTGAGCCTCAGGGATCTTCAGAGCTGGAATACAGATGTGCATTTTGAAACCAGATTTTTTTTTCAAACATGGGTTCTAGGGGATTGAGTGGGGTTCTCATGCCTTTGCAGCAAGCGCTTTACCAACAGAGCCATCTCTCCAGCCCCAGGACCTTCTTCTTAACTGGACAAAATACAGAACAGCAGCCTCTTGTTTAATTCACTGTATTTATTTGAGATGATGTTCGTAAATGCTCTTTGGAAAGCAGAAAGCCCCGTGCAAAACTGGGACTCATTATTTAATAAAAATGGATGGAGCCTCTTCTTGAATTTTTAAATGGATGGGCTTAGCCCTTTACAATCCTTTCTAAAACAAAAGAAAAACCCACCCAAAGCTCAACCGCTTTTGATTTGTAAATGGAACATGATTGATTTTTAGCCCCTGTTGGGTCCTGGCCTTCAGCATTAAGAGGAGAAAAACAATTGCCTTCACGACTGAATGCCTTGGTCTGGTTCCTTCACTGGGCATGACCACTGCCTTAAGAAACGCACATGAGGAATAAAAGGCCAGCTGCTCTGAGAAGTCTTTAAAAATCAATATTAAAGCACAATACAATGTGATCAATTCAGACCCCTTCAAATTCAGACTGATGAACATTTGTACACCGCATCAGGCTTTCCAGCAGCCAGCATAGAGAACTAACCCAACAGACTGCATAAGGAAGATCTTCCGAGCTAGTTCAGAAATATAATTCAGGCACGGTGGCACACACCTGTAATGCCAATACCTGGGAGGCTGGGGCAGGAGAACAGCGAATTTCAGACCAGCCCCAGCTTCACAGTGAGGCCTGACTTCACAGATCACTCTAACGGGACTCGGCTCTCCACCCTTACTTAACAGTTCAGTAAAGAAGCGTCCACTGATCATCACCCTCTGAGAATATTACAGGGCTGGAAAGCTAATCAGAAAATTCTCATCTGTTGAGCTTGGAACTGTGTTAGGCACTTAAAACACCTCAGATCCCTCATTAGGAGGTACCATCTCCCCAATTTATGGGAGAGGACACAGAAACTTTGTTCGTGCAAAGCCACCTAATTGGAAAGGCGGAACAAACACTTTTCAGTCATAGGAATGCTTGGTGGCACCGCATCCTGAAATGCAGTTGGCACCATCGCCACTACTAGCTACTTCTTTAAAACAAAGCAGACTATATTTACTTGTTCCTTTATTTACTTATGATTTGTGGGGCAGAGGCATGTGCACATGCTACTGCACACATGTGGAGGTCAAAGGACAACTTATGGGCGTCAGTTCTCTCCTTGCATCATGAGGGGCCTTTGCCAGCTGAGCGTCCCGCTGGCCTCTGACTGTGCCTCTCCAGCAGTGAACACTCTGCAAATTTTACCAGGCTGCTCTGGAGTCACCCCAGACTCGCGAGATTCTCCCATCATGATAAAAAGATGAGTTGTTGACAGTCTGCTGCTGAGCTCTGGCTTCTTGTCTTGACGAGTTCAGGGATAATGGATACAGGCAGTGTCTGTACTTGAGTCCATCACATGTACTGACTTAAGTTTTGGGAGGCTTAAAAATATCCTGGTGTGGTAGCTGGAGGTATAGTTGGGGGATCTGATACCTCTGACCTCTGACCCCCAGGGGCCCCTGGACTCACACACACACACACACACACACACACACNCACGCACACATGGACATATATGAACACACACGAGTGCTCACACACACACACACAGACAACGTGCTTAAAAAGGATCATTTCCGGTGAATCTAACAGTCACTAATGTTCAGCAGGGCTCACTCTGTTTTTCTGGGAGTCTCCCCAAGTCACCCCCTCTTTGTGCTCATCTTCTCCCATATTCTGGCAAAGACAGCATATGGGCACAAGGACACCATGCTCCTATGAGGCAAGTGTAAACATCATGTGTTGCTGAAGGGATGCACTGTGGGTTTATCTTACTTGATGGCCTCTCTCTCATTTCCAGTTCCTTCTGTGGTTCCTGATCCCAACAAGATATTTTGATAGCCTCTCCCATCCAACAGGGAGCACCTGAGCGGCCATGAGAAAAACATCCTCTGCCAAACCCAAGACCACTATGTTTTAAGAAACCAAAAGCTTGAGGGACAGGAGAGATAGCTCAGCCGTTAAGAGTATGTACCGCTCTCACAGAGAACCCAGTTCAGGTGACTGAAAACCACCTGCGAATTCAGCCACAGGGAATCTCATGTCCCCTTCTGGCTTTCATGGGCACCTTCACTCATATGCATGCACACGTGTGCATACATGCACATACACACACACACACTTAAAAATAAAATATATCTTTCTCCTTTTTGCATTTATTTATTTATTTGAGACAGGATTTCTCTGTGTAGAACTGGATGTCCTGGAATTCATTATGTAGACCAGGCTGGCCTTAAACTCAGAAATCTACCTACCTCTACCTCCCGAGTGCTGGAATTAAAGGCATGTGCTACCACCTCTCAGCAATAAATTCTTTAAAAAAGAAAAAAAAAGCTCAAGACATTTCAAAAGGTGACCCATCCTCAGAGACTTTATCAAACTAACCTTCCATCTTCCTAAGATTGTACAGCGGACCTTCAGGAAGCCCTACGAGGAACCGCCACTACAGAATAACAGGTTAGCTGTCTGAGCCCCCTCGTCTGAGCTTTCCCTTGAGCTCCCCCATAACAAGCGAAAGAGAAGGGGAGTCATGCCATCATCCACTCCCACTACAGAGCAGGCAGGAGCTTTAACTATGCCAAGGAGGAGGCAGTGTGGTTCATTAGCCTCCAGCAAGTCTGCCTCAGCCACTTCTGTGTTCTGTCGTTGTTCAGAAAGAGCCTGGAAACAGGACGCTCTCCAGCCCCCGCCCCGCATGGGCTGCCGTGACTTACAGTAGCCTTCCTCCGTCCCTCACTTTCCTGACTTACACAGACTGTAAGTCACACAAACCTTAAGCAGGTTTCAATTCCCTCAATCATACAGTGAAATTATCACACAATGAATTAATGCCTCCCGGAGCTTGGATGTTGCTCACGCCCTTGGGGAGAGGTACCCAAAAGAACATGTGTAGGTAGGGAATTCAGTCCTACACAGCACCAATGTTCAGACATGGAGTTTCCTATGTTCTCTCCTGCAAGTGGAAGATTTCTGTTTTGAATCCAATTTTCAATTATTGTAAAAAAAATTTAATTATGACATTTTCAAACACATAATTTTTCATATGTGTGTGTGTGTGTGTGCCTACATGTCAAGGCCCAAGATCAGTGCCAGGAATCATCCTCAAGTGCCCTTCTGCCTTATTCACTGATGCAGGGCCTCTCAGTCAAACCCAGAGCTCACCACACAGCTAGTCTCACTAGCCAGGCTCCTCTATGGGGACCCCACTTGTCTCCGCCTTCCAGTGCTACATTCACTGGCATTAGTCTGGGGACCTAAACTCTGGTCCTCGTGTTTGGGTGGCCAGCATGTTAACCACTGAGCCACCTCCCCATCCCTCATGCATGTGCTTGTACCCTTTCCCCAGATCCCTCCCTCACTATCACCCTCCCATGTCCCCTCCCCCTGCCCACTGGGTCTCTTCTCCTCACCTACTCTCCCTCTCTTCTTTATTCTACTCCGGCTCCACTGCCCTCCCTGCTGAGACTTTATCTGTCGGCTTTTGTCTATCTGACGCCTACCATAACAGAACTAACCGGGCTCTGTCCCTGAAACAGCCCCTTCACAGTGATTAATAAACCTTGCTTAGTGCCTAGCTCACTGGCATCTAACAAGCATGTTACCACATGTAATACGCTCAGCATATACCATGTTAGCAGATATATGCCAGACACTGCTCTAAGAACTCAAAAGTATTGATCACTTAAGACAGACACAGAATTGAAATCCTCATTAGTAGTCAATGGGAGGACGCTGTGGAGGTAGGAGTCAGACTCTGGCAATTGGGGTTCTGAGCTTTGTTCCAGACACCGGGTCACGCACCTTCCGCATGGCGAATCACCAAGTGAAAACTCGCACTTGCATAACCATGCTTATCTGCATAACCGCGCTTATCTCTCTGGACCTGGACGCGCCTAGCCAGCTGGTCTAAGCGACTTCAGAAAGGTTCTGTTGAACACTAAATGCTTCCATTGTCCTCAACCACAATGTGATTCCCCACCTGAAACAGGGAGCTTGCATCACTGAGATTTTCCACATTAAGAGAAAATCATAATTGTTTTAGGAACCCAAGTTGGCTTTGTTTGGAGCTCAGAATAGGGAAGTAGAGGTCTCCAAAACCAACAGTGCAGGCAAGGGCCCTCTCATTGTGGCCTGCCTCCCCCCCCCTTAGTCCCCTCTCACCGGTCTGTCTTCTAGAGAGATCTGAGCATCACCAACCCTCTCATTTTACAGACCCAAGAACACAGAACCATTGTCCAGTCCTCAGTTGTCTTAAGCAGCTGTTCTTTGTTCCAGGACTCCCTAGACCAGCCCCACCCCTCACTGTTTTCTTTGCCAAAGTACAAATTAGAATGTGTGTATGTCCTTAAGAGAGGAAGCCAGGTGGGAGTAAGACCATCTTGCTAATGTCTTCTCTGGCTGCATCTGATCATGGAGTCAGGAAATGGAGAAAGCAAGAGGTCTGAGTTCCTGAACTGAGGCAGGCATCAGTTAGCTACTTCTGCATAACGACTGAGATTCTTCATGGCAAATGACCACAAATGTTGGTTTCTCACTCGTGCAGCTACACACAGAGCTGGGGCTCAGCTTACAGGGGTGGCCTCTGGCTACAAACTGAAGTTACTGTCTGTTCTATGCGTTTGTGTTTTGGGACCAGTGAGTTTGGTTTGGGATGCGGGAAGGGCTGAGATGGGTGTGTGGGAACCCAGTGTCCTGGCTTGGTGCTCATGTGCTCCCACCTTTGACTGATGACTTGACTTTTATTTATTTGTTTGTTGTTTGTTCATTCCTCCATTCATTCATTCAACTGAGATAGGGACTCATGTACCCTAGCTGGCCTGGAGGATACGGATGCCAGGGCTCCATGCATGCTAGGCAACCACTCTACCAGCTAAGTGACACCCCTGGGTATATCACTACCATTTTTAAGATGAAAATTTTCTTCCCATTAGTACAATATCGAGGCAAACAGGGCCAGAGTTCAGCCTTCCCATCTGGCCCAACTAGAGCCAACCAGATGCTGAAGCAGAAAAGAAAGATGACTATGAACATGGCCCATCCTCCACCAGAAGAGGGCCCATGCCTTGTGTCATGTCCTTGCTGGCCTTTCTGTGGAGAACAACTCACAGAACATCCTGCTTGGGCTTTCTGAGTTCCACACGGTGCCGTGGGCCACCACCCCCCATAAGAAAAAAAATAGTTTACATTATCCAGACAGTGTCAGAACCTTGTTGGGCAGTCACAAGTGCAAACCCTAAGAAAGCCCAGGGAAACGAGAGGCAGTGTAGAGGCAGGCCAGGTGAGAAACCAAAGAGCTTGCACTCAGAGAGCGAGCTAGCTCAGCTCACCAGGACAGGCTTAGGAAAGGAGGGAGTGCAAGTCACCGAGAAGCATCTAAAGCTCAGACTCAGCTGGCTAAAGAATGACTAAGTTTTGCCCAATCGTCTGTAGTTCTAAGCAGGGCACTGGAGAAGACCCCAAGTGCGCCCTGCGGTCTCACAGCATATGCATGTCTGTGTAGCTCACTGGTCTCAGAAGGGAACATGGAGGGTGGAGCTGAAGTGAACCTGCAGCCAGGGCCCACCAAGCTCTGCTGGAGGACCCCAGCCTGTGTGGAGTTGTGTAAGTGTGGGGGGAGGGAAATCCATGTTTATTATTGTTTGGCATGAAAACGTATTGTTACACAGTGATAGCTGACTGATACCAAGTGTTCCTCAGATCCAAAGGCTGTGTCACTGTCTGGTTCCAGGACACTCAATGACAGTTAGAAGTAGGGTGTCATTAGATGACTGAATGACGGAGCTGGGAGGTCAACTTCTGCTATACTATTGTTTTATGGATACGGGGTGGTCCCTTTACACAGCCTAGAACATTCAGGAGTTATGTGGAAGTCCTGTGACCATCCTGACATTGCAGCGGCACTATGGACCAGTTCTTGAGATTTGTGATAAGAAAACTGGGTCCAGAAAAGGACAGTGAGTTTCCCAAAGCCCTATAAAACCCGTCAGTGCCAGACACCTCAGGGAAGCACTGGGTCACTTGGCTAAAGCTTGTCTCTGGAACATTGTAAAGAGCACCATGGACTCTGTGCCAGGAGTAGGGAGGCCTGAACAGGGCCTGGACCACTGTCCCCTTTGTAGTTGCCTCTTCCCTGGACACGGCTTTGATGCCAGAATCAATCTGGGGACAGATAACCCTGCTCTCATGTTGGCATCTGGAAATCCAGGGAAATGCTAAGGTGGTGATGTGGAAAGAGAGGGCTGGTGGCTGTGGAAGTCACCCAGTGAGGAGGGCACTGGGGGAAACTAATCCCCACTCACCTTCGTAGCATGGGATCAGCTCCTTGCCTTTGGCCTGGAGGTTGGACGGGATGAGGTAGCAGAATCCATGGGGCAGGATGTGGTCTATTTCATAGTAGATGTTCTTCCAACGGTGGGCACAGGCCTAAAGGGACAGAGAGGGCGTAAGAACAGAAAGTTCACATCAGTGTATCAGAAAAACAGAATGAAAGAGAGCGAGCGCCTGGGAGGCCGCTGGGAGGAGAGAGACAGTGAGTCAAAAACAAAACAAAAAAAAAACAACTATCATAGCTGGAACTGAGCATGGGGTGGAATGAAAGAAGACAGTAGCCTCCAGTCTGGAGAGAGAGAAGTGGTTTCCAGGCAGAGGGCAGAGGGTGGCACAGCACTCTCTATACTGGGTACAAGACGAAGGAGCTTCCAGAAAGAGAAGTGGTTAGCGCAGAGGACACGAGAACTGAGAGAGATTTGGAGGCTCCAGGGGAAGAATGGTGAGCAGGGAAGCTAAAGGAAGACAAGGACAAGGTGAGGAGACATTGGGAAGAGGAGAAATTATGCTTTGATTTTTACCTGCAGAGACACTCAGCATGCACCTCCGTAACCAGAAGTAGATGTTTGCTGCTGGCCCATCTACTGAAGTAATTTAGTGCCCAGCAACACACATCTCCAAGGAACCCTTAACGAGCTTTGGGAAGTGCACACCACTGGGTCTCCAAACCTTTAGTGAAGATGACTCCCCAGTGCCAGGCAGTGGTTGCCTTTCACAGGTCAGTCAGAAAGAGTCCTGGGAGGAGAGACCTGAGACAAGAAGGGAGCAGCAGAGGGGGAGCAGAGGGAAGGCTCAGGGCTCAGGGTAGACAAAGGAGAGTGTCATGCAAATGAGGCAACCATGAGCCCCTTAGGGACAGGCGGCCCTCAGCACGCTTTCCAGAGTAGCTTTTTCAGTGCTGGGGTCCAGCATCTGAGGAGACACTGAGGCTGAGCAGTTTCTAATAAGAGAACCAGAGCCACCAGCCAGAGCATAGACCTGGCTCACCCCACCCTGCAGAACACTCCCTGCTTTGTGATGGGACATGACCTCTAGTCCCAGTGCAGCATTGAGATTCTCCATGGGAAAGGTACCGGGCTTAGGGGAATGGATGCACAGCCCAGCCTGCTCCTTCTCCTGAGTGAGAACCCACTTACTCTGTTAACAGCTCACCTTGTTTGGCCAAATGATATATTTTCTTAAAATAATGAACTTGAAAGTAACCAGCAATTCTAATGTCTTGGGGTGTGTGTGTGTGTATGTGTGTGTGTGTGTGTGTGTGTGTGTGAGAGAGAGAGA
>LOEQ01001196.1:796245-812362 GCA_001685075.1 Bramus lutescens
ACACACACACACACACACACACACACACACAGGGAGGTATAAACTGCAAACTTCTCACTAGCCTACAGAATGTGTATTTTGCATGCCTGAACTTTAGAAAACTGAGAGGTTCTTGCTCTGTATTCACCGGCCCTGTCCCCAGCTTCCTACTAGTGCTGTGGGAACAAGCGTCAGCTACGGCCTTTCTTCCCAGAGCAGGTCTCAGGAAATGAGACAAGATGGGGTTCTGAGCCATAGTCATGCTGGAAAACTGGAGTTTCCTCCGAGATAGAAAATCCTTAAGATCCCCTGACATGTGAAAAGCAGTGGAATCACACACAAAAAGTACTCTTGTTCAGGACTGGAAGATATGAGAGGTACCAAGAGACTCTATAGGTACCAGAAACCGGGCCAGAGTGGCCCCTAATGGCTAATATAAGAAAGACTGAGTAGCCAGGAGACACTTTCAGATCAATACCATGTGTCCACTGCCACTTGGACTAGGCCCTGTGCACCAAGATGATTCCTCACCTAGGGAACACCAAGAAATACAACCATGGAAATGCATCTCCAGGCAAGAGAGATCCTACCTGATGCAAAACTCACTTCGAGGAACCAGGGCCAATAGACAGAGCCGATCTGACGAGGTGGTATTCTCAGAAAGAAACGCGATTACCACACTCCAAATGACGAAGGGGCCTTGGCTTAAAGATTAACCAATAGGTAACTGGGAAAATCAATTCATGGGCTAAGCGGTAGAATGACCTGCTAAAAGGGTAAATCGAGAGTGTCTGTTGAGTGTCCGGTAAGCTTCTCATTCTGCGGCAAACACCTGACAGGAGCAGGCAGTTTAAGCACGAAAAGGTTTCTTTACCTTACGGTTAGAGTGCACAGTCCCTCGGGGCAGGGACGGCGTGGAGGAGGAACTTGTAGCGACTGGTCATATTGCACCCCCAAATCAGGAAACAGAGAGAGCCAGAAGAATATTTGTGCTCTGCTCACTTCCTCCTTACTCCATCGGGGACCCCTGAGTCTTCCCACCCCAATCTAGAAACTCCCTCAAGGTCATGGCTGGGAGATGGTCTCGCAGATGACTCTAGATCCTACTGCACTGACAATATTAATCACCCCACAGAAAACTCCAGACGTATAAATAAGATTTTTTAAAGTGTGCAATAGAATTTATGAACTGTAGAGTACAAACAGACCAAACCGGAGTCAAAGCTTTTACTCTTCAGACAGAAAGGAAAAATATAAACCAGGCCCAGAGAAAATCTTAGCAAAAACAATTTCTAACAAAGGGCTACTATCCAAAGTGGGGGGAAACCCACAGACTCAACAACTACTGAAGTAAGTCGTTGGATGCTACGGTTTGGCTCTGAAGTGTCCCCCCATCTCACAAATGAAAGGCTTAAGGCTCATGCGCTGAAAGACCAGAGTTGTGGGTAACATCCTGATCCATCCCTAACACGGAGGGATTACTAAAAGGTGGGAGAAAGCAGGAGGTTAGGTCACAGGTGAGGAGGTCGGAGGAAACCTTCATGGGGTCAGCTCTCTCCTGCCGCCTTGCCGAGTCCAGGATCCAACTCAGGTAGCCGTACTGTGCAGCCAGCGCCTTTACCCCACTGAGCAATCTCACCAACCCCGGATTGTGTGCAGTTTCCTACACATGTTAAACCTCAGCACAGCTGTTACTGTAGCTGCGTGGGTTCGACCCTCCCCACTGCACTTCTCAGCTTGCAGACTGTGACTGACGGGACGTGAGAGACCAGCACCTGACCAGGCTCCATCTTGCACTGACAGTGCTCACCCCTTAATGGGGTCTTTCAGCACTTTGGGCTTTGGTTCTTGTTTTGTCTCTAAAAGTGAGTTGCAGTCAAAATTAATTGGCCAATATCTGTGGCAGAATACAGTGGGTTCTTGTGAAGCTCAGTCCACCACCCTGACAGGAATGAAAGCGGACACATTCACCATCTCCACAATAGCACTGTCTTTAATAAACTTTTAGCTGAAGAAGCCAACCATGGCCATCCCGAGTCCAGAGGTGGAGGGGTGGGGCTGTTGAAAGGACGATGGGCCTGCGGTCCCATGCGTGCCGCATTAGTCTGGTGTCTCTGTTTGATGTTCTTCGTGTTATACGTTTCTAGTACTTGTATGGAAAGTTCGGACATACAATAATCTCCTCATTACACACTCCACCTCGGCCCCTTTGGCAAAGCTCTTTCTTGTTGTCGTTGTCTTTACGTAGAAGGCTCTGGGGGCCTTTGCCAAAAAGGTTTGTGTGTAAGCTTGATAGAGATGTGGGACACCAAGACCTGAAGATGCCTGAGAGCTGGGAAGAATAAGAGCAGTACGGAAAAAGCCAGCAGCGGTCCCCTGACATGGCAGTCCCCTGATGCGGCAGTCCCCTGATGCAGTGCCATGAGAAGTGTCTACAGTCTGAGGGGTGAGGAGACCTGGGCAACATCATCAGTCCCTCTCTTTGGGGATAGAAGTTGAATGTTGAGGTTAAGAATAGAAACACGTCAAAGTAGGGATATAGAATTTTTTAAAAAGTCACTCAAAGGGGCCTAGAGAAAGGGACCAGTATCTAAGAGTAGTTACCATTCTATAAAGGAACAGAGTTTGAATCCCATAACCCACATTCGTCAGCTCACAAATACAAATTCCTGTCATTCTGGCTCCAAGTGATCCATACTTGCTCTGGCCTCCATGGGCACCCACACTTACACCCCCCCACCCCACAACATACACGTTTGATTCTTTGACCATTTAAAGTCACATAACTGAAAAATCATTACATTATATTAACAGTATTGGGTACTCAGAGAGTATCAGCCATTGCTGAGAGCAATTCTGTTTAAGCCTTACTTACAGCAAGCTTATAGGTCAAGGACTTAGAGGAAAACCCACATCTAAGGGACTGGCGACATGAAAGAATTGTTGTTTCTAACAGCTGAAAGTCCAGATTAATTCTAGATTCTAGCAAATCCGGAAGACCTAGCGCATGTTCTAGAACTGAGAGGGTGGCTCCTTAGCCTTTTGGTGAAGGTCCAGCGTAGAACTAGAGATACAGCTGCAGAATCTCACAATCAGTGTGGAAGGAAGAGAGAGCTCCTGACTGACACGGAAGCCACCATGGAAAGAGCAGAAGTGACAGGATAATCAGGGGTTCAGGCTTGAGAGCACCCCGTTTGAGACTCTGGTTCGGCCTCTATCCAGGTGGAGATGGTAGACACACAGTTGGATTTGTGGGGGTGGGGGCTGGGGGTGCAGTAGGCTAGACACATAATCATAGAAGTCATGGGCATGCAGGCAGTGTGTAAAATCATGAGACAGCTGAGAGCATGGGGTGAAGAGGGAGGTAAATCTTAAGATCCTGCAGTAGTCAAAGATGAAGGGAAAAGGTGTGAGCCATTGAGTAAGGGAAGACGTCCTACAAGCTGTTAGTTCATTATTTTCCTTACTACTGTGGCCTCTTGTGGGATATTTGTACACGCTGTGAAAAAGTATTGGTGTAATAAAAAGCTGAATGGTCAATGGTTAGGGCAGGGGGTGTAGGCGGGACTTCCGGGTAGAGAGAGAACTCTGGGAAGAAGAAACCAAAGCCTCCAGCCAGATGGAGAGGAAGCAGGATGAGCAGTACAGAGTAAAGGCAACTGAGCCGCATAAAAGAACGTAGATTAAAAGATATGCGTTAATTTACGTTATAAGAACAAGTTAGGAACAAGCCTAAGTTAAAGTCACGCTTTCGTAATGAATAACAAGTCTCTGTGTCATTTTATGTGAGCTGGTGACCCAAAGAAAACTCCATTTACAGTGGATGGCCAAACACCTAACAAAAGCAACTCAAAGGAGGGAGGGTTTCTTTTTGCTCACGGTTTGAGGATGTCATCCATCATGGTGGGGAAGGCACGGCAGCAGGCATGCGAGGCAGCTGGTCATGTTCTACCTGCCCTCGGGAAGCAAAGAGATGAATGTGGTGCTCAGCTATCACATTTAAAGTGGGTTTTCCCTCCTCAGCTAGCCTCTCTGGAAATGCCCACACCGACACCCACAGAGGTGTGTCCCCCAGGCGATTCCAAATCCAGTCTAGCTGACAGTGAAGATGGACCATCACACTAGAGGAGGGGAGAGTTTGTCCAGGAGAAAGGCCACTGTGGACGATCAGCAGAGGACAAAGAATGCCCACTGGTCTTGGCATTGGTTTTGTCAAAAGTGGGGACAGAAAAGAGGGGTGTTACTAACTAGAGGGGTCTGCGGGGGTGAAAGCCCAGTGAGCGGCAAGAGATAGGGCTCATCTCTGCTGAGCAGTGGGAACGCTGAGCTTTTGTTCTCTAGAGGGGAGCGTAGAGTGACGAGCCAGTCAACCTTGAGAGACAGCAATGAACGGCATCGTATCCACTTGCTGATGGCAATGGCCTGGGAAAGAAGGAAAACAGGAGGACAGGTAGGTCTTACCTTCTGTTTGGAAAGATGAGGATACTGGGAGGTGACTGGGTCTGTAAAGTGCTTGATGCTGAGTGTGAGCCCCAGAACCCACATTAAAAAAAAAAAAGCTAGGCACAGTGGTGTGTAGTTTCAATCCCAGCATCGAGGAAGTGAAGACAGGTGAAACCCTGGGGCTAATCGCCAGCCAGCCTAGCTGATGAGCAAGATCCAGGCCAGTGAGAGACCCTGTCTGCACCCTTCTGAACACACACACACACACACACACACACACACACACACACCCCAAGAAATGAAGACACGGGAGGCAGTCAGCAAATGTTAGGGTGGTGTTGGCCAAGCTCACAATGCAAGACGTTACTCCCACCCCTAGACAGACCCAGTAACCTCTGAATGAGCACAGCAGGGCTCTGACTTTGCCCATAAATGGCCACGGACTTGCAAGTGGCTTCTGNGACAGGCTGCCACAGAGGGACAATGAAAGTGAAACCACCTCCATTAATCAGCATGTAGGATTAGATATGAATGGCTGAAGCCTTGCCAGTGAGCTACAAGTAGGGCAGCTGATAGGGGCGAATCAGGTGGCCCGTGCAAGGGCATGCCTCTGAGAGCTTCCAAGAAGTTTATCTGAGTGACCGCATAGGTTAGACAGGCAGTCTGGCTCCCAGGAGCCACCAAAGCCACAAAGTGGAGCAACCGTCCACAATCTATACACACCAGGAGGCAGCAATGGTCCACAGCCCACACCCACCAGAAGGCATGAATGGGAAAAGAAAGCTCTCATACTTCCGTGGCTCCTACTTGAGTGGTCTGTACATTGGCCCAGCGTAGTCAGTGTGACCCACGCTCCTTGACATTAAGGAGTGGCTGCAAGGTTTTCCAGTCTTTGATCCTGGATTAGCCCTCGAGCTTGCTGTGCTTAATAGAATGTAGAAGTCAAACAGTGTGGGACCCCAACCTAGGTCTCAAGATGCTGTGCACTCTCAACTTGTACCCTCAGACCCCTACTGGGTTGCCAGGGTAAGAAGCTTAGGCTGCCCAGATTAGGATTCAGTTCCAGCCTTCTCTGTGACCATCTAGCTTCCAGCCTGTTTCTGGACCTCCTTGCCCACAGATGTAGTGAAAAGCTAAAGGGAAGGAGACATGAGAGGAAGCTGGCAGAAAGTGGCCAGGGCCACAGCTCTGAGGATTAGCATGTGTCAGTGGCCATTTTATCAGCTGTTTTCTCTTGGCATACTTGAGTGTCCCCCACCCCCATCCACACTGTCTATAACTGAGAAATCCCAGCAGATCCACTGTTCCTAAGCTAAGATGCCAACTGTTATCACAGTTAGAATGTCATGTTACCACAGGACCCATGAGCATTTTCTTACTGAAGCTCCATCCTTGTCATTTCCAGTAAAATTCAATAAAACTTTTTGCAAAGATTAAATGTGGCTAAAGGGAAGTTCTGAATCCTCAGGAGGTTTCCACAGGTCTGTGGCAAGGCTGACTAGAGAAGGCCGGACTTTGCTTTCTCTTTCCATGGAGAGCATCGCCCTCTGTGGGTGCCCTGTTGCAATTGCAGGGCATAGATGTGTTTAGGAAAGTGGAAGGAAGGATAGGAGGAACAGGGGAAGGAAAGAAGGGCAAATAGGAAAAGGGAGATTGAGGAAGAGGCAAGGGGAAAGAGGAGAAGGGGAGATGAGGAAGGAAGAGAGAAGAGACGGGGAGAAACTAGGAGAGGAAGAAGTGAGGGAAGGAAGATGAGGGAGAAGGGAAATGACACAGGAGGAGGAGAATGTATATCCAAGGCAAAATCCCCTCCTTGTGAACTCAGAAGCTGACCGCTCTCCACGGGGCCACGCCATCTTGGAAGCCTCTGAGTTAGCACAGAAGAGTTGTGTGCACGGCATGTTTCAGGGGCCCCATTGTGTGAGCAGGAAGTGGCCATTTCTGGTCCACTTTTAGGATCTCTGCTGTTTACTTGCTCATTCTCTTTCTCTTACTGACTCTGCAGGGGCTCAGATTCTTTGGCCTTTGTTGGTGGTTGTGCCATTGTGCCATTGTGCCTTGGCACATCTCAAGTAACCAACTTCCAGCTGGCAGTTGGTTCTTCTTGATCTTTATCAAAGTGTTTTTCAGGTCTCCTTTTCCCTCTGACTTTTACATCTGGGACATGGTCAGCCCATGTCTCTGTAACTCACCTCCTAGGTTCTGCTGAACTCCCGTCTCTCCTCCACCCACCCCTTACTGTGGTCACAGTGCACATCTGTAAATCATAGCTACTTGGGAGGCTGAGGCTGAAGGCAAGTTCAAGCTTGGCAACTCAGTGACTGTCTCAAGATTAAGTAAGAGAAGGACTGGGAACATAACTCGGTGGCTATGCTTGCCAGGTGTGAGGTTCTGGGTCCGATCTCAGTAAACAAAACAAAGCTCATCCATTTATCATCACATGGAGATGTATCTGGAGTCGTAATGGATCTCACTGCACAAAGCTGATACGGACTCTGTGCAAACCTTCTAGAGGACATTCTTCTCACCTCCTGGACAGGGTGCCAGCCTCTGAACTGATTGATCTTCTTGAACCTTTCAAAGGTTGGGGCTGGACTCATCTTTGATGGTGGAATGATGTCTTGAAGAGGACAGAGGAGAAAGGGTGTTGATATCCTGGGGTCCACGTACTCTGGCAACATCTCCAAGGATGTAGAAGGTTCTTAGACTGTACAAGATAGTGTTTAAGATTGCAAATATCTCCTCTTGGGTGTGATAGGAATCGATGCCGGTCCATGTGATCTGGGTGGTTACCCACAAGCAGACTCATATGACCTGTGAAGATGACCTAGACAAACATCAAGGCTTCAGTAGTGGGGAGGACAGAGGTACTCTCCCTACTCTCCATGACTCAGATGGTGGTGGCGCACACCTTTAATCCCATCACTTGGGTGGCAGGTTCAGGCGGATCTCTGTGAGATCAAGGCAAGCCTGGTCTACAAAGCAAGTTCCAGGACAGCCAGGGCTGTTACACAGAGAAACTCTGCCTCAAAAACCAAATATAAACAAATAAATAAATAAAAATAATTGTCACTCGTGTATTGATTAATAAATCACTGATTGACCAGTAGCCAGACAGGAAGTATAGGTAACCAGACTAGGAGAATTCTGGGAAGAGGAAAGGCTCAGTCTGCAGTTGTATCCAGACACAGAGGAAGATGAGAATCCTGCACTAACAAAAGGTACCAAGTCACGTGGCTAAACATAGATAAGAATTATGGGTTAATTTAAGTTCTAAGAGCTAGTAAATAATAAGCCTGAGCTAATAGGCCAAACATTTATAATTAATATAAGCCTCTGTGCGTTTCTTAGAGACTGAATGGCTGTGGGACCAGGCAGGACAGAAACTTCCCTCTACATTTCACATCAAGCACACCAATTCCACTCACGTCCCAGTTTCCCTATAGTCTCCCCTCAACCCTGCAGTGCTCCCCAAAAGTGATTTTCTAAATAAATCAAACCAAAACAAAGCAAGCAAACAAGCAAAACAAAAATAAGAACTACAACAGCCTCTCCAACACTTCTTCATTTGTCCTGGTGGCACTGGGAGTAGTGTGTCACACAGCACACCCTTTTGTCTAATCGGCTTTACTAGCAAATGCTCATTGTAATGAGTCATTAGTCTCATTCAAGGCCTCTGGTTTCTGGTAAACCTTCATCACAGAATCCTCACTGAAACTCCTCTGAGATATTCCACAGCCACTCTGAATCATGGAGATCCTGCAGGAATCATTCCACAAAACCAGTCCCTTCAGGAGCTTCAGCAGGTCCTAGATGGGACAGATGTTAGGGTGGGCCAACTTAAAGACTGGCTGTGGTCCTAGACGATAGCTGAGCTGGTTAGTCCAGGCCACTGGTTCCTCCACCTCCCCTCAGGCAAGGGGGTGGAGCCAGTTCCCCTATGCCCATGCCATCAGGGTCAGTTCTTCCTCTCCCATGGCAAGGGGTGGGACTATCTCTCCTGAGTATAGGGGCCATCCCTCCCGTGGGGGTTGGGGCCAGTCCATCTCTCTTGCTGCAGTGTCCAGTGAGAGGCAGGGCCAGCTTTCCTGGGGCCAGCAAAGGGTGGGGCTGGCTCATCATGACCTTCTAATTTCATCATGAATGATTCCTATGGGCTACTGAGGTGACACAGGCCACAGAGACCAACACAGACTCTAGTTGCAGCTGGACCACAGACCCAGACATGGTCCTCAGCAGCAGTTTAGGCCCAGACAATGCCCTGGCTCTAGGTGGAAGTACTAACCACTCAGATTAGGATGCCTCTGACAGTGGCATGGCCCCCAGCCACCATCAAGGCCACAGGTTGCCACCTCAACCCTAGGCTTCCTGTGACCTTTGGTAGAAAAAAACAGGCCTTGGACTTCAACACTCCTTCAAGATCCCAGCTATGGAAGAACCACGAACCCATAGTCCTTAGAAGCATCCAGGTCTGGATGTCACCACTGTCCCAAGTCACAGTCAGGCCGCTCAGGTCATCACAGCCCCAGCTGCAGCGTGACCCTTTGACACTGACATGGACCCAGACCTCAGACACCTACATGGCTTTCTATAGGACATAACACAGATCCTGGTTGCAGTAGGACCATGGACCCAGATGTAGCCCTCAGTTGCTGCCCTGGCCTGGATGTCACCATGGCACCGAGTCACATCTGTGTGGCCCCAGCTGCAGCATGGCCCTTGGGCATCAATTTGATTTCAACTTGAGCAATGGAATGCTCTGTGTGTGTTTCGGTTTCCAGAGTCCACACTGGAAAAAGCTGTTGCTGGAAGATTCTAGCTGCAACACTGGCCCCGAAATTTCAAAGCTCTAGGCTGGTACTAGCCATCATTGTGTTAAAGTCATCTCTTCTTGCAGTTTAAGATGATCTTTCGGGGCTGGGGAGATGGCTCAAAGGTTAAGAGCACTGGCTGCTCTTCCAGAGGACTTCAATTCCCAGCAACCACATGGTGGCTGACAACCAAATGTAACGAGATCAGGTGCCCTCTTCTGGCCTGCAGCAAACATGCAGGCAAAACACTGTGCATAATTAATAAATAAATCCTTTTTTTAAAAAAAGATGTCTCAGAAAGCAGGAAGGAAAATGGCCTTGAGCATCTGTCTACTTCTTTCCCATCTCCTAGGCCCCCAGTTCTCATCTGCTGTGGTTCACACTCACACAAACCTGTTAGCCCTTTCTCATCCCTTCTACCAAGGACACCTTCCCGTCCTTCCCAGACTCAGTGTGGTGCTCCTCTCTGTGTGTCTCCCTCCACACACCCACACTGACATCTCCCCAGGTGGCCTTTTCTCCTGCTGTGGGGGCAATTCTATTTGTGCATCTACTGCTAGCCCTCTTTACAGGTTTGCTTTTTGGCTTTTCTCCTGCTGGCTCATCTTTGGCAGGATGACTCTCTAAGGGGGTTCTAGCTTCTGTCCCCCCTCCCAGGATGATTCTTGCTTGCTCATACTGGGTTTCTAGGGGTTGGAGAATGGTGAGTGTGTTGTATGGTTTACATGGGGCTCCTGTAGGCCTGTGTCCTTCAGTCATTCAAGTAGAATGAATCTGATCACCACAGACTTAACATGCAACATTGATTTGAACCACCTATGGGCAACCCTTCTACCTACTCACATGGGCAAAGTCCAGCTTCTTCCTCATGCAGGGTAAGTTCTACTGTGGGGTGAATGGATGGGGGGTCTGCAATGGCCCCTGAGCTTATACAAAAGTTC
Source organism: Bramus lutescens (assembly GCA_001685075.1). Lineage (NCBI taxonomy): Eukaryota > Metazoa > Chordata > Mammalia > Rodentia > Cricetidae > Bramus > Bramus lutescens. Next base: position 806,420 of record LOEQ01001196.1, read on the forward strand.
ATGTCTAATGCCTCATCCCACTGTGGACAGAAGCAGCAGACACATCCCGGCTCCATTCTGTTCTGGCAGCACCTCTGAGTGAGCTATGATTCAGGTACAGTTCCATGTAGCTTCATTCTTTATCGAGAGTATCATCCCCAAAAAGAGACATGTGAGGCCCCAGTACCTGCTTTATTCTTGCCCTAATAGGACTCATGGTCTGTACTGACTAGATTCCAGGATCTAGCACAGACCACACAAGATGACTCCCTGGAACATAGCAGTCTCTATAGGAGACCCTGCCTCTGAGAAAACAGGGTACACATACTTTGCCTCTTCCTCCCACTAAGTGCAACTAAAATCTCTGGTGTTATAGACTGAACACGGCTGAAAGATAGGGAGAAGGCAGAGCTGCTGGGAAGCTCAGGACCCGTGGATGGGGAGAAGGCAGAGCTGCTGGGAAGCTCAGGACCCGTGGAGTGCATGGCAGTGGAAACTCCTTGCCTCACAGACCCCAGACAGAGAGCTGGAAAAGGCAGTTACTGAGAAATAATGGAGATAAAGCAAAAACGACACAAACAAAAACTTCCAATGAGAGCCTTCACTCTCCAGCCAAAGGACTAATCAGAAGAGCAGCCTAGGAGGACAGTAAATTTCAAATGAACTGTTCTACACCAGATTAGTATCACCAAAATTAGTGGTGCCACACTTGTAGAATGGGGAATCCACACTAACATCTAACATCCAACAAGCTGTGACAAAACCCCATCTCTGTTGGGGTGGCTATCAGAGAAGGCAGAGTCTGAAATATCCCTGGTGAGTGGCAGAGACCTTCCCACACCATCAAGCGAGAATCCTGAATTTCTATTATCTCTGGCAACAAACAGGTGCTCCTCTTACCCACTGCTGAGGTGGTATAAGATGAAGTATACTGATTGAAGTCTATTGTCACTACCCAGAGGTTAAAAACCACCTTCATATGGATCGCTGTAAACTATCTGAGGAGCAGTAAAAAGGCACCCCTATTCCTTCCAGCCAGTTCCGTGACAGCCTTAAGGAACCCAAGTTCTACACCCACCCTCCCCTGTCCTGGGCACCAATAGAGGCTGAGTGGAGAGCCTGAGCTGCCACTCACATCTGGCAGTCAGGATTCCCCTCTGTATGCTGTGAATATGTTTTATTACCATTGGTTAATAAAGAAGCTGCTTTGGCTGATGGCAGGGCAGAATTATAGAAAGGCAGGAAATCCAAGCAGAGAGAGGCGGAAAGGTGGAGTCAGGTAGATACCATGTAGCTGCTGAAGGAGAAAGATGCCAGAATCTTATGGGTAGGCCACAGCCTCGTGGTCATACAAAGATTAATAGAAATGGGTTAAGATGTAAGAGCTAGCTGGGAATATGCTTGAGTCACCGGCCAAACAGTGTTGTAATTAATATAGTTTCTGTGTGATTATTGAGTCTGAGCAGCAGGGAAATGTGCACAGAGTCACCGTTTACAATGAACCCTCACCCAGCCCCTTCTCGGCCAAAGCAGCATCAAAAGAGGCAGTGAACACAGGGTAAGATCCAGTCTTCTAATATCCATGTAACTGGGACTAACGAAACACACGTGACAAATGTTAGAGGGATCTGACAGATCCTCACAGATGCTTCAGTGAGCAGCTCCAGACAGGCCTGGAGCAAAAGTATTATCTCTGCAAAGCAGGAGACAACGTAAAGGACCAAGTCAGAATTCTCAACATAAAGGATATACCACAATTTTAAAACTCACGATCCAAATCAGAGACTTATGCTGTCTTGCCCACTGCTGACATACAGAGGTGGGAGAATGGGGACAGAGAGGGAACACACTGCCCATTCCTTCTTTAAAGGCAGGAGCTGCTCCATCTGATAGAGGTCAACAGATGTTTTCCTGCTATAGCAAGGTGAACAACTTCAAAACCTTTTTGAAAGAATTTTTGTTTATGTGTCTGTGTGTGCACATATGGACTTGTGCGTGGTACCAACAAGGGGGTGTTGGAACCCCAGAACTGGAATTAGAGGCAGCTGTGAGCTGCCTTGTGTGGGTGCTGGGAATCAAACTCCAGTCCTCTCCAAAAGCAGTAAGTGCTCTTAGTCACCGAGCCAGCTCTCCAGCCCATCAACTAACTGGGAAATGATAAGACTCTGCACTTCAGGCTGCTTATTTTGTTAACCTTTGAAAATGCCCATGTACAATGAAACCCATTACTCTGCATACTACCTAAAAATTAATTCTAAAACTTTAAATACCTATATTGCTTACTAAGTGTAAAACTACACCAGTTCTGTTCCGCACTCTACTCGCTATGTGCTACGGGAACTAGGCTGAAAACTTAAAAACATACACACAGAGACAGACAGACAGAAAGGGCCACAGGGACATCCTAGAGACAAGAATGCCAAGAATGCCACTTTATTGTGCTCAAGGGCAGCTTATGTAGGGCCCTGGCCATGCCCCAGCCCTTGGGATCTTTCAGCTGCAGACTCATCAGAACCCACGCCCCTGCCATCATGGTCTCCTGTTCAGAGCAGCTGCAGGCTGCTCAGAGTAGAGGAAAATAAGTTGTTTACAAGAAATTCAGGGTCTGGTGGTTGGCAGTCCCCAACAACTAAGTATCATCATCAAGTGATCAACACTGAACATTTCTAAAGAACAAAACCCAACTGAAGATGTTCCAAATTAAGGAGGGGCCACTGCTCACACAGAAGCAATTGGCTCAAGGTGAGAAGGTATTCTTTCCCGCACCCATTGTCCCTGCCCGCACTGTTAGTGTGCTTTAGATGTACTTAAGTCACCACCAGCTCTTCAGAGCTTGGTAAAGCCATTAGAAGGTAATGGTCTAAAAAGGACAGACTCAGGATGTTCCCTCAAGCACCCGTTCTGGATTGCTAGGGGCCTGTGCCAGACAAATGTGGCACAAAGTGACTTGAAGTGTCCCCGCTCTTGGCAGCATAGGCTGCTGGAGTGGACTGGCTATCTTGGACTGTTTTCCCAATATGGACAGTAAGTTCATTGTGGAGTACTTAATGCAAATACAAGCATAACCTATTCAACATCTGAGAGACAATGCCACAGCAGCACAGCATCTGAATAAAATGCCACACAAGCACAGACAGTATGAAATAAGGCCTTTCAATAGACTTACAAATGTGCGCGTGCACGCGCGCACACACACACACACACACACAGAGTCTATCCTTCCCTCTGTCCAGTCACATATTAGGATAATATTCCTATGAATCGACCTACTAAACAGTAACAATTGACTCCTGGGAGGGCATTCTAGAGGACAGTGAGTCTTGCCATACTGCCATGCTTAGCCTTCTGCTGTTATAGCCTCCTGGGTAGCTAGACCATAGCCCAAATGTCCTGAATTTCCAATGTCCTCAATTTCTTTGAACATCATAAAAAAATGTAATGAGGGCCGGCTTGTTGGGGTTTCTGTCCCGCCCGGTACCCCACAGCCGGCAAGTCCCAAAGAAAATCACACACAGGTCTACATAGGTTATACACTGATTGTCCCATTAGCTCAGTCTTTTTATTAGCTCCTATAACTTATATTAACCCATTATTTTTATCTATGTCAGCCACATGACTCGGTACCTTTTACAGCGGGGTAGGCCACATGTTGTTTCTTTGGTGGTCTGGGCTGGACTGGGGGAGGAATGGGCTTCCTGCTTCCCAGAATATTCCTGTTCTTGTAGTGAAAGGGGAGCGGGCCTGCTTTTCGTCCGGCCCAGCTCCTGCATGGCTNAAAAGGCCAAGGCAGTTTATTAACCAATGAAAGTAACACATAGACAGATGACCCCCCTACATCATGTTCTCATCGCCCCACCTCTACTTCCTGTCTGGTTGACGGGCCTATACTTCCTGCCTGGCCAATCAGCGTTTATTTAAAACATGAGACATAATACAGACAATTCTCCGACACCAAATCCTAACACTCAGGAGACAGAAACATGAGGATCTCTGTGAGTTCAAGGTCAGCCTAGTCTACAGAGTGAGTCCTGGGACAGCCAGGGCTACACGGAGAAACTTTCTTGAAAAACAAACAAAAAATTAGTAATTATTACTGTTGCATGTGTGTGAGAAGGCATGTGTTTGTTTGTGTCATGTGTGTGTCTGAAGGTCAGAGGACAACTTCTGGAAGTCAGTTCTCTCCTTTTGCCGTGGGATCCAGTGACCAATCAGGGTTTTGTGTGGCAAGTGTCTTGACCCGCTCATCTCTAATCTTTTGTTCATTTGTTATTATCTACCCTCCCCGTGAGCCGCCCTGCGTCTGTGAGAGTAAAAACTCTGTCCTGGCCATTGGTGTGTATTCTTCGGTGCACAGCAGATCCTTGGTGATACTGCTTAATGACCAAATGGAATGTGAGTGAAGCCAGCAGCGAGCGACATTTAATAGAACGAGCCCAAGTGAAAGCATCTGTGTGGGGTTCTGGGCATGGTGCAGGGGGCTTAGAACTCTCTTATTTAAACAAAAAGGGGAGGTGCTGTAGAAAATCCTACAGCCAACAGCCTTTAAGTTACCCACCCACTTGGGAGTGGCCTCTTATACTATAAATGCCAATGTAAAGCGTGCATTCCCTCTCTCTTCCGGCTGTTGGATTTGGTTCCTGTTCCCTGTTCATGCAGGACTGTGTGATCTGTGAGTCTACTCCTAAATAACCCTTTATTATACTCAATTCTGAGCTNGTCTACAGAGTGAGTCCTGGGACAGCCAGGGCTACACGGAGAAACTTTCTTGAAAAACAAACAAAAAATTAGTAATTATTACTGTTGCATGTGTGTGAGAAGGCATGTGTTTGTTTGTGTCATGTGTGTGTCTGAAGGTCAGAGGACAACTTCTGGAAGTCAGTTCTCTCCTTTTGCCGTGGGATCCAGTGACCAATCAGGGTTTTGTGTGGCAAGTGTCTTGACCCGCTCATCTCTAATCTTTTGTTCATTTGTTATTATCTACCCTCCCCGTGAGCCGCCCTGCGTCTGTGAGAGTAAAAACTCTGTCCTGGCCATTGGTGTGTATTCTTCGGTGCACAGCAGATCCTTGGTGATACTGCTTAATGACCAAATGGAATGTGAGTGAAGCCAGCAGCGAGCGACATTTAATAGAACGAGCCCAAGTGAAAGCATCTGTGTGGGGTTCTGGGCATGGTGCAGGGGGCTTAGAACTCTCTTATTTAAACAAAAAGGGGAGGTGCTGTAGAAAATCCTACAGCCAACAGCCTTTAAGTTACCCACCCACTTGGGAGTGGCCTCTTATACTATAAATGCCAATGTAAAGCGTGCATTCCCTCTCTCTTCCGGCTGTTGGATTTGGTTCCTGTTCCCTGTTCATGCAGGACTGTGTGATCTGTGAGTCTACTCCTAAATAACCCTTTATTATACTCAATTCTGAGCTAGTGTGGGATTTCTTTTTAGCGTCCATCTTCAAGCCAGAACAAGCATCCTACCTCATTATCATGATGCATGTACACACATAAAATAACATTAAAAACTGTTTTTAAAAGACTAACATATATATATATATCATAAAATAAAAATGCTTCCATCCTTCAATTTAGAAATGCTGAATTCAACAATTTCTAACAGCAACCAAATTCACATGCATCATAAAGTAATCACAAATTGCCATGATTTGCAAGTAAAAGTTGTGCCAAAGTGTCCACCGAATGGTTTTTAACACCTTTCAACATTAACCACCAATTTCTTGGCATCAGATTGTTGTTCTGCACACCACAATCACAATGTCTTGGAGACAGCCGGGCTTGAGCAGGGCCAGGAATGAACACTGAGGTTTTCTCTGTGATCTGGAGCTGACCTGCAGCCATTATAAACTTGTTTCTCAAGTATCAGAGAATGGAAGACAAAAGTACCCAGTCTATAGCACCAGTGATGCCCACACGTCCTGTAACTACCACTGAGAAAAGTACCCAGTCTATAGCA
>LOEQ01001196.1:823678-842657 GCA_001685075.1 Bramus lutescens
GCCTGCCTCATGAGGAATGCTATAGCCAAAGCAGGTGAAGAAAAACAGGTAGGAGGACACACAGAGACTGCTAGGTGCAGACGACACACCACCAGGTCGTCCACAGGCTGGTTCACCCTAAAATATAAGCTGCTCTCCACTTTGAGTTCCTTGTTAATATAGAGAAACTAAGCAAATCAGCAAAAATTGTGTCAAAAACCAGCTTCATTCTTGTTGGTAGCATTCAGGGTCATCTTCTCTGTGATATATACACATAAAATTCTGAAACTATTTTAAATCATCTAGCCTTCAAGACTGTCTGGTCCTAGCTGGAGACAACTGCACCTCATGGATACAGTGCTCAGCTGGACCAGACTACTTGTGACTCAAGGAACTCACACATCATTCTCTTGGGCCTTCTCTCTCAGCTGCTGCCCATCCTGAATTAGTGCTGAGAAGCCTGAACAGAACCTAAGCCTCTCCAGTTTAAAGCCCCACAAGGGAAGCTCTCACCATCCTTAACTGCACTCCGCTCCACAGTGTGGTACCTGAGAACAAACTGCTCAATTCTAAAGTCAGGAGTGGTGTCAGCTTCCACGTCCATGTATGAACGAACAGTAGACTACACCTACCACCAGCTTCAACATGTACATGTAAAATGAGGGAAGAATTATAGGCTGCTCATCATCATTAGTCAGAAAATCACAAATGCAGACAAAGGCCATGAAGAACCTGTGCCTCTGGGGTGGCTGGAGCGCCGCTCTTGCTGCCTTCCACACTGTAAACTGAAGGGAACCACCGCTTCAGAAAGCACAAGATTACGTTTGGCTTGGGCCGTGTCTCTTTTCCAAAGTTTTCAACTTGGAAACGACATTTCACAAGCTACACTCCCCAGGAGCAACAGGCAGCGGCAGCTAGTGTGTTAGACTCAGGAAGGCCACGGTGTGTTAGCCAGCCCAGTTGCACCTCAACAGTAGAGTCCAAGTGGCTCCCGTCCTGAGAGGATCTCAAAGCTTAGTCTCCCACTTCCTGCGCATGCACATAATGTTAGCCACCTCCCAAGCTGCCAAGGCAGCTGCTTTAGCTGCATTAAGAGCACAGTAAAGGGAAACAGTCATTCATCGGTGTTACCTTAAGACAAGGGAAAAATTAGGAAAGCCCTCAAGGAAAGGGGACAACTGGACCACTGGGAACTAATACATCCCTCTCAAGATCACATTACTGTAACATAATTTTTATCTGAAAGGATTTGATGGTCAGACATGGTCAGACATGGCCTGTAATCCCAGCTCCTGGGAGGCAAAGAAGGTAACACAACAAGACCATGCTTCAAAATCTAAAACAAAAACCAAGCAACAAAAAATATTCCCTAAATCTGCTTGATGTAAACAAAACATAATTTCTACAAATTCATATGAACTCTGGCTCCTGGTGCTTCTGTGTCTCCAACCTACAAACTTGAAATACGATTTAAGGTCCTTATCTATGCCTTGCTCCTTTCGGCTTTATATCCCCTTTCCAGATCACTGTCTGAACTGGCCAGCATCTCTGTGACTCAGCACATATCCATACAGTTTCCAGGGACAGAAAAGGTCACTGTACCATTCTCAGACATGACACAGACAATGCAAATCCCGAGAAGAGCCTCCAAGTGTCAAAAACAGATGATTACAACAAAACTTTTACTGATAAAAAGTTCATGAAATTCCCTAACAACATGCAATTCCATTCAAGATACATTTGCCAAGTATCTAATATAAGGTTCTAAACAAACTGTAGAGGATATTAATAAGTCAAGACTCTATATAAAGGGCCTGATGTAGGAGCTACATTCTAGAAAACAAATTGACTAGCCATTCCTACTTCCACAGTGTGGTAATTTAAAGATGATCAAACTCCCACACGTGCAGAAATGACTTGTAACAGACTAAACTATCTCTGGATGTTCCTTAGCAGTCATTGTCATGGTGATAGCATAGTGATTCACAGTGCTATCTATAGTGCATTTAAAACCTCCTTAAAACTGGGCAGTGGTGGCACATGCCTTTAATCCTAGCTCTTGGGAGGCAGAGGCAGGCGGATCTCTGTGAGTTCAAGACCAGCCTGGTTTACAGAGCAAGTTCCAAAGAAACCCTTTCTCAGGAGAAAACAAAAACAAAACCTCCTTAAAATATAATCACTTCTCCTGCTTTTAAGATCTGCAATCACACACACACACACACACACACANACACACACAAAACAAAAAAACCCAAAACAAAACTAGCCATATACTTCACTTTTAAAAAACACCTTATTGTTTATGAGATTTGCATTGTAGCAGTATTCAGTAACAGCTAATATCATTTTTAAATTTAAGTATCATCTTAAAACAAACAGGACTGCCAGTCAGTTCATTTTTGTGAACCCTGTCTGAACATAATGATCTAATGTGTGTGTTAAAAAGAGCCTGACACCAAGTCACGAGGCAGGACCCATACCTTGGTCTCCCGGCCCATCATATATTCAAACAGGACTTTTCGCAAATATTCAAACTCAGTAGGTTCTCCGAAGAGTGAGACATCAGTGTGGTGCAGATTGCCACCTGTCGAGAAAGAAAATCAAACCCAGACACATCAGGACACAAAGAAGGGAACAGAAAGAGGCACTGTTTCCTATCACTGTGCTGTGCTATCCACACGTCCACACTGGGAACAGCCCAGCTGCTTGGTAGAAGTGAAAATAAAAACTTTTGTAGATTTTTTATTTACCGTATCCTTCTCTTACAAGACCAGGTCAGTGTAAAAGTTCTTTAACATTAGTGTCTCTGCTAAATAGCACGTGGATGACTTCAGGCATCCCGGTGACTGACACTACCATCTTCATTTTATTAATAATTTAATATCTCAGACATTTCAGCATTCTAATATTAGAGCACTCAGTTCAAATCAAATTTAAAAAATTTTTTGAAACACAGGATAAATAAAAAAACCTGAAAGTATGCAAAGTATGGTGTCATAGTGATTTTCAAATATTTTTATGTAAACTGTGTCTAGTGGCACAAGCCTGAAACCCCAGCTACTTGGGGGCTCAAGAAGGCTATTAACTGTGTGAAGGTAGAAAACAGAAAGCGGAGTAAGAAAGAGTAAAAAAGGCTATGGATAAGATAAATGTAATTATATGCAAATATGGAAATGTCCTGAGAGCTCATTAATTTGTATAATTAATATATGCTAATAAAAACAAAATAAGAGGAAATTTAAGATCTTATGAAAAAGAAAATGCCAACCTAACTTGAGGCCACAGTGGTGCCAAGGAAAGTGGACATCAGTGGGCCAAAAAATTTTACATACTGTGGTGTGCCAATTCTATTCTTAGTTCCATAGTCTACAGAAAATCTACGTGTAAACTACAGGAGGCATGGATAAGTATGCAACAAACTAATGGAATAAAATATACAACCTAGATCTCTCAAACTTACACTAAACAAAACAGAAAAAGATCACGTAAATTCCGCAACTTGGAAAATCTAAACAAAATGTTGCTGGAAATTTATACACAGATTTTAAATATAGGGCAGAAGAATAAGTAGCACAGTGTCAGAGGGGTTCAGCATTACGAAGGTGCTGATTATAGATTACAGAAGTACATATAGGGGCTCATATGGAGAGGAAACACTTTATTTCTCCCTATAAGAGAGTGATCATTCAAATCTTAAAAGCAGCAGCATGCAGAAGGTCAGACTGCTAGGATTCTTTCCATCATTTAGATGTGCTGATGTATTCAACATATACAGAATAATGTTTGACACTCGAATTTAGTATGTATGTAAGAAATGAGGCTATAAGACACTGCATGAAACAAAGCAAGCCAGACACAGAATGACAAGTACTACAGGATCTCAACTCATAAATGAAATCTACACAAGCAAAGAACAGAATAAGACAGTAGTTATCACCAGCTGGGAGATCAGGTGGAGTGGGGTGGTCATTGTTCAAAGGAGACAAAATGTCAGCATCATAACAGAAACACCTTCAAGACAGCTGCCGTGCTGGGAATCCGGCAGTTCTAGATGAACGTGTTCTCACAGTGTACTGGTCTGAATGAAAATGGCCCACACAGACTCATATATTTGAATGTCTGGTTCCCAGAAGTGTTTTGGGAGAACAGTAAGAGGTGTGGCCTTGTTGGAGGTGTTGTGTCACTGGGGAGTGAGCATTTAAGTTTCAAAAACCACACCAAGCCCAGTGTTTGTCTCTCTGCCTGCTGTCTGTGGATAAAGATCTAAGCTGTCAGCTACTGCTGCAGCACCAAGCCTGCCTGTCTGCCTGCTACCATGCTCCCAGACATGATGGTCATGGACTCTAACTCCCTGACACTGGAAGCAGCCCCTAGTCAAAGGCTGTATGTAATAAGCTGCCTTGGTCACGGTGACTCTGCACAGCAGAGCAGCGACTAAGATAACCACCACAAAAGGTTAAGGGTGTGAGGCGACAGGTGCCAACGAGCTCAACTTGGCACTCTGCCATGAACAAATATTTTAAAAGCAGCATGCTGCAGCAAGTATATAATTTATACTTGTCAACTACTAAAAAATATGATACAAAATAAAAATAAAAAAGAATATGAATCAGCACACACATAAAAAACGTTAAGCCCATTCATAAATCTGGCAGTAAGAGATGCACACAGGCGCCTGGCAGCAGCCCGCTCACCTTTGTAAGGTGTCCCCAGGGTTTTCGTACACACAGGCTTTTCATATCTTTTCAAACGGTCTTCTAAATTATGAACCTAAAGACAATATTCAAACCATACCATAAAGTTAATATGAAAATCACATGCAAGGAAAAGAATAGCTATAGGAGAAGAGCTACGGGATGCTTTTCAATGCGGAAGGAACAATATATGCGATAAAATTAAAAGAAATAGTTTCTTTAGCAGAAACTAAAAGCATATTCAATAGAGAAAAATACATAAAATTTGAATTTTATTAAAATAAAAACCTTTCTGTATTAAAAGATTACATCAAAAATGTGAAAAGACAAATTACAAAATGGGAGAAAATATTTGCAAATCACACACCTGATAATAAATTAGTATCCAGAATACGTAATAAGCCCTTACACCTCAGCAACAAAAAGAAAACACAACCCAGAACAACCATAGGACATTAATAAATAAGACATCATCCCAAAGAAGAGATACAAAGGGCCAAGAAGCTGATGAAAAGATGGCTGAAGTCAGTAATCATTCGACAAATGTGAACCAACACCACAACGAAGCTCCTTCCTAGTTTCTTGGGTGGCTACAGTGAACAATCTTGTTGGTGAGGGTGTGAAAGGTCCTTACAAAGCACTGCTACAGTGCGGAGCAGCTGCTATGGGAAACAGTGTGGCAGCTTCTCAACTAGTTTTCATATGGAAAGCAACCCACTCCTTCCTACACATATACCTGAAAGAACTGCAAATGCTCAAGCAAGAAGGGGTACACAAGTTCAGGAGTGGGTATTCCTTTAGTCCCACCACTCAGGCAGGAGGATCTTTGTGCCAGCCTGGTCTATAGCCAGGGCTATACTGAAAGACCCTGGCTCAAAAAAAAAAAAAGAAAAAAAAAATCAAAATAGTAAACAAACAAAAACATGGAAACACAAATGTTCTTAACAGCACTACTTGCTATGGGCAAAAGGCAGAAACAATCCAACTGTGTGTGTAAACTGTTGAGTGGCTATCAGCTGTGCTAGGTCCATACAATGGAATTTGATGGACATACTGCTCACAGAATAAAGTAAGAAGTAGCTGGGCATGGTAGCACAAGCCTCTTTTCCCAGCCAGGGCAACTGACAGACAACATGGATGGACAGACAGAATATACGCTGTTTTCACTGTTGAAGCTAACATCATAGGTTGTGTACTGTATGGGCCCATAAGATGAGATGCACACAGCATACAAATCCACAGAAACAGAAAACACCAATGGTTGCAAGAGGCTGAAGGGAGAGAGTAACAAGGATTGATGATGGTTAAGTAAGTATAAAGTTTAAATATAAATGGGAAGTGCACAATGATGAGTTTCTGATATGAGAACTTTATCACAATAAAAATGAGCAATACAAAACTCGCTGTGCTGTGACAATTTTGAAGATTTAAAGACACTTAGGCAGGGAGTGCTAAAGCAGTGAGCTTGACAACAGTGGCTTTACTGGAGAGGAGAGGCAAGGTGACTTACTTTACTTACTTTAACTTAGTGACTGTCTTTATGAACTTAAAAAATACAAACCATTTCAAGCATACTCAATGTAAAGTATATTAATGTCCCATTTCAGCAACTATCAGGTCTTGGTTATGGGTATTTTAAGAAAACTGGAAAAGTTGGGAGATTTAGTCTCTTAGGGTGGCCTACTGACACAAGCCAGTGTTCTCCACAGCTTGGGGACAATCATCACTAGGCATCACATACTGCACATAAACATACACTGGCATGTGCTTCCGCTGAGTCCCTGGAGAGCACTGAAACTGAGTGACAGACACTGTCCACGGATACTATGTGTGAAAATCATGTAACATTAACTCAATCATTGGGGAAAAGCACTAAAGAATGATTTTCATATTTTTCCTTTGAGAAACCAGAAAAATAATTCCTATTACAATGATAAAAATGCAAAACATCCAAAATGTCAAACAATAGAAATAGCAGGATATAATGTTCTAGTTTGGGGCTGGAGATATAACTAAGCAATTGTGACCACAAGCTGTTCCTCTTAAAGACCCAGGTTCAATTCCTAGTGCTCACAACTGTAACTTGTTTCAGGGGACCATGCCAACAGGCATGTACATTGTACACTGATATATGCATGAATGCAAAATACCCATACATATAAAACAAATCTTTTAAAAAAATAACAAAAGTTCTAGTTTAAATATATACAATCATAAATGTAAAGACTGTCTCAAAGAACTTGTGTGGATTTAGAAATAAAATTTCCTGCTTAAGACAGAAAGAATTTCAGTGGGTGGTAGTGGGACACACCTTTAATTCCCATACTTGGGAGACAGAGGCAGGCGGATCTCTGTGAGTCTGAGGCCAGCCTGGTCTATAGAGCAAGTTCCAGGACAGTCAGGGCTACACAGAGAAACCCTGTTTCAAAAAAACCAAACCAAACCAAACAAAAACCCATCAACAACAACAAAAGAAATGCCAGGCGGTGGTGGCACACACCTTTAATCCCAGCACTTAGGAGGCAGAGGCAGGTGGATCTCTATAAGTACATGGCCAGCCTGATCTACAAGACTAGCTCCATAACAGGCTCCAAAGCTACAGAGAAATCCTGTCTCAAAACAAAGCAAAAAGGCTGAAGGAATTTCAAAGCAACTATTAAAACATTAACTCATTTGTTTTGTCATTGGCCAGGACCCAAGCACACATTAACAGACACTGCACTGGCCGGTACCTGCTCTCTCAGCTCCTGCTCCTTTAACTTGGAATCGCTGATCAGAGTGGTCTTCTGAGCTAGCTGTGCCTAGAAGAACAAAAGCCAGACTGAAATGAGTGCATCCCATTGACTCCTGGACATGTTTCTGTAGTGCTTGCAAAAAACATTCTTTGTAGAAAGTGTCTTTATGTTCTAACTTGTTAAAAAAAAAAAAAAGGTTGGGGTAGGGGACATGTTTCTAAAATGTACTAGCTTCAGTAAATTTCAATGAAGAACTAATCTTACCTGGAGCTCCATAATTGTTACCTGGAGATGGAAAAGAAAAACAAAACAAAACAAAACAAAAACAGAATGTGAATAATAAAACTGACAAGGAGAGGAAACAACAAAACAAACAGCTATGACATGACAACAAAGTACGAAGCCAGCTTTCCCATCGTAGGAGAGTGAGCAGGTCTGAAATAAAGCAATTCCAAACCTTTGTTTCTTAACCTAGTCTGTTTTTGTGACATACTGTCACACACAAACATCCATAGGCAGAGAGGGCTGTAAGGCTGGGAAGTGAAGCTCCAGCAGCAGAGGATTCTTCATCCCCCAGGGTTACTGGACATGAGAATATGTTTGTGTGTCACTCAGAGAAGTCTGCGAGTAAACGGGTCAGATCTTTCAAAATCCTTCAGTACATTTCTAAGCACAACCCCCAACGCTCATGCTGGGCTCTGATTACAAACTGTTTCTCATGGTGCTCAGCACAGATCCATGTGACTGAGGACCATCTAGAATGCAGAAGAAATACTGCATCAGTGTGATTCCAACTGTCTGGGAGGCTGAGACGAGAAAAACTGCTTAAACAGAAGATTCAAACTAGCCTTGGAAACATGCCAGGGTTACCATCTCAAGTAAAAAAATCAAAATATTGAGAAGCACTGAAGCATACTCAAGGAGAATTAGGAGACTATAAAGGAACAAATCTGTTTATAGTTATTATCTTCTGCTTTCTTTTGCAACAAGGTAAAGGGCTCAGCATTAATATCAATTTCACAATGTATCAACACTCTATGGTAGTCTGGATGCAACATCAATACTCTGATACTAGGGGAAGTTCATGTTAGTAAAATACATGTGTTTTCATGGAAGTAATATTTAATAGCAAAGATGCCTACAGCCACGATCACACACTAAACAAACAAACAGAACTACAGGAATGGCTGTCCTTAAAGGAAAGGGACCTTTCCGCTAGCTCAATGCTTGTTCAACTGTATCTATAAGGAGTGAGGCTTCTAACTGCTGTTGTCTGTACGAAATCTTCTCAAGGGTGGAGTCACAGACAGTGTTTGCCAGCTCTGATCTGGTCCAGTAGCAAAGGAAAATGGAACCAGCACAGAATGACTGAAAAACCATCATGTTCATGCAATAAAAGCCAGGATACACTATAAGGTAGAGTGCAGATTAAATATGCCCAAAGAATGCTGCTGGGGGTGGGGAGTCCCTCACGACTTGAGTGGTACAACCACTGCTAGGTTACCCATGGCCAGCGCCACATGCACACGCACGCAGTAGCCCAGGTTAAAATCAAGGGTCACAAAACAAAATCACATGAAGTAGGAGGGGCATTGTTAGGAGGAACAGGAAGAGTTAGAGGATGGGGAGGGTGAGTATGACAAAAATATATGCATGTATGTAATTGTCAAAGAATAAACAGTAAAAGAAAAAAGTGAAAAGCAGACATTTTTAAGAGGCCATCTCAGGATGTCACATTTGCTATGGACGGTTTCTGGATCGGCCCAAGGGTGTAAGGCTCAGTCTGCTCTGCTACAGTGTCTGCGGAAGACCAGAACGCCCTGGCAAACAGGAAGACTAGGCTTTGAGTGGGGAGTCTGGATTTAAATTCCACTACACTTATCTGAGGAAGAGACCTGGTCAGTCGTCCTGATCAACTTAGACCATGAAGCCCAATACACACAAGTTCAACAGAACTGCCATGCTTCAGCATTGCCAGGGCATAAATTTCAATTCTTTTTTTTCACAACACATCATGAGATCTGAACATTCTGTTAACCTCTTTGGGTTTTGGTTGTATTTACTGAAAAAATAAAGAAAGAGGCCTTAAAGGGTCCCTCAGGGTTAAATGAGATTAATATATGCCACAATCGGGGAAATGGTGATGTTTTCAAGAACCACAAGAAGAAAAAGTTCTCTCACATTGTCCTCCACATTGTTCTCCTGGTCTAGCCTGTGCTCATACTTCTTCTGCAGCTCCTCAAGTTGAGCCTGTAGGTCATTTACTTTTGCGGTCATTTCTTCTTCACGAGCCTTTAGGATAAAAATAGCAATGTGGTAATAAAATCATGCAGAGAGGGAGCAGTGTAGAACACTCTCCTAGCCACCTTTCTGACCCAAGTGAATTCCGCTTCAGTGCTGCTCGCTCTTCCTGGGCTGCCATGGCTCCACATACATGCCCTCTGTCCATGCGTCCTCTCACCCTGGGCTGATCAGGTCTAACAGGGTCACAGATCTCGTGCTCTAAGGTTGGGGTACTTTCTACAGTGGGTACCTAAACACATTCAGGAAATAAAGTAGGATTTTTTTTTCTTTTGGTTTTTTGAGACAAAGTTTCTCTGTACCTTTGGAGCCTGTACTGGAACTAGCTCTTGTAGGCTGGCCTTGAACTCACAGAGATCTGACTGCCTCTGCCTCCCGAGTGCTGAAATTAAAGGCCTGTGCCACCACCGCCCGGCCTAAAGTAGTATTTTACACACAGCTGATCACAAGAAGCTATGGAATGCTTTGGTTTCTTTTTCTCCACCAGCTACGGAGCAGCTGTGTAACTCAGGAGTTGGTCTGAGCCTTGTCTACTAGCCCACACATTTCAGCCATCTCCATGTGGAGTCGGCAGTTATGTAACAATACGACCAGTCTAACATGTTGGTGACCAGTGCAATCTTCATTTCCCCCAAAACATTGCAAAAACAAATAGAAAAGGCTGAACTAGAAAAAAATCTTTTAGGCAGTTTTTGTCCCCATGGTACTACTCAGAAATTCTGACACACAAGTCACCTTTTTTCTGTCCCAAGGACACTCAGCTCTCCTTAGTCATCAATCTGACAAGAGCTTTGTGCTAAAGAACATTTAGAGCTAGAATATCAATCTGACTTGAGTAATGAAGATCCATGTGAGCTGAGTGAGACAAATAGGAAAACAACCACCAACAGGTGTCATTTAACAGACACCAACTGTCAGAAACATGAGGAACACCATTCTCAACAACAGACAGATGGTTAGGCACAGACAATGTAGAAAGCCTGATTTAATATCGCTTCTCATGAAGAAGGCTAGAGGGAAACAAACCCGCATGACCTTGTTCTATGCTGGCCAATGCTCAGATGCCTCCTCACCGAGCCTACCATTACACATCCCTATGCTTACCCAAGTCAATGTGCCTGAGTTTCCACAGCTACTTCCTCAGGCACACTGTGACAGTCTGACTCATCCTTTGATAGCTGCAAACTACTAACTAAGCTAAGGCAAGACTTTTAAGAATTAGAGAAGAATCCCTAATGGATTATCTCTGGCTTAAAAAAAATAGTCTGGATCTGGGAGATATGTCAGTGGTAAGGGGGATGCCAGCAAGACACTAAGTCCTGTGTAAATCCCTAGTTCATGAATGAAGGGAGAGAGGGGGGAAGGGAGGCAGGGAGGGAGGGAGGGAAGGGAGGAAGAAAGAGGAGTGGAGAACTAAAACTTTCCTGACTATATTCTTTAAAAACAAATGGCATGAAAGTGATTTCACTGTGCATGATTTTCAAAAATGTGTTATATAGCCCAGACTGGCCTGACTCAGCTTCCCAAGCGCTAGGACTACAGGCATGTACCACTAATACCTCAAGAGAATTTTTTAGAAATGCATTCATTATTTATGTGTATGTGCCTACATGAGATTAGATATACCATGTGCATGCAAGTACCCATGAATTTCCACAGAGGAAAGAAGAGGGCACTGGGTCCTATGGAACTAGAAGTACAGTTAGCTAAGAACCACCATGTAGGTGCTAGGAATAGAACCTGGATCCACTGCAAGAGCAGTAAGAGCACTTAACGACTGACCCATCTCCAGACCCCTGGCTGCATTCTTAAAATACATGTATACTGGCATAAATTCACTCTGAAAGTACAAGAAAATGTGCAATTATTTTTTAAAGTTTCCTAGTGAGACTTAACGCTAACAAATTACACAAAGATGGCATTCCATATTCCATAATTTCACTCAATTCAATTACATTTAAAATAATGGATTATCACAATCTGTTCCTAGCTCACACATGTACTGCTGACAGAGTCAGCTGAGGTTATGGCTCTTCTGGAACAAGTGCTTCTTGGCGTATGATAAAGCAAGGCTTGGAGGAGCCTTACAGAGAACAAGAAGCCAACAGAGAACAACTGACATTGGTTTGTATCTGAAAGCATTGTTGGGGGTCAACGTTCTCACCAGCATTTATGGTTTGTTCCACTCTGCTAGCGCAGCACCACTAGAGCGAGGACGGTGAGATGGCAGCCCACTAGACGTACCGCCCTTGCTGAGGAGCCCCCTTTCCCCACCTCAACCTGGACCATCCACATGCTGAAAATGAGAGGAGAAGGAACAAGGCTGGCTGCCTTCCTGGGAAGACTCCAGCTGGCTGAGCAGCCTGAGACACTGGCCTGCTCTAGTTCCCAGACCTCACCCAAGCACAAAGCCTCACTTTAATCTAGTTTCTGGCACAGGAAAAATGTCTCGACACCTGAAAAACATCAGCACTGACATAAAACACAGAGCACTTCAGAAGAGAATGGAAATACAGTACGTCAAGGATCTCCTCGTATGTCCTGGCTGTTCTTTTCAGGTCCTCATCTTTCTCTGCGATCTTTCTATGCAACTGTTGGGTCTCTTCTTGGTGGGTCTCCAGAAGCTCAGCTTCCACTTCTTGGGCCTTGTCTAATTAAGGATGAGGGACACACACAAGAAAACATGGTTGTGACTATCTATATGCCAACAGTAGTAGGAATTCTCATTTCAAATTAATGTTCATGAAATTCAGCAGAACAGGCAAGGCAAGGAGCGAGGCAGGTTAGAGACGTTTCTAGAGACCCTGGGAGAGCACTTTCTTGGATTAAGGACCATTTCTCATTTCCCCTCTAGTTAATGGCACACAGCGCCTGGCACAAGGGCAAACAGGGAACAGGCTTCGGCTACGGGCTTGGGTTTAAAGCTGTACTCACGGATGGTCTCCTGGATGGTCCTCTCTAGTTCCTGCTCCTTCTGGGCCAGCTGGGTGTTAAACTCCCTCATCAGCTGCTTCAGTATGGAAGTGTGCTTCAACTCAAGATCCTCTTGTTCCTGTCTGAGTAACAAGAGTGGACAGCGATGACGGCTGCTTCCACAGAGCATGTTAAAAAGAGGTTTCAGAACAGTTTGCACAATGTGCTCTCACTGTTTTGGAGGCAGTGTGGAGTGTGCATGTGTCCAGGTGGAGAAAACTAGATACAGAAACGATGACTACCTTCAGCAACTAACCCTGGGGCCTGGGGACCGGTTCTCCCCACTTTAAATTTCTCCATTACACACGCATGGGACAGCCATAGGGCTACTACTAAAGACAACCAGCAATGAGCTTTTTACTCAAGACATGCGGCCAGCAGCTGGCAAGATCTTACCTACATGAAAAGGCATTTCCTCTAAATGAATATAGACTAACACTGCCTGCTGCCCCAAATCTTCACTTCTCATCATCAGTATCTAACTTACTGGATTTACGTAACACTTTGGGCAGGTCAGTGTCTGCATCACACACTACACACACTCATGCCCACAAGGTGGGAACAACACTTACTTGAGTTTCTCCTCCGCTTCCTGCACACACTCTTTCTTCAGGATGTCCAGCTCCTGCTGATGCTCCTTCCTCAGCACCCGAAGATCTTTCTGCAGGCTAGCCACCTCCCGGCTCAGCTTCTGCTTCTCCTGCTCCACCCCTGCTAACTTCAACTCCAGCTCATTGTGCTGGGTGTCCATGTTACTCCCCAATTTCAGTTCATGTGATTTGGAATTTTCCTCAGAACTATTTTCTAAAATTTCGACAGGTTTATTTTCTCCATCCATTTCTTGCTGTGAGGCTTGCGATTTCTCATATCTTAAGGCCAAATTGTCCATTTCAAGTATATGTGAGTCCCTCTCTCTTACTAAGTCTGCCTCCAGCTCTTTTATCTTCTGCTCCAGGGTCTGGCAGATCAGCTCCTTTTCCTGGAGGGTTTTCTGGACACTCTCAACCACACTTGCCCAGTTCTGCTTCCCTCCTGGATTGTTCTTACTAGTCTCTTCTTCCTCGGGCTGGGATTCAATGAAGGAACAGTTCATCTTCTTTTCTTCGAGTTCTTCTTGAAGACATCCCATAGAAATCTGATGGTCAAGTTGTCTGGCTCGGGTGTGGTCTAAAGTCATGGAGAGCTGCATTCCAGAGGGAGACTCACCCTCTCCCTGCTCCAGCCTGTGCAGCAACTTCTCCCTCTCAGCTAGTCTTCTTTGTAGTGTGGAGATTCTTTCCTCACACGCCTTGTGTGTGCAGCCTTGGGAATCTGCTGTGTCTTGTTCGGATGCTGCCACACTTTGTACTGATCTGGACACAACTGGCATCTCTGACTGGGAAGAACTTCCTAGGTTTTTAAGTTTTTCTTCCAGAATGTGAATTTGCTTTCCTCTGTCTTGTAACTTAGCATTCAGCTCGCTCAGCTGGCTTTCTGCATCTTTCTCATATTGCTGCTTCTTCTCTTCCATCTGAGACACTAACTGCTTCCTGATGGCAGCGATCTTCTGCTCCGCCTTCCTCTTCAGCTCCACTTTGGCGGCACTTTCTAACTCCAGCTTGTCTTCCAGAGCCTTCAACGCCCCATCTCTGCTTTTCACACTGCAAGTCACGTGTTCTAGCTCTTTCTTCATAATTCCAAGCTCAGCTTCTAGGGAGGATACTTGCTTTTCTAGTCTCAGGACCTTTTCCTCGGCCTCCCTAACCTTGTTGTCCTTCTCCTCTCCCATCTCTTCAAAGTGTTGAAGTTTCTGAACCAGTTCATTCTGCTCAGTGTCCTTCTGTTGGTTGTAATTTCTAAGTATTTCATTTAGGGACTCAATTTCTTTTTTCCTCTGAGTAATACAGTCCTCTAACTCAGCAACCCTCGCTGCCTGCACCTTCAATTCAGTCTCTAAGCCACACTCCTTCTTCTCCATCTTGCTCTTCCTGTCTTCCATCTCACCCTTTAAACATTCAAATCTTTTATTCTGCTGATCAAGGTCTTCCTTCAGTAAACGTATCTGCTCATCCTTTTCACTAGCTTCTTTGGCTTTTACATCCAGCTGTGTCTGTAGGTCTTTAATAGTGCTCTGGTACTGTGCAAATCTGGGCTGTGCTTTTTTCTTCCACTCTGAGAACTTGTTGGACCAATGAGCGACCTGCTCAAGAGCAGCCGTTTTCTCTTTACTCAGAGCATCAACTTTCAAAGACAGGTCTTGCACTTGACCTTGCAGCTCTGTCTGTTGCTCCTCGTGCTGCTTGCTCAGTGAGGAAATGGCTGCTGCTTTGTCATCTAGGCTGACGCTGTTCTCCAGCTGAGCACGGGACTCACTCAGCTGCTTGCTAAGGCTGTTGATCTCAGCCATCTTCTCCGAAAGCTCTCTTCTCAGCAGTGTGACTGCATTGATGTTCTCCGATAACTCTTTCTTCAGCCGTGTGATGCACGACTCCTTTTCGCAGGCTGCCTGCTGCTGCTGGCCTCCTTCCTTCTGTAAGGCTTCCTTTTCTGTGACGAGACCTTCGATATCAGCCTTCATGGCCTTAATCTGATTCTCTTTTTCTTCCAGCTGATGGGTAGCCTGTTGGAAAGAGCTCTTTAGTGTGTGCTGCTCATCTCTCAACTGTGTAAGTTGTGCTTCTAATTCAGAAACTCGGCCCATCTTCATGAGCAGTGCCTCCCTAACTGTGGTCGTGTGCTGCTGACAGCGGGCAAGTCTGGAGAGAATGGTGTCCATTTTGTCGCCGCTGACGCTAAGTAATTCATTTGTTTTAGCTTCTAACAAAGCTTTGGTTTTCTCACAGCGACTGTCTAGCTGAGATGCTAGTTCTCCGAGCAGGGTTTTGAGGGTCAAGCTTTTGTCCTCTAGGCTCTTCCTACTGCTCTCCTGTAAAGCCCTGCAGCTCCGGAGCTCCTCCTCCGCAGCCTGCACCTTGCCCAGAAGTTCAGAAACCCTGAGCTTCCCCTTCTCTGTCAGCATTTTCAGCTCAGTTAGCTCCTCTTGAAGAGAAACCTTCTCAGTCAGACAACGACCCAAATCTACTTCCAGCTTTTCGACCTGTGACTTCAGCTGAGATTCGTTCTGTGAGAGTGAGGTGACCTGAGCAGCCTTCTGCTCGAACTGCTCCTGCAGGTCGGCTAGCGCCGCTTCCCACCTGGTCACTGCCTCCTTCAGCCCCAGCACTTCCTTGTTCACCTGCTCTTTTTCAGATTCGACTGTAAGGAGCTTCTGCTTCAGCTCTGCCAGCTCCTGTTCCTTCTCCTCTATCCGGCTCTCATGCTCGTCCCGAAGTTCCTCAGCTTGCTGGCTGAGTCTCTTTTCCCAGGACTCTGTGATGTCATCAAGCTTCCGCTGGTGCGCTTCCGTCAGGCTCTCTATCTGCTGCCTTTGGTTGGCCTCCAATCTCGACACAGTGTCACTGATCCCAGCTGAGTTGGCCTGTGCCATCTCCAGGATCTGGGCACTGAACTGTCTCTCTTTCTGACTGAGCTCTAGGATGCTATTTTCAAGCTCTTTTTTAAGCTTGGCTTCCTGGTCTAACAACTTTTTCTTTGTTTCTTGCATTTCTTTTGCTTTCTGCTTAATTTTTTCCATCTTTTTCTCCTGGTTTTTAAATTTGGTTTCATATTCCTCACGCAAAACACTAACACTCTCTTCTTTAGAAGACAATTTCTGTTTGAGGACCTCAATTTCTTTGGTCTGTTCTTCTCTCATTTGTAAAATGACATTTTCCTTTTCCAACAGGATTTGCCTTGTCTGCTCCTTCTCCATGTTACTGTCCTTGAGGTGTGACTCGTGTAGCTGGGCTAATGACCTGCCTCTCTCCTCCAGCTCACGCTTCTGGTCCTCAAGATGCTGCACCTGTGCTCTCCGAGTGTCTAATTCCACACACACGTGCTTTTTTTGTGTTTCCATTTCAGCTACCTGCTGGGTAAGAAGGTTCTTCTCTGTTTCCAAACCCAGCACCTTCTGCTGCATTTGGGCCAGCTGCTCCTTGTACACACCCGTTTGCTCTCGTGTAGTGCTCTGCTGTGAATGGAGGAGCTCCAGCTTAGCCAAGGCCTGCTGGAGCTCCCCGGCAGACTTTTCAAGACGAGCTTCGAGATCCTCTATCCGAGCCTGCTGCTCTTTCAGGTGCTCATCTCTCTCCTTCAGGAGAAGCCCCAGCTGGTTGACTTCATCTTTTAAGGCCGTCTCAGTCCTCTGGACAGTTATTTCTTGTTCCTTACTGATGCTGTCGACCTCACGCTGGTGGTGACGCCTCTGCTCCTCCAACTCAGCCTCCAAGGCCTGCTTCATTTTCTCTGCATCACACCTCAGGACAGAAAGCTCCTCTGTGAGCTGCTCACGGGCTTTCAGTGCTTCCGACAGCTCAGAAGACAGGGATTCCAGTTCTGTTTGTTTCATGTCCAGTTTCTCCAAGGTCTTTTCATTCATGTCTTGTATGTGGGCCTGGAAAAGACTCTCCTTCTCCTTTAATAAGGCATCTTTTTCTTGTTCGTACTTCTCTCTGAGCTTCTCCACTGCAGCCTGCTGCTGCTGTGTGAGGTCCTGGAGTCTCTTGGTCCACAGGCTGGTCTGCTGCTGTTGGAGGCACTCCAGCTCTGTCCTGTGCTTCTCAGCCATGGCTGTGAGTTCTTCATTGTGCTTATTCTTCTCAGCATCCAAATGGACAGCTAAACGCTCTGATTGGGTTTTGCTTTCTTGTAAGCTTTTTTCCAAAGAGGTTTCCAATTCAAGAATTCTCTGTCAATGAAAATGGATGTATTTTTACTATTTATTGGCAACAACACACAGATTGTGTGGGCCTACACAGAGGCTGGAATTTGGACACGTCACATACCAGACCAAACAGAAGACAAGGCAGACAATAAATATGCTGTTCTCAGTCACTAACGGAATCTTGAGCACAAACTCAGTTCTGTATTTGTTCTATTTACTCAGGTAAACATTTCAATTATCTCTATTTTCAAAAACTGTTGTAATGGGAAAGTCAAAAATAAATTAAATCACAAAACAAATAATAATGGCAGTGAGTTAAGTAGGAAGATGGTCCTCCACACTCCGAGCTTTTACGTTACAATAGTATTTCATTACCTTCATAATTTAATTTTGGAGAAACAAGTATCTCATTTTTCTATACCAAAAGGCATACACTTAAAAACTTTAAAAAAATTTATTATTTGTGTTTGTGTGTGTGTGTATGAGTAAGAGACAGAGAAACAGAGAGAGACAGAGAGGAGGGCAGGCAGCAGATGTGGTTTTGGTTTTCTTCCTCCACTTTGAGTTCAGAATCAGACTCAGACTGCCAGGCTGTACAGCAAGCACTGTACCCTGGGCCAACCCATTAGCCTGGCATGGCTAGTTTTTAAAAAAGCTTCTTAAACATATTTTACCAAAGGTTGCTGTCACCTCACAGAATATTAACCTTCACTTGAATGTCAGAGCTGGAAAAGTCCAATCTCTTGGAAGCTGGCAAAGAAAGTGAGCTGTGTGCACGCAAAGGCAGCGAGTGTTTCAGGGGCATCTGACCCACCTGCTGCATGGCTGAGGTGTGGGTAAAGGAAGAGCACAGAGGTTGACAACAGTGCAAGAGCATGGCTGGCTGTTTAAAAAGAGTAGGAGATCTAAATACCAGCACAATCTTACCACAGGCAATAGGGCCAGAAAGCCTTAACACTGCACACTGAGACACAGAAACAAATACTTCATTCCAACATCATATTTAATATGAAAAAATGGATAATTTTAAGCATAAAAGTAAGGCATTAGAGTAAGTAAACTATGACAAAAGCAGAGCATGGGTTATCTATAGGGCACAGTGTATGATGAAGCTGGACGAGCAGGAAGGTGTCAGCTCAGATGCTGCCTACAAAGGGAGGCCACTTCCTAGAGATCAAGCCGATAAGCAGTAGAGTGGGGACATTGCAGAGTATGTGTGCTAAGAGGCAGACTGAAGACCTGCCAGAAACATGGGGAGCTTGGAGCAAACCAAGAAGGACAATGTGGCAAAAAGAACCCAAAGTCAACAAGTACTCCCATGAACACTTCTCACTAAAGACGAAGGGCATGTGCAAAAACACCCAAACCCACAAACCAGCAGCTTATCAGAGCCTGATGCTGCCTGGTGAGGACAGCCCCATAGACACCCGCTTCCCCAGCTCCAGGGACAGTCCCATAGACACCTGCTTCCACAGAGCTCCAGGGACAGTCCCATTGACACCATAGTCCCCAGAGCTCCAGGGACAGTCCCATAGACACCATAGTCCCCAGAGCTC
>LOEQ01001196.1:855528-866074 GCA_001685075.1 Bramus lutescens
CGGCTGCACAGGGCTCCTATGTACAGTGGCTGTACATGGGCTCTTATGCATGGTAGCTCACACAGGCTTCTGTTCACTGAAGGCAAGCCTGTCTGTAATATCTTATGACACTTGTGTTTAGGAGCTCATATTCTTCAAGGAGCTAGTATCCTCCCGACAGGAAATATTCTTAGGTTTAATGGGAACAAGTTTATCAACTAAAATCTCCAAATATCTTCAGAAAACAACACAAAGGAGAGATGCATGGACAACCATAGATGGCACAGATGGTATTAATCAAGTGTTTCTGCCACATGGTTCTGTTTCCCTCACTGGTACCTTACAATGTGTTTTCTAAGACCATTTCTCAAAAGTGTGTCCTAGAAATCAAATCCTCATCAAATTCAAAGACCTTTATAAAACTTCATCCACTTCCCACCACCCACCCACTTAATGAAACATCTATTGTACTCCCCTAAAACCTAACAGTTCTGTGACCGCCTGGAGGAACTTCTTCTCATTTATTTCTATCAGTCAAACTTGAGACCTCTCAACATATACCCTGACACCACAATGCTTGAGTAAAAATTCTTGACTACACATTTACTTTCTGTGCATAAATGGAGACAAATTAGTCTTGGGTTCTCCTATTTGTAAAATGAGAATGATAGTATTGTTTCATAGAAAATAAGGATTAAATGTAAGTACAAGTGAAACAGCAGAGCCTTGTCATTATGTGTAACTACTGCCACAGAAGTGCTAACAAATACCTCGCTATTATGCTTAACCATTACTGTAGTAGTGTAAACAAACACCAGCAAGTAACAAAGCCTAAAGCAGCTTTAAACCTCACCATGAAAGCTAATGTGACCTATCAAGTCTCTCCACAGACTGAACCACAGGCTGCGACTCTTAAAAGATGCTCCAGTTCTTACCTCCACATGCCTACAAGTCAATTCCACTGGCAATCCGAAGGCTAATTCAAATTCAAAATAAAGCCCAAATTTCCCATTTAGAGCCCCTTACCATTCAGCATTGTCTTTAGATTAAAATGCTGGACCATCTTAGATCCTTACTTCTCTTCTGTTCCTCTCTCCTTTCCTCCTCCCCGAGCCACCACCCTAGGCAGCCAAAGCATTCTCTTCCTCAAACCCGAACTTCCTGCTCTGCTTCCAATTTCACTTCCTTCCCACATACAACACGAGCTCCCATATGCTCACCTATACCACTTCCTATTGTCTGTCCTATACACAGAGGTCTGAAGGCCACAGCCAGCCTCTTCTTTTCCCATTTTAGCAAACAGGTTTCCAGCTGATGCCCATGGGCTCCTCTGCAGACTCAGTCTTGCAGGGACTGGCATGTACACAGTCCACCTCTCCCTAGTTACACTCTGCTCACTAGCTGAGGCCCTTGATGACCTGCCACTCTCTTCTTCCTTAGGACTACTCAGTACTCAGTGCAATGGACACTACACTGGCCTGGATTCTAGTCACCTAATATGTTCAATGCTGAACTGTTTGCTGAGACCAGTGGAAACATACATACCGTATGCTTTCTATTTACTCTATATCATCTATAAAGAAACGGTTATTTTAAATAATGACCCCTGCTGTGATTACTTGTTTGATTGATTAAGCCTGAATTTTAACATTCTAAGGCAGAAATCAAAAAACATTTTCTACAATGGATAGATATCAATACTTCACGTATGGTCTCAGTCACATTTTCTTCTACCACTTAGAAATTATAAAGAAAAATCACCCAGGCCACAGAGGCCTTCCCTAACAAGCACTGTAGCAACTTAA
Organism: Bramus lutescens; assembly: GCA_001685075.1. NCBI lineage: Eukaryota > Metazoa > Chordata > Mammalia > Rodentia > Cricetidae > Bramus > Bramus lutescens. The sequence goes on from LOEQ01001196.1 coordinate 857,313, forward strand.
CTATATCAACGACTAACTCATTTGGTAAGATACTCCGCGAATTCTGAGATGATCTAAAGTGCACACCCCTGTGTTCTTACCAGCTCTTTCAGACTTCTCTTTCTGTTCGCGCAGTTCCTCTCCTTGGGTAGTCATTTGTTTGATACGACTTCGAAGCTGAGCGATTTCCTCTTCTTTCAGTTCCAGGGTCTCATGCATCTGCCGCTTTGTCTCTGTTAATACCATTCCCTGAACAGAAGTGCAGACTCTAAAGCATTTGCATAACAAAACTGCATCACCAACACACAGCACAGCTTAAATGATGTGAGAGGCAGAAGAAGCATTTCTTACTAAGGACGGTGGAAGAAGACTCTTCGGCAGCTCACAAACTGAAGCTTATGTTTCTGCTCTATGCCTTAGCAGATCAGGTGTGTCGATATGGAAATGTTTAACTGTAAGTTTAGTACTTTAAGCACCCCATGTTTCAGTTACAAGGTTTATTGTACAGTCTTGCTATAGATGCGGTGATTCCCATATTAATAAACAGTAATGAACAAAACTAGCCTCTGAATGTGACTCAGAGCCAGAACAGCTACAGTTAACATCTGTACTTTCACACACATATAATCCCAGACATCATGTTGCTGTGGAATATTACTTAACTATGCAAAGATGTGTTTCACCTTGCCTGGCTAAGGCATCTGATTGGTCTAATAAATAGCAGGACGGCCCATAGCTTGGGAGGAAAGGGATATGCGAGGCTGGCAGGCAGAGAGAATAAGAGGAGAGAAGAGAAAGAAGAAGAGAACGAGGGAGAAAGAGAGATACGCCCAAGGCCAGAAACCAGGCAGTCATCAGTCAGACAGACACTAGAAGAAGCAGAAAAATAAGATGCACAGAAAGAAAGGTTAAGAAGCCTCGAGGCAAAAGGTAGATAAAGAGAAACAGGTTAATTTAATTTAAAAGAGTTAGTCAGAAATGAGTCTAAGGTAGGCCAAGCATTCATATCTTATAATAAGTCTCTGTGTCATGATTTGAGAGCTGGTTGCTGGCCTAACAGACAAGGACTGGTCCACTATGTAGGGTAGCAGCTGCACAGCTGGGTGGAGCAAGGCTGGAGCCCGGCCGTCCCTAGTCCTCTTCTCTCCTGTGACTCCCTCTGGCTCCACACTACCCCTACCTATGCAAGGAAGGTCCTGCCATGCCTCCACTCTGCTAGAGGCTTCTCTTCCTGTTACAGAAATAAAGGTCAAGGTGTGGGAAGAAATCAAATCATCACATACAAAATCAGTCATTCAAGACAAACAAAAAATCTGGGTAGTTCAGCTAGTCTTCTGAAGAGGTGCTCAGACCTTACCTGCAGGGCCTCCTGACCCTGCTGTGGAGTATGACTCCTCAGACGGCCAATGCTAATGTTAACAACAGGGAAGTAAAGCGTAGTCAAGAATATTAAAACGGAGTAGTGGGCCTTCATTGGCTCCAAAACTCACGTCACAAAGGAAAGAAAACAAAAGAGAGAAAGGACAACTAAATCCATAGATTAAAAGAAGTCTTAAGAATCTTATCAATTACAATAAGAGTTTGCTTAATTTGTAAAAAGAAAAATGTATGAGATACTAAGAAAAATCAGAAAATGACTAGAGAGCAGATACTATCATGAACTGCTGTTAAATTGCTAGGTGTGATCATTAGGTGGTTTTAGTTCTGTGGAAATAAAGAGTACTTTGCTTCAAAGCTAGGTTAAAATACTGTAGTTATGAACCAACACATTAAACAAGATGATAGATGGCGTGAAATGAACAGGGAGATGTTTTACAATAGGGCCGGAGAACCTGGGATGAAGCAGGGCAGAGCTGTTCATTCACCTGTGAGTCTCTCAGCTGTCCCTCCCTGCTGGGTGCTAGCTGCTGCTCTAACTCCATTGCCTACCGTGAGCTCAGCCCTTCCTCACTCCTCCAGGACCCTAAGCATCATAACGTCCACACATGGGAAGTCTCACGCTAATGTATACACTATCACTTTACTTTCACATTCATGCTTTACTTTTCAGGCAACTGAAAGGATCAATCTACTTCTAAAATGTGAAAGAAAATACTGAAACCATTCGCAGTCAGCAGATCTTAATTTTAAATATTTTTTCTCTGCAAAATAGGTATATATTACAAACAGATTTCCTTTGTAGTCACTACTGTTGTCTCTAAGACAGAATGCTGATTGGTATTAAGAAATCAGAGAATCAGGCTTATTAATGCTAAAACTACATAAATCTAGAAATTAGAAATAGTTTTCGTGGAAGCAGCTACAAAAATTTAGAAAAGCAGACGTACATATAAATGCTTCTAGCTGCTTTCAAAGGAAATTTGGGGGCCCCTAACAAATCTCAGTATCATAAATTTGGGAGTTTTACCTTATCTTGTTCAAGCTGTTCAATTAAGTTCTTTGCATCACGCAACTGAGTGATAAGTTTAGTCTTCTCAGCCATATGAAGCTCCTAAAAAAGTTTAGAAATTCATTTCCATCTCTAATAAATCTTTGCCTCATTTGAGAACTCTATGCAGCTTATCTAACCTAGATAAACCTTATCGTGTAATGGGGAGAAGTACACAGGACTCTCCAATGTATGGTAAGTACTCTAAGACCCAGGGCACGTGGGTGCTCAGACAAGGACAGCCTCTCCACCCGGTCTATGGGCAGGAGGGTGAAAGCAGCTCCCCAGAGGAGGCTCGGGCCACACTGGAGCCTGTCAATCTGGTTTTACTCATTTAAACAGAACTCAGTGGTCCCTCACCTTTATCTTTTCCAGCTCCTGCAACCTTTCCTCCAGCTGCTCCTGCAGGGCTTCCTTTTCGCTGACTAGCAGTGTGCACTGCTCCTTATGGGACCGAATTGTTTCCTTACAACGCTGCAGCAGATTCTCCTGACGTTTCACTCTTTGTTGAAGCATTTCCAGTGTTTTAGCAGAAGCTCCACCTCCTACAAATTGTAAAGCAGCGTGAACAGGGGAAAGAGGTAAAACCACAAGTGATCAGGCCAGAGAGATGCTCAGTGGGGGAAGGTGCTTGTCCCCAGAACCCATGTGGTGGAGAGAACCTCCATGAACTGTCTTCTGACCTTTGCATGCACATCATAGCATGTGAACACTCACAGACAATAAATCAAGAAAAGAAATGAAATAAAAACATCTTTTAAGGAATACAAGAGAACTCTGGGAACAGTTCATCTTTTTAGAGATGAGGGTGGCAGGGATGCTGGAAGCTATGTTTAGCCTTCTGCAAGCTAAACACACACTCTACCACTGAGCTACAGGCTCAGTCCCTACAATGTCCTCTTTTATCCAAACCTACCTACCTACCTTCTGAGACAAGTCAAGAAGAGAAAGGACACTCCAATATTCCAAGTAGCACTCTGATGTGGGATTTTCCTCTGTATACTGTGATTACCATTAATGAATAAAGAAACTGCTTTGGGCCTGTTGATAGGGCACAACTTAGGTAAACTAAACAGGATGCTGGGAGGAAGAAGGCAGAGTCAGAGATGCCATGGAACCTCTGCCAGAGACAGATGTGTTGAAACTTTGCTGGTAGGCCACGACCTAGTGGTGATGCACACATTAATGGAGATTCGTTAAATTAAGATGTAAGAGTTAGCCAATAAGAAACTAGAGCTAATGGGCTAAGCATGATTTAACTAATACAGTTTCTGTGTGATTATTTTGGGTCTAAGCTAGCTGGGCGCCCGGGAAATTAACAAGCGGCCCCTCCTCTACAGCACTCTTCCAAACTCTTACCCTCAAGTTACTGTGTGATATATATGTATATGAAGATGCCAAGTATAAATTCACACCATTAGTGGTTGGTTCAACCTTCCCCTGGAATAGATCTAGCCTAGTTAGAAGGCTGTCATTCCTAAGTTCCACTAGTTTCCATCTCAGAAGTATTCCTAAATATTCTTTCTGGTCACAGTCTGATCTCTTCCTGGAAGGAACGCTGGTAAATACAGCTTTTATGAGTGCATCACACCTGAGAAACAGCTCAGACAGCTGAGACTCAGCAGCTTTCCTTAACTGACTGGACCAAAGTCTACCATGAGTCTCTTACTTTGTAAGACAACAAAGCCATAAGGTAAGTGTGGTGGCACAATCCTGTAAGCCGAGGCTAAAGCAGAAAAAAAATCACAACTTGGGTGATCTGAGTTACATACTGAGATCTTGTCTCAAAAAACTAGTGTAACTTAATTTATATACTTCAATTATTTCAAAATGTGGTCTCCTGAAAGTTTATGGGATTTTCAAGTCTTAAATCAGTTGTTTTTTTTTCTCTTAAAAATAAATAAATAAGTAGATGGTTTTAAAAAAACTAACTTAAATCTTTGAAGAAACATTAGGGAGGGGGCTGGAGAGATGGCTCAGAAGTTAAGAGCTCTGACTGCTCTTCCAGAGGACCTGAGTTCAATTCCCAGCCACCACATGGTGTTTCACAGCCATCTATAATGAGATCTGGTGCCCTCTTCTGGCATGCAAGCATACATGGAAGGAATATTGTATACATGATAAATAAATAAATCTCAAAAAAAAAAAAGAAATATTAGAGATAAGGACACCTTACTTTTGCCTAAGTCCACTCTTATCAGCTCAAATCCTAAACTCAACATTCTCCTCTGATTTTCAAATTATACCCTGACAACAACAGAGCTTACCCACTGGCTCCCCGACATCCTCTATCTTCTCTTTGTCAGTATCCACCTCTGCCTGGAGCTCTACTGGAGGGGGTGGCTGTGGTACATCAACATTCATTGGGCCATTTTGTAAACGTTGCTTTAGGAGAGAAACCTTAAAAAAAAAAAGTAGTAGAAACAAGTTTGGCAGAATGTTTACAATTTGTAAGAAATAGAGTAAGCCTGGTTGGTGGCAGTGTCCATCTCTAATCCCAGCCCTTGGGCAGAGGCAGGCAAATCCCTGAGTTCAAGGACAGCATCTACAGAGGGAGTTCCAGGACAGCCAGGGCTACATGGAGAAACCATCTCAAAAAACAAGAAAGGAAGGGAGGGAGGGAACAATATGTTTATTCTACCAAGCAGAGTACAGCTGATTGTTGCATGTGCCACAATGGGGATACCACAATCAGTCAAAAAGTACAACAAATAAGATATAGTGCTAAAATGGAAGAAAGGAAGGGTTTCGAAACCAAGCTTTTCCTCTCTACATGAGAAGCTCCTCAGCTGTCCAACTACAACCCCTGTTTCCAGCACTGGCTTCCATGCCTTTGCTCACTCTTACCTGTGTCTGGAGAACGCTGATATACTGATCTTTCTCCTCCAGACAAGCATCAAACTCTTCCTGGAGATGTCTCTTTGCTTGCTGGTCCATTTGCAGCTCCTAAAACACAAAAGGTATTACAGGTAGCTTCCAATATAAAACAAGAGATACAAACTTCAAGTTCACAGCATCACTGTTTCAGACTTGCCTCACTCTTATGATAACAGATACAGAAAAATCAGAGAATCCTCAATGTGGAAGACATTAGTATTTAAAATCTTAGTATCAGTAAATAATTTTGTTCCTTAAACAATATGAAGGTCTGCAAAGAAACAGTATTCTTGTAAAGACCTGCAATGATCACCAGTAATGTGCAAAGGGAAAGTGGGCTTGAGATAAAAGTACAAGGTGGGGCTAAACTATTAACACGGCAAACAGAACGCCAGTAGTGTCCTCCCCATACAGCCTAAATCACTCCCATCTGCAGAGCCAAGAGGATGAATTAACATTCGACCACCAAGGAAGAAAACTTCCAGTTCCTGAAATCACTGTAAATGCTATGTTTAAGGTGGTTAACCGGAAATCAACATTTATCTCTGCTGCACCAGGCACTAGAATGGCCTCCCAGCTCCGGTCTTCTCTGTCCTCACTGACGCTACCTATCCTTCTGAGTGCAGTTCTGCATTCTCTCCGTTCTCTGTCACTCTCCCTTTCTTAGACCGTTAGAGATGAACCAACATGGGAAAGCATTAGGTAGGACACCAGGCCTCCTTACTGTTCTGGCATTGTTACCTCACTAATTAAATTTAAAATATCCCTGAATTTAAAATAGCCAAAGTTATATTTTTGTTGTTTTGTTGACACCTGCATAGGACCCAACTCTTACTAACTGCTCTCTAATGTCTAGGCTTTCCCTTCTACGGCTATGAACAAGGCCTGGTCGCCAAGTCTTGATTTTTAATTCTATCATCAGGGTTCTGAAGAGATTTCCTAGGTCAGCCCCCTTTGATTTAAAACATTCTTCTCAGATCTGCAACAGCAATTCTCTTTGGATAGGATCCCAGGGCTTATCTCCCCAGATCTCACAGTTTCACACTGTTTAATTCTCAAAGCGCTGAGGCATATCTTGTACTGAGTGCTCTGTATTCTTCCCTGCACCGAAGATACTAACAGGCAGCAAAAAGGAATATTGCATTGCTTACCCATCTATTAATAAAGCAGAGGTCCACGCCCCACTTTCTTGAGGATAGCTCCCTCAGTGAGGGACTCCTTAGCAGAATGCGGCAGGACAAAAAAAAAAAAAGTATTCTGTGTCTCTCCATAAACACCATTGTGAACACCCTCAAAACTTGTGCCCACCTCTAACATTCTCTAGATGTTAAACAAGTCTGTACTCCATGGTACATGTATCTAATCATCACATGCATAAAACCTAGACACTGAATTTTTTGACCCAACAGAATCAATTAATGACCTTCATTTATTCTCAAAATGCAAGAAAATGAACAAACAATACATTAAGTAAAAAGACATTATTTGTGTCTCCAAGAGAAGCAAAGGTGCTTGTAACTTGAAAAAAGCATCAAGGTGATTTCTCACCCCACCCTGCTCGCTACACTCTCAGCCCATGCTCTCCAGACCAGCTGTCTTCCAAGTCAAACCAGCAATGTGGACTTGGAAAGACTGGGGTGAGGCTCGGTCCCTTCACCATCACTTCATAGGGACAAGTGATTCTTCCAGGATATTATTAGTTCAAAACGCACCTCACAAAGGAAGAATGATATTGTTATCTGTATGATAAGAGTCAATGTTTATTCTAGGTGAAGTAACAAAAATAAACTAGTTTTCAAGGTCATGTTTAGAATTTTTTGTTTTGTTTTGTTTTGTTTTGTTTTCAGACAGGGTTTTTCTGTAGCTTTGGAGCCTGTCCTAGAACTAGCTTTTGTAGACCAGGCTAGCCTCCAACCCACAGAGATCCGCCTGCGTCTCCCTCCCAAGTGTTGGGATTAAAGGCAGCGTACCACCACCGCCCAGCTTCATGTTTAGAATGTTTTAAAGAGCAAGACAATAAGAATGGGATATATACAAAATATAACAAGAGACTAGAAAGTGAACACGATTCCAATATAAATGAAACAAAATAAATTCATATATGAGCAACACAATGTGTCATTAAAAATAACAAATGCACTGGGTGGTGGTGCCACACGCCTTTAATCCCAGAAGGCAGAGGCAGGCGGATCTCTGTGAGTTCGAGGTCAGACTGGTCTACAGAGTGAGTTCCAGGACAGGCTCCAAAGCTACAGAGAAACCCTTTCTCGAAAAACCAAACCAAACCAAACAAAAACAAAAACAAAACAAAACAAAACAAAACAAATCACTCCAAGGAACCACAGAGCTGTTCTTGGTGACATCAATCACTCAGAGGAGAGTCGACAGCTTTCTCCCTCTCCTTCCCTCCACCTTCTCCAGACTGTTCCACCACTGAGCTACACTCCCAGTCTTACAGGAGCAACCGCTATTTGTAAATTCATCGATCTGCTACTTTCTAGACAGATTGGTGTTTTTAACACATACCTTGGACTGATAAATTCTACAAATAAAATTCTATTCAGAATACATAAAATCCTAAACTACTCTTTATTTGTCCTGAAATCATTTGCTTCAAAGCTCTTAAAATAATAACAAAAGTAGCAACTGATACCTATGAACAACATGCACAACAAAACCATGTAACAAGATATTCTGAGCAATATTAAAGCAGATATGGCGAAAGCTCCGGTAAATGTCTGCTTAATGCTGGGCTCTGGGCAGGACAAGGTAGAGGAGGAGCAGGGACTGGCAATGAGGCATCTGAAAAGCCCTCCCAGTCTGGGCTCAGTGTAGAGGTAAAATGCTGCCCCGAGGGACATCAAGGAGCTCAATCTAACCCTATGAAGAATTAATTACCTCTCCAAATGACAAGTTCTTTTATGTCAGCAAAGCCACATGGACTAGGAAAGGCGAAAGGAAGCCTAGGATGTTGAGCAGTGGAACAATGTAGCTTTGCATCAGTCACTAAACTTACCTCTCTCAATTCTGAAATCCTCCGTAGTGATTTATCTTGACTCTGACTCAATATCCCCTTTAAGAGAGAGAAAAAAAAAGGCGGTTAAACATCTACATGGCATATTCATGCAGAAAAGCAAGGCTATGTTAATGCAGGAAATCTGCCAACAGTTAGAGTATGACAGCACAGAATTCCTCTCTGGCCATGTGAATAGCTACATTTGCCAAAATGCATTGACATGGAAGTCAGACTACAAACTTTACAGTTAACTTTAGCAACAGGAAATCTGTAAAGTAAACGCAAACTTCAGAAGCAAATGATTTCACTACAACTTGGAGTTCACAGATCATGTTAATTATTATTATTATGTTGTAAAGATTTATGTGAAATAATGTTTTTCTTTTCAAAAAAATCTAATTTTTTGCAGGGCAGTGCTGGCACATGCCTTTAATCCCAGCACTTGGGAGGCAGAGGCAGGTG
>LOEQ01001196.1:945700-968968 GCA_001685075.1 Bramus lutescens
TTTGTTTGTGTTTTAACAAATAAAGCTTGCCTGAAGACCAGAGTGCAGAGCTAAGTCATTAGAGGCCAGGGAGTGGAGGCCAGGATCTGAGAGACAGAGTCAGAGGGATCTGTTAGTTCAAGGCCACCCTGGGCTTATTCAATCTCATGACTGAGTCTGTCTAAAAGAGAAACAGAGTTCACACAAAGGTGATCCCAGCACTTGGGATCCCATGCCTTTAATTCTAGCACTAGGGAGATGGAGACAGGAGTGATATGACTGGTTAGAGAGAAGAATGAATATAAGGCGTGAGGAGACAAGAGCTCAGTGCATTCTGAGGATGCAGCCTAAGGAGGCAGTCTGAGGACAGGATCACCCCTTTGGTCTGAGCATTGATAGTGGTAAAAGGTCTCTCTAGTGACTGGTTGTTTTGTTTCTCTGATTCTTCAGCTTTCACCCCCTGATATCTGACTCCAGGTTTTATTTATTAAGACCAACTAGAATTTGTGCTACAATCTATCTATCGATCTGTGTATCTAAGTATCTCTCTAAATGTCCATCCATCCATCCGTCTGTCTGTCTGTTCATCCATCCATCCATCCATCCATCCATCCATCCATCCATCCATCCATCCATCCCCCATCAGCCTTCTATCTGCAGAGTTATTAGAACTACCATGAACTGACTACTTTAGTTTCATGCAGGGGAAGAGAGAAGCTATACAATGAGTAAATTTTAGTGTCAGGCTTAGAGAACTAAGTAAAGGCCCTTTTTGATTAGAGGCCATCTCTCCCCACCCCACCCCCACCCTCCCACTATTTAGACTTTTAGGCCACATTCAGTTGGAATTGTGTGGTTTACAGCTAAACCATGCTGATACATTAATTCTCCCAGAGATTTTGCTTAATAAAGTGAGAAATCTCATTATAATCCATAGTCCTAGTTTTAGTCACTGACACTGAGCTATTTGCCTGAGTCATGTAATAGCATAACAGAAATATTCATTTGTCAAAGCATTTGAATCTTAGTAGCTCCAACAGGAAAGGACCAAGATACAGGGAAATATTTTAATGTCGCCAAGAAAGAAGCGTGAAGACTGTGGGGACAGCACTTCCTGACAGGGTTATGCACGTCAAATGGATCATTCACATTTACACTACATGTTTTAGCTTGGTGCCATTCCTAGTTTTGAAGGGTTTATAATTGACAGATGGTATCTAATGCAGCCTTTCCCCCTGCCTATTGTGAAGAGGAAACCTTTGCCAAGACTTTACAATATGAAAACCATTCCTGGTTCCTAAAGGGCAGAAATGAATCATTTTCTTTTTGGAACAAGCTGAGGATGGCCCAGAAATACCAACAACATGGCCTACATGCCAAGGTACTGGCATTCAAAGACATATATGTGGGGGGAGAGGGTCTCTCTCTCTCTCTCTCTCTCTCTCTCTCTCTCTATCAGCTTTGCTTGACACTGTAAACCGGAAGCTCCTTGTGTGATAAAACAAGAGACTAGCCTCCTTGGAGCTTCTCACCCAGGGTTAAAGAAGTGGAAATCCTTTTTTTGTTGTTGTTGCTTTTCTGTTTTTCAAAACAGGGTTTCTCTGTGCAGCCCTGGCTGTCTCAGAACTCACTCTGTAGATAGACAAGGCAGGCCTCAAACTTGGAGATCTGTCGCCCACTTCTGCCTCCCAAGTGCTGGGATTAAAGGCATGGTCACCCCTGGTAGGCTTAGGAAGACTCCAGAGGAAGTTTTACAATGTGGCTTTATTACTTATCTTAGTTGGAGAAGTGACCACTCAGTTTTCAGTGAAAGAAGCTGAGTTAGTTTTTTATTAGTAAAGTTTGTTATTTCACAATTTGATACATGCACACAATCTGTTCTGGTTCCTCTCCCCCTTCTCTCTTCTATGCCCCTCCCATCTCTAACAGCCTCTCCCTAAAGTATTTCCCCTGTTTAAGTTTATTTGTATCTAAAGTTTGGTTTTATTTTAAGAAAAGAAAGTACCCCCTCCAGAATTTCTTTTTCTTATAGTGATACATTTCTTTTTGGTATTCTCACTATGGAGAATATTATTTTGAGATAGGGTCTTACTATGTAGCATTGGCTGGCTTGGAACTTGCTACATAGACCAGACTGTCTTCTAACTCTCATAGAGATCCGCCTGCCTCCTGAGAGGTGGGATTAAAGGCGTGCCACCATGCCTGGATAGACTTTTTTTTACTTTTGTTCTCTATTTCTTTTTTTGAGGCAAGGTTTCAAATATCCCAGGCTGGCTTTGAACTGTATAGCCAAGGATGACTTTGAATTCCTGATCCTCCTGCCTCTACCTCCCAAGTGTTAGGATTACAGTGTGTACAACCATAGCTTATTTTTTTTAATAATTGGTGTAGTGTTGCCTTCTCCATAAACTTATGTGAATCTTGATTCAGATAGATTTTTATGATACACTATATATGATACATAAATGATATGATACATATATGATATGATACAGGCATTTGTATCTAAATTATAATCTACATCCCTGTTCTAATTTGTTTTCTATTGCTGCGATAAACAGCAAGACCAAAAGCAAGTTGGGGAGAAAAGGGTTTACAGTCCCTCATCAAGGGAAGGCTTGAGGCAGGAACGGGAAGGCAGAAACCAAGATTAAGGAGGAACACTGCTTACCGGCTTATGCCTCTTGGCGAGCTCAGTTTGATTTCTAACATAACCCAGGGTCAACTGCCCATGGTCACCACCCATAGTGGCCTGGATCCTCCAACATCAATCATGTGTTAAGAAAATTCCCCATGGACTTGCTCACAGGCCAATGCGATGGAGGCATCTGCTCAACTGAAGCTCCTCCAGATGACTCCAGATTGGGTCAAGTTGATAAAAACACCAGGGAGCACAAACCTGGAACCTGGAACCCTTCCACATCAGCACACAGGTAGACTTCCATGGACACTAATCACGAGAGACACACATTTCTTAGAAATTAGTCCTAATAAGAAAATAGGTTGTTAATTAAATACTTAGGATAATAAGACAGTCATGAGCTGTTTTTTCCCCTCAAATACTGGTAATTATTCCTAAGGTATCCCCATGTCTCAGTCATGTCCCATTTCCTCCTCCTCCTCCTCGTCCTCCTCCTCGTCCTCGTCCTCGTCCTCGTCCTCCTCCTCATCATCCTTCTCTTCCTCCTTCTTTCCCCCCAGACAATGCTAAGCATTGAACCTAGGGCTTCGTGAGTGCTAGGCAAGCGCCCTACCACAGAACTGTCTCAGTCCTCCACAATGCTGCCTGAGCCCTCTTTTTAAACTGCAAACCCGACTCAAAATTCTCCATGCTGCTTTCCTTCGCAGAAGCATCTGTAATTAGACGCTGTAATTGGACCAGAGCAAGGCTCTACTGACGATAACACCCATAACGACACGAAGCACAGCCCTCATGCCTCACAACACATATTAGTGAAGAGCTGGTGGCCAGCCCCGCGTCCCTAAGAGTGTTCCCATGTTCATCCGTTTGGTCTCCGGAAATTCACCACGGACCCAGCAGAAAGGGAAAATGGGTAAGGGTGGAATGTCTGCATTTGTGTCAGAAGCAGAAGCAAATCCTTTCTGAATCACCAAGAGACCGCAGAACGGGCCACAGAGAGACTTCATCAAGGGTTTTTAATACAACTAAAATCAATCCATCCACTCCATCTGCTCCGAGCACACCGAGGCTGCCGCAAGAGATGTCACTAAGAGTTAGAGCTGCATGGAAACCTTCAAGGTGTCAAGTGAGCACATTTTTAGGTGTAGAAATGTTACATGGGCACACCACAGATTCACCAGTGATTCACTTCTTAAAAACCGGCAACAAATGGACCCAGGAATCTACAAGGGAATAAAAATATCATGAGAGTCAAGCTGAGTTGAAGCAGGGTAGCTCAAAAATCAATACTGTGCTTTTAAACTCTTAAAGGGAGACCCAGGAGGGCTGCACTCATTTTGTCCTTCTGAGTGGCACTCCTCAGAGGATGGGGGGGCGTGGTACTTCAGCCAGGACAGTCTCTCCCAACACGCCACTTGTTAGAATTCTCAGTTTCAGTTTCCCTGCGAGTAACTTTTTAATTGTTCTGTTATCTGATGCTGGGCAAAAGAATCTCCCCTCCCCTCCCCTCCCCATGCTACAGGTGGGATTTTGGATTTTCACACGCGCAGTTGGTGGCTAGCTGGATGGAGCAAAGGAGAGGGTCCTCTTCCCAGACACACTTGGCAACAGTGGAAGGAAAATTGCCACCCACTGCCGCTCAGCAGAACTTTTCAGAGAGGAGTTAGAATTCCCTGCTATTGAATCAAACTTTCTTGTGCCCCTTGTACATTGGGAAGGGGAAAGGAGATGCTTCTGTGACTCTCTCAGCACCTTCAATAGGTGCGAAAGGTAAATTGAAGGCGTGTGAAGGAGTGAAGGGGCTTTCTTTAAGGAGTAGTCTATAGAGGTTTTGACCCCAATGGGGTGATATTATTGTCCCTTAAGGATCCTTTTTAAAATAAGATCGTGTCAGATGATGTCTGCAGCTTTTAGGTCTTATGCATAGTGAAGCATCTTTCAACTCTTTCAACTTCACTTTTTTTTTTTCCTAGCCAGGATTTCTCTTGTAGCTTGCTTACAAGCTGGTCCTGGAACTCATTCTGTAGGCTGGCGTTGAACTCACAGAGATCCGTCTGACTCTGCCTCCCGAGTGCTGGGATTAGAGGTGTGCACAACTACCATCCGGCCTCAACTTCATTCTTTATTCATTGCCTGGCCAGGTGCTTTGACGCCATAGTGTTGCTGGCCTGAGAAATGAGAAATTTCCTAGGAAAGACAGGAAGAGACAACCTTGTTGGCTCCAACTGTCTTTTGTGTATATGTGTACATGTTTGTGTATTTTATGATGTAGTGGTATGTGTGAGCATGTTTGTATAGTGCGGGTATGTGCATGAATGACCCTGTGTACATATGCATGTGAGGTCAGAATCTAACCTTGGACGATAGTCTTCAGACATTTTTTTGAGACATGGCCTCTTAGCAGCCTAGAGTTTTCCAATTCGGTTAAGCTGGTTGACTAGCAGACTGCAGCAATCCTCATGTTTCTGTCTCCCAAACACCGGGATTACAGGTATATGCTACCACACCTAGCTGTTTTAACATGCATTCTGAGGATGGAGCTCAGGTCCCCATATCTGCATGGTAAGCACTGACCAAGGGAGCCACCTTCCTGCTCCCAAATTCTGTCCCTCCCTGTTGATTGGAAGAAACATGATGGAGAATGAGTAAAGTAGACACAAAACTAATGGCTCTCACATATTACAATGGTTCTAGTCATCAGGCTTCCAATAGAAACTGCAGCACTGGTGTTGATGGCCCGTAGTGCTATCTAGAACTAGTTTCATAGGTTTCTAGGTTAGAAAAATCTGAAAGTAACGCCTGAGCTTACTCAATGACCTTGGGGTACAGGGGGACCTAGCTTGCATCTGGGGTGATTAGACACAGAGACTTGGGGGTGGGGGTTGTGTTCTTGAGAGGAGCTCTTCCTGGGGTGCATGAGTGGCCCAGGGCACTATGGGACTGTGGGGACGGTAGCTCAAGAATGGCTTCCTGGAGCTGGTCCCTCTGAGCCTGGACACTGCTCAGCCGGTGTGTCTCAGGGGGACAACATGAGACTGAGCTTGGGAATGCTGTAGACAAGAAGTCAGGTAGGTGCCTGGACGCCCATAGCCACAAGAAGGGCAATCACCAGGTTCTGTTAACAGAAGAGTAGACTTCCATCTTTAGCCTTCCAACATTCTAGTCCGCCAGCACCCCCTGAAAGGGACCCACCCATTGGAAGTGGGGACATGAAGATTCCAGACTCTCCAGATCTCAGCATCAACAAGCTTAATGAAAGAGAGGGTGGGTTTGCAGCTGAGACAACTGCTTATAAACGGCTCCCTCGATTGGCAGCCCCTAACCCACCAGAAGAGACCGGCGACATTGCAATATGTGACTCCTGAATCTTGATAGCCTGAAGCAATACAGTCTACTTTTCAGCGTTATCGCAAGCCTGATGATGTGGGTGGGTGGGCTCAGCTCTGTGTACGTAATTACTGGCTGCAGACTGAGGCTGTCCCCTCCGTCTGAAGCATGTCTGTGACAATACAGAGGGGAAGAGAGGGAAACTGGAAACGTCACTCTGGCGTTAGAGTTTCTTCACGGAAATGAAACAGGTTATGTAGACGCTACAGATGACAAGTTGAAAGGAGGGCCTGCAGCTCTACCACTGGAGAGAGGAGCTGGACATGGTGGACTGACGAGGAGAACGAGTATTAGGCAAAATTTCAACAAAAATGTTTGCATAATTGACCTGTTAAATTAAAAAGGCAGATTCAGGCAGTCACATAAATTCTTCCCTTTACATTTAAAGACAGACTTACCTAATTAAGACAATTTTTTTTTAAAATCCTGCAATGGTAATTAAAATACATACTGCAACTAAATAAAGAGAAATTGATAAGCCAAGACTTTGAAATGTAAACATCTATAATTCTTTTTTCATAGTAAAAGCCTTTGGCTCTCAACTACACAGGCTTGTTTCCTTTCTTTCTGACTTTCAAACATGCTTTAAATAAAATCTAACAGCACATTCTTAGGAATGTAAGTGCAGGGGCTAAAGAGACAGCTCAGTGGTTAAGAGCGCTTGCTGCTCTTGCAAAGGACCCAGGTTCAGTTCCTAGCAAGCAGGTTGGGTGGCTCACAACCATCTGCAACTCTAGTTCCAGGGGATCTTCTGGCCTCCGTGGGCACCTGTATGCATGTGGTACACATATATACACCCAGGCATATGCACATACAAACTAATATGAATTGAAATGTGTTTTGAGTATGAGATGAAAGTAGTTTGGGAAAGAGAAAATGTAGAGAAAAGAATAAACAACAAGGGGTCTTGAAAAATGACTCAGCTGTTAAGAACACTGCCTGCTTTTCTAGAGGACCCAGGTTCAATTCCCAGTACCCACATGGCAGCTTACAACTGTCTGTGACTCCAGGAGCTGACACCCTCACATAGACATGCATGCAGGCAAATCTACAATACACATAAAATAAAAATAAACAAAATAAAAAAATGAACAACTAAACCAATATTCTTCTCTCCCAACCTCTCAAGGGCAGGAAACAAACTTGCCCACAATGCTTCACGTTACTGAACTTCTCCTTCAGTGTCTAGAAGAAGGATCACACTTTTAACGCTCTCCTCCCTGGCTTTCGGTTTCCTTTTCACTTTGTCTCTTGGGGAATGTTTCCTGTCCACGATCTGGGTATATTTTAATGTTTTAGCTAATAATATGTAATCTGACCAAGATGGTGTTAGGTGTGTTGTGATCGTCTTTTACAGAGCTGACTTACAAGATCAAAGAGGTAGGTCTGGTGGTTATAGAACACTTCCTTTCCATGACCTCGGAGTCCACAGAAGTACCCGTAGCTGACCTGTGTGGATGCTGGAAGAGCATGGAGCAGGTAGGAGCAGCAGGCATTAACTAAGTGGTCCCAACTACAGCAGAAGCCAAAGCCATCTGGAGTTTTCTTACTCTGCACCTTGGAAGGACATAGGCTGATGAGATGGATGGAAGGAAGGAGATCACGTCATCTGCTTTCAGGCATTTCAGCAATTCCTGTGTCATTAGGGAAGAATCAGTTTCACTGAGAAGCTAAACTCCTCAGTGTCTCAGACAGCTCAAATGTGAATATATACAAATATTTCAAGATAGGAAACACTGAATAAAACAGGATAAGAGGAAATCACATGGGAATCTGGAAAAGGATAAACGGAGATATGTATTTGTGTGTGTGTGCGTGCATGTGAATGCAGTGCCTACGAGGTTTCGGTTTCCTGGAGCTGGGCTTAAAGGCAGCTGTGAAGCCTGATGTGGGTGCTGGAAACCAAACCGCATCCTCTGCAAGAGCAACAAGCTCTCTTCACTCCTGAGCCCTCTCTCCAACTCTTTGTTTGTTTGTTTTTTTGAGACAGCATCTCTCTACGTAGCCCTGACTATCCTGGAATTCACTATGTAGACCAGGCTGTCTCAAATGCACAGACTCTACCTGCTCCTGCTTCTCAAATGATGGGACTATTTAAAACTGTAAAAACATTTCACAAATATGCCTTTGCCATTATTTTCTTCCTGATAGAAACCTAAGCTGTTTCCACTACAGCAATTTTATTATTATTGATCATCATTATTATTATTTAACTGTGATAAACAGTGTTCTGATAGGGAAATTTCTACCCTGAATAGAATTTACATTATAGGGCTGGGGAGATGGCTCAGTGTGAAAAGGCACTTTCCACCAAGCTGACAATCTGAATTTGATGCCAGGACTCATACAGTGGAAGAAGAGAAAGAACATAGTCCTCTGACCTCCAAGGATGTGATGTAATAGCATGTTCACAGATAAGCACACACACACACACACACACACACACACACACACACTCTCTCTCTCTCTCTCTCTCTCTCTAAATAACATGTAATAAAAATTTAAAATATTTTACATTATAGTTTGGATAAAACAATAAATAAGACAACAGACAAAATACCCAGGCTATGTCTAATTTCTCCTCTTCACTTTTTATTTAGTTTATGTAATTATTTTATATTTAATTTTTATAAGTTGTTTTTAAATATTTGGAAACAATAAAATCTAAGTAAACCAATGTAGAGATTTGTAGATACTTATTCAGTTTGTGCTCATAGACTTAGGCAGACATCTTCCCTCATTCTCTGTGTCCTCATCATTGTGGCGGGTTCTCTCACAACCTGACTGGGTTGGGGCTCATCCAAGATGCTGGCTGCTCAGGCTCCTCGGGAAGTTAATTCATCTCTTGCCTGGACTTGCGGCAGAGCATTGAAGCAGTCAGGGTCTTAGTTTTGAGATTCAGGGAGTGATGACAAAAACATTTGCCCTCTTTTTCTAGGAGGAGATTCACAAATAAAGATCAGTGGGATTTCCTCTCCAGGCAGGAAGAGGTGCTGGGCACCCAGAGGGGGGTGGAACTCAGCACCCTACCTGGAAAGATCAAAGAGCCAGGCCCACTTCAAGTCTCTTTCTTGAGCAAACCGGTGTTGAGGCTGTGGGTGGGGTGACTGGGAACTGAGGAGGACAGAGAGCTTTCAAAGAGAGAGCTCTGAGGAATGAACAACACGTCACTACGGTACCCCCTCACCCCCCACCCTCCACCGGGGAGTCGGCCACAGTGGATCTGAATGTCGGCTGTCCCATAGTGACGATGCCTTCTGGGCGTATTTTCTCCATAGTTCCCAGGCTGAGAAACTGAGTTTTCTCTTTTCCCATTCTCTTTTCTTCTTCCCTTGTACCACAGTGCACACCCCTCCACAGCGAGTGATGCTCGCTCTGCAATTCGGAGCCTTTAACTTCCTTGCAAAAGCCAAGAGCCTCCTCTTCTCATCTTTCACCGAATCTACGTTCTCCCCACTCGGAACTGGCTCATGGGGTTTCAGTTAATTGCTGTATTTCTTTATTAAAGCTGCTTGGAACACTCCTATTCCTTGTCGCTTGTGATCTCTTGAGGCGTTTTCTCCACCAGCTCCAGTTCCCAGCTCCCGAGAAGAGACCTCTTGCCTTGCTGAGAACCGAAAGACACAGCTCTCAGCCCAGCCCCAGTACTTTAACAGATGAAGGCAAAGCAAACATGGTGGAGGAAATGAATGCTTGTCTCTCCTCTGCAGCTCAGTAAATAACAACTGTCCGTGGTCTAGCGTCCACGCAGGACTTCAGCTTCAGTACTGAGGAGGCAGCAGTTATCTCTAGGCGACAACTGGGTAAACCTGGAGTCTGACCTGGATTGCTGCCTCTGGGAACCAAGGTACACAGAATTATGGAGATTAGCCTCCCCCTTCTCCCGCCCCCCCAACCCTATCCTCCTCTTGGAGGCAGTCAGCCCCCTCCCCCTGAAGGTTGTCTGGCAGTTTATCTTCTCTGCACAGTGGGGGAGCAGATCCAGCATCCCCTCCACACCGGGGCAGGTCTGTGTCTGGTCCGCAAGCAATCCCTCCTTCAGCTGAGTAAACTCTGCGCAGAAGCAGTTCTCAAAATTTCAAGATGCCCAAAGAAACTGAAGAGGTTAGTTTCCCCACTGGAACCAGCCTTGTCAGTAGAGGGGCAGGGCATTAAGACTCCTCCTGCAGAAGCTATTTACCAGTCACAGACAGCGTTTGATAGCACGGGAGAGAGGGTTCTAAACTGGCCTTTGAAAAGATTAGGATTCAGATGGCCTTATAGCATGCTTTAGTACATGCTTGTGCGTGTGTGCGCACACGCTTGTTGAGGAGGGGAGAAGAGGGAAAGAAAGAAAATGGGGGAAAGCCCTCCACAATCTCAACTGTTGACAGTTCAGTAAAACCAATTTGCTAAATAATAAACAAAAATCCTTGAGCGCTGACTCCGTGGATGTGGAAGTCTGCTTTGGATGGCAATATGTGACGACATCTCCGAGAAACATTGATATGACCATATTTCTGTCTGAGTGGAAATATGTTCTCTCCGTGTGGGTACAGAAGCTGTAAGGAAAGAAAGGCAAACAACACATTGGAGACGTGTCAGTGTTGAAGCTGCTCTCTGCCAGGGCAAACCGCTTGCCTTCATTCTGCAAATTTCCCTGCAGAGGTTGTCACGAGATTTGCCAACATGATCGGGAAGCCAGAATTCTTCAAGGAAAAGTAAGGAAAGAGATTTCTCAGATGGCTGCTCCATAAGGCTTAAAACACAAGGCGCAGCTCTGCAGCAAGCAGGTAAAAGCCAGAGAAAAGCTAGGCGATTCCAGGAGTAGAAAGACAGCCACATACATTTTAGGTATTAGCATAGAGAACTCTGTGTGTGGTGTCCTTATCCTTACTCCCAAGGGAGAGTTCAGGCTTTGACTTTGCATCCCCACAGGGAATTCAGCTCAGTGGCTTAGCTCCAAAAGAACACTGAGTCTGCCTGAGCCTTGACCTTTGGCTTTGTAGCCTCCGGAACAAGTAGAATTTTGTACATACTTATAATGCATTTGGATCAAATTCCTGCTCCTCCAACTTCTCTTCTATCTGCCTGCTTCTGTTCCCTCCCAACTTCATGTGATATATATTATATTTATATATATTATATATATATTTAAACCCACTGAGTCCAGTTAAGACATGCCTGTGTATGTGTAAGTGCAGAAGCATTTCCTGGGGCAGGTGTAGACTGTCAGGGGCTGCCTCTCAGAAGAGAATGGAACTGTCCCTTCCCCAGCACCCATCAATTGCCATAGCTTCTTAGTTAGCGGAGGGACTCCATGAGCCCCTCCCCCATCCAGATGGGGTTTGGGTTGGTTTGATCTTGTGGTCTTCTGTGTTCAGTTATATTTCTTGATCTTTTTTGATGTTGTTGTTTGTTTGTTTACTTTAAAAAATGTTTTCTTTATTATTTATTATATGTACAGTGTTCTGCCTGCATGTACATCTGCAGGCCAGAAGAGAGTATCAGATCTCATTACAGATGGTAGTGAGCCACCATGTGGTTGCTGGGAATTGAACTCAGGTCCTCAGGAAGAGCAGTCAGTGCTCTTAACATCTGAGCCATCTCTCCAGCCCTGTTTGTTTGCTTTTGTTTCTCGAGACAGGGTTTCTCTGTGAAACAGTCCTGGTTGTCCTGGAACTCACTCTGTAGACCATGCTGGCCTCAAACTCACAGAGATCTGTTTGCCTCTGATTCTTGAGAGCTGGTAGTAAAGGCGTGCGCCACCACCACCTGGCTCCATGTATCTTTTAAAAAAACAGTTTATGTGTACGAATGTTTTGCTTGCATGTAAGTCTATGCAGTACATGTGTGTGGTGAACACTGGAAGACAGAAGAGGGCATCCCCTGGAACTAGAGGTTCAGACAGCTGTGAGCCACCATGCAGGTCCTGGGAATCACACCCTAGTCCTCTAGCTGCTGAGCCGTCTCTTCAGCCTCCACTCTCCATATATCTTAGCTAAGGTTTTAGATACCCACTTGCTTCTTCTGCTGCATCATGACGATGCGGATAAATGAGCGAGTTGAGGTTGAAGTCTCAAAGACCCTCTCTCATTCAGAAGTTGTTTTACTTGTGGCTCCTTGAAACATAAGCAAACAAACCCAAAATTCGGAGAAACCCAGAACACCGGCTCTCTCTCTGTCTCCTCCTCCATGCCCTACACATGTGTATGCCAGAGTTGTTACCCATTCAGACATTCGTAGATGCAGAGGTCAGTGCTGGGATGTTATCCTTAATCATTCTCCTTGTTATTACGGTTTTAAAAATACTCTGTTTCGTCTAGTGTGTGTCTTTGTATGCCACATGTGTGAGTGTGGGAGCATACATGCCACAGAAGCATGTGTGAGGTCAGAGGACAGCTTGTAGGAGCTGCTCTCTCCTTTCACACACCGTGGGATCTTGGGATCCGGAAACAGAGCGCAAGTCATCATGGTGGAGGTAAAGTGCTTTGACTTCTGAACTATGGCTCCCTTGCTTTCAGGACAAGCTCTCTCTCTCTGAATCTAGACCTTGACATTTTGGCTAGACCAGCCGTCACACCCCTGGGATATGCCCGGCTCCGACACTCGCCCACCCCTGCTCCAGTGCTGGGGCACCAGTGCAGGGCCAGGTTTCCCTTCTTATGTGGGAACTTTGGATCTGAACTCCCGTCTTTGCGCTTCTGCGGCAGGCACTTTACCCATGGAGCCGTTTCCCTGGACATCACTTTTTAACAAACTCAGAGTACCATCTTCTGAGAAATGAAACATTAATTCAGATCCCCGTAAGAGGAGAAACATCATATCTGCCCCCTGACCCCAGCGTACTTTGTTTCTCTGGAACGCTTCCTGTACCGACCCACCCACACGAGCCTGCACCTCATCTGACTGCAGTATCTCGGAAACTATTTTGATTGAGGTACTCATTTCTGCATGTAGGCATGGCATGACTCACACACCCACTCCGACTCTGTACATGCTTCCTGGCACCAGACTGAACTGAGACCCGCTGAGGAGAATCCACGGGCAGTAGGACCTCGGGATCCCAAGAAGCAGGGGAACATGTATCAAAATCTTTTCACGTTTCCTCATTGTAGCTCCGAGAATTCAAATCTGGCCTTCCTGCATTTACTGCATGGGGACACACAGAACTGTGATTTCTTTTCTCCCAGTTTGTGTGGGAAAGGAACCAGACATGACTAAAGTGGATAGATGAGATGGGTTTTGGAGGCATTAAAGCTACAGGGGCGTTTGCTGGTCTACTGGAACGATTTTTCGTTAAAAAAAAAAACAAAAAACCCTATCTTATTTATTTTGTGCATGCATGTACACATTTAGATAATTCTGATGGCAAGGTAGAAACCATCAGATGGTCAGATATGTCATTTAGATGGCTGGGTAGGTATGGTGATACATGCAAGTTATGATGGGAAGCAAAGCAGACAGCTGCTGTCTTTACGGGATTTACAAGTTTCGAATTTGGGAAGAGCTTATAAACTGACTTTAACCCACTCGACTTCCATGTCATGGCACCTGGGTACTCATACAAACATCTTCCAGAGTCGTCATCATCATATCCTCCTCCTCTTCTTCTCTTTCTCCTCCTCCTCCTCCTCCTCCTATTCCTCCTCCTCCTCTTTCTCTTCCTCCTCCTTCTTCCTTCTTTCTTTGTCATAGGCCAGCAAGACAGTTCAATGGCTAAAATAACATGGATCCAAGCCTGACGACCTGAATTGGATCTCTAGGATCCCACAGGGGAAAACCAACATACTTGACTGCCACACAGGCAGTGAAGCTCCAACCCTTGTACTGGTGGCTATTATATTCTCTCCCGTCATCTGGTGGGGAGGCCTCAGCTCTAGATCTCCACACATAAGCTCCATTTATTTCAGTGCCCACATCTGGCCGCCCAGCATGCCGGACTCTGCATACTTAGCCTAATTAACCAACGGAGCAGTCAGTATCATTAGTGACTTCCACGTACCAGACATTGTTCCAGGTATAAACGTAACAGAAAGACGTACTCCTGTTGAAAAAAAAGTGATATTTGAGTAATACATTTACTAGACAAGTGAGCTGGAGTCTTTTTTGATCTTTACAAGATCCAGTTTCATGTGCAATGCTCCTCTATGGTTCCTTTCATCTCTGATTTGGGAGTTCACTTGGTTAATTGCAGCTTGTCAGGGGTATTATGTCATAAATCTCTTTCAATATTGCAGTGAAGGGGCTGGCGAGATGTCTCAGGGGTAAAGGTGCCTGCTGCCAAGCCTAATGACTTGAGTTTGATCTCTGGAACCCACATAATGGAAGGAAATAATGGGCTTTTGCAAGTTGTGCTCTGACCTCCATGCACACACCGTGGCATGTGCACCCCCATAAGGAGCAAATAAACGTAATTTAAAAATAAATTTGCAGTAAACAAAACATTTATTGTGGAGACATTTCCACTGCTTGTACAAATCACAGCCCTTTTATTCCTGATGCTTATTTTCTGAAGACTGGCTGGGTAGATAGATAAGTGATAATTCATTGCTTTGTATAGGAAATGACAGTTAAGGACATACGTGGGGTACAGCCAAATTAGAATTGGTATAGCAAATGACTTCACACAGCATGCTCAACTTCATCTTTACTTTAGGGTTTAGTTTCTTCCTATGGACAAAGGGTCAGCACTTTTTCCTACTGTTCCTAGTGAGATACAAGCTTTCCATAAATGACATATATTATTATTAATTACTCAGCAGTAGTCAGAACATTATAAAACTGAAAAGGATCTTAGAAGTCATCTACTTACATACAGTTAATATCATCTTTTGACATAAGTTTTCTCCAATTTAAAAGATATCCAACTGTTGGGTGGTGGTGGCACATGTCTTTAATCCCGGCACTTGGGAGGCAGAGGCAGGAGGATCTTTGTGAGTTTGGGGCCAACCTGGTCTGCAGAGCAAGTTCCAGGTCAGGCTCCAAAGCTGCAGAGAAATCTGTCTTGAAAAACAAATAAGAAAAAAAAAACCCAAAAGACATCCAGTCATACTTTGTATCTTGATCTGACTGTACAAATTAACATGGATATTTCAGGTATATTAGAGACCTAAATAGGTTGGAAAATAAGCTTGGATTTGGCACTTATTAAAATCATGCTTCCTGACAAGGGTCTAATGAAAGTAAAAATAGCTCTAAATAAGTCAATTGCATCACGCTGATGCTGATTCATATCATAGTTGAAAGTAATCACAATGTTTATATCATTCATTAGCCAGCTTTCTATTTTGATCAGAAAGTAGCTTGAATAATGACCGCTCCCACCTCACTGTGCCGTCATGGGCATTGCACATCTGTGATAGGGCTGCACAGGGGCAGTGTTGGTGACAGGTCAAGAAAAGCCACGAACTTGGATCCTATTCAGTCTGCACTTAGCAGGGAATCAACAGAGCTTCATGTGGGAGATACAGACCAGTTCAGTGGATTAAAAAGCCAGGTACAGCTCTGGTGAGAAGGTGCAATGAGGAAAGGCTTTGTTGTGCAAGAGTAGGGACCTGAGTTCAATTCCCCAGAATCCACTTACACCTGTGGTAGTATGCCTTTATAATTCTAGTGGTGAAAAAAAAATAGAGCCAGTTCATCTGGTATATGCTGTAGCAGAGAGAGAGAGAGAGAGAGAGAGAGAGAGAGAGAACTTGTCTCAAACAAGATAGAAACCAAGGACCAACAGCTAGGGCGATGTTCTGACCTTCACATACATGCCCTGGCATGCACATACTCACACAAACAGATCTACACATACACACACACACACACACACACACCACACATACACACACAGATTTTTAAAAATCCAACTATTTCTTGTCAAAAATACACCTTATTGGCAAAGGTACACACAGACTGAAAGTAAAAGGTTGAAAAATCCTGGACCAATGAAACAGAAACTGCAAATGGGCAAGGATAGTTATTCTCATTCCATGAAAAGTACACACTAGGGTAGAATTAGTTACTGTCTACTTATTTATATAGGGAAAAACCCATCAAGAAGATGCAAAGATTGTCAAATATGTGCTCTGACTATCCCATGCACAACATTTCACTAGGCTAACACTGTTGGGCATAAAGTGAAAAATGGTTTCAGATCAACACAATGGGCCAGCAACAGTCTACTCACACAGATAGATGAGACAGCACAACCAACCAAGAAACTTGACAGCTTAAGGGCATCACAGATGAAGCCAACTCAACAGACATCTATAGCAGATGCTACCCAACGCTGAGAGTGGCACCAATGCTTCTCAGCAGCCCATGGAACTTTCCCCCAAATAGATCACAGTTGAGGCCCATAAAGCAACTCCTAACAAATACAGGATTTCTTTTTGTATCTTACCAGATCATAATAGAATAAAACTAGAAATCAACAGCAAGAAGTGCATACTATATAAAACATGGAGAATAAATAATACACTCTCGCATAGTCAATGGTTTTTTGAAGAAATCAGTAACAAAATTAAAAAAAAACTCTACACTCATATACACATGCAACAAGAACTTACCAGAACATTGGGATACAGCAAAATTAGCTCTAAAGAGACCATTTGCAGCTATGGGCACCAATCTTGAGAAAGCAGAGAGAAAAAAAAGAAAGAACTTAATGATGCACCTCCAGATCTCAGGCAGCAGGAGCAACTCAAACCCCAAACCAATAGACAGTAAGAAAGGGTAGGCTGGGGTGGGATCCAGGCATGGTAGCACTCACCTTTACTTAGCCGTGGAGGCAAAGGCAGGTGAATCTCTATGAGTTCAAGGCCAGCCTGGTCTATGTAAGAGCTTCAGGTCAGCCAGGGCTACGTGCTGAGACCCTGCCTCAAAAAAAAAAAAATAGCAACAAGAACACAAAAGGATTGAGGCGGAGTGGATGAAATGAAGGCCAACAGAACAACAAAGAATACAAGGAAGCTCTGTGGAATGATGAACAAGATTGGCAGACCCTAACCAAAGGAAGGGAAACAAGACCCAAATTAACACAGATAACACCAAAAAGGGCCTTTATAAAAGTTCCCAGTGGAGCATAGAGGATTACTAGAAGTGCTTTGAAAATTTATATTCTAATAAATTGGAAAATCTAGGAGAAATATGTGAATGTCACACATGAACAATCAAAATCAAATCTGCGCTAGTTCCAGGGAGAAGAGATGATTCAGATGAATTAGTCGAGTCTTCTTAGTGACCAAACACAAGAACTGGACAGAAGCAGACAGACTCTCCAAGACCTTCAAGGAAGAACAACCCAGCTAAGGAAGACCCAAAGGCAGCGTTCCTCCAGCTCCTCTGCAAAGTAGAAAGAGAAAAAAACGTTGCCAACTCATCCTGCGCTGTCATCCTTACCCATACAAGACACAGCAAAAAAGAAAGCTGCAGACCAATTCCATGTCATTCACAATAAAATTGATAGACCTGGAAATCATCAGATTAAGTTAACTAAGCCAAACTCAGAAAAAAAAAACAAACAACAAAACAAAAAACCCAAAACCAAAAGTCCAAAAACAAAACAAAATGAAACAAAACTCTGAATGCTTTCTCTCAGATGCTGAACCTAAGATTAAAGAAACAAGCCACTAAAGGAGAAGGTGGCCAACTTGAGGGGAGGGGACAGGTCAGGAAGGAGGGAGAGTGGATATGGTTGAAATACATTGCGTATGTATACATAAGCAACATCTTGAAAACCATGATTTTGGAGAAATAGCATAAATCAATAAAGAAGAACTTCACAGGGGCCCAGAGAGATGCTCAATGATCAAGAACCCTAACTACTCTTGTGGGGAACAGAATTTAGTTCCCAGAGCTCACACGGAGGCTCATGGGCATTCTATTAGTTCCAGGGGATCCCATGTCTTTTTCTGTCATCCACAGGATGAACACACATGGCATACATCCTTGTATGTATACAACACACACACACACATAAAATAAAAATAAAAGTGCCTTAAAATAATTTACAAGACAAAGGAAAGAGGAGCTAGCATATTTGATTCCTTCCCAAGTCACCCGCATTTCCCAAGGTGCCACTGAAAATGGTAGAGTGGATGGAGGACAAGCTAGATGTTGGTGATGACAAACAGAAAACAATGACTGTATCAAACTATCTGATTTCAGACTTAAAAATTACTATGCTTATTTATCAAGCCGACGAAAAGAAAATTGTTTATCCAAGAATTACAATGCTTTAGTCATGGAAAGGGCTTCAGCTGAGTGTTTTGTGTGTGTATGTGTTCACATGGATGTATTTATTATGTATGTATGCATGTAAATGTGAGTTTGGAGACCATAGTCAAGGTAGGATGTCTTTTTTTCTCAATCACTCTCTACCACTTTTGTTGTTGTTGTTTTCGAGACAAGGTTTCACTGTATTTTGTAGCCTGGTTGTCCTGGATCTCCCTTTGTAGACCAGGCTGGCTTAGAACTCACAGACATCTGCCTGTTTCTGCCTCCCGAGTGCTGGGATTAAAGGCGTACGTGCTGCTCCACCACCGCCTGGCTCTGCTTTATTGTCTTAAGATCAGGTCTCTCTCTGAATCGGAAGCTTGTTGCCCTTATGTGGCCTGGTTGGCCAGAGAGCTCTTAAGAACTGCCTATCTCTTTGCTGAAGCTCTGACGTTGCAAGCACGCACAGCCATGCAACGTTTTTCAATTAAAAAAAAATTATTCTTTGTGTGCATGCGCGCTATGGCCTTGTGTATGGAGTCAGAGGACAGCTTTATGGAGTTGGTTATCGTCTTCCATCTTTACGTGGGTTCCGGGGATCAAACTCAGGAGTCGGGGTATACAGCCAGTCCTTTACCTGCTGCTAGTCCATCTCTCTGGCCTGTCTGCATGCTTCTTCTGTGGGTGCTGGGGATTCAAACTCAGGTCCCCACGCTTGCAGGGCAGCACTTCTGCCCCTGAGCCAACTCCCAGCTCTGTGTGGAAGAGCATTTCTCCAGTAGTAGGAATCACCCTGACTTTTTCCTGCTATGCTGTCTACTCCAACGCTGAGCATGCTCTGGTGACGACGGTGGCCCTGGGCCAGAGGGAGGGAAATCTCACCATATTGTTGTCAGAGTGAATAAGCTGTGGAGCACGGGACAGGGATCTGTGGGCAGCCGAGGCTCTGACCCAGCAAATGGAGCCGACTGCACACACAAAGCCATGATTGGCCATGAATTGCAGGCTCCCGCACCTGGTGGGAGGGTGGCTGAGCAGCAAGCTAAAGAGGGTGGCTTCCTCCTTTTTTGAAATGCATGCAAGCACAAGCATGTATCACTTCTTTTTTAAGGGTGCGGTAGCCTAAGTAGTAGGGTTGGTGTTACCAAGATCAACAAAAATTATTACAGTGTATTTGGCTCCCACAATTTCTTTTCTTTTAAAAAATAATTTATTTTATATGCATTGGTGTGAAGGTGTCAGATCCCCTGGAATTGGAGTTACAGACAGTTGTGAGCTGCCGTGTGGGTGCTGGGAATTGAACCCAGGTACTCTGGAAGAGCAACCAGTGCTCTTAACTGCTGAGTCATCTCTCCAGCCTCTCCCCCAATTTCTTATATTTTCCCTTTTATCTTAACCATTATTTCATACTTTTATTTCCAGTGACAAAATTTACTGAGGACCTATTATGTGCAAGGAAATGTGCCAAGTGTTGATAACTAAGCATACAGGTCAGGACTGAGGGTATACAGGATGCTAGGATTGCTAAAGAGCGAATGGGGGGGGGCTGGCACTCCGGCAGCAACATGTGTGAATGCACAAAGTCCTAGGTCTGATCCCCAGCACTGTAGAAACTGGCACACTGGTGCACATCTGTAAGCTCAGCCCTTGGGAGGTAGAGGCTGGAGCATCTGAAATCTAATGCCATCTTCAGCTACACTGACAGTTTGAGGCTAGCCTGGGCTACATGAGATCTTGCCTCAAAAAAATAAAAAAATAAAAACCAAACAGATAAAACAAACAACAGTAGCAACAAAAGAACACTGGATGTGTAGATGGCTAGAAAAAGGCAAGAAGCAGCGGAGAAGAACTTCCGGAAGCTTCCAAGAGGTTTTTCCCAAACTGGGAAAAATGAGAGATGCAATTCATGGCATATGTTCCTGGGAATCTCTCCTGGGAGAAGGTAGTGTCTCTGAGGGGACCGGCCAACTTGATAGCATGTGCACTGGCTTCCAGACTTGGCAGAGGTTCCCATGTCACAGCTTTGCCCAGCACTGAGGAAGCATGGTCTCCCTGAGCATGCTCAAAGGAAGCCAGAAATCTGATTGATTCAAAATACAGCCAGGGAGGTCTGTTATTTATTCTCCCTAAAGGTCCATCAGAGCAGCAGAGGGATCCACCCCACACATTTTATTTGAGGGTGAATTCAAATGATTCTTCTGTCTCCTGGTTAATTCAGAGTCACTATCTACCTTCTTCCTAGCTGAAAAAAGAAATGCTGGACCATTTGGTGAAGATGAGGATTCCAGAAAAGCAAACACATGGGTGGGAACTAAGTGGTCAGCCTTCCAGACAGGGACCCAAATCTCCACCATGGTAATTACACTGGCACTGATGACAGGACTCACCGTTCTCAGACGTCCTTTTTACACTTAAAGTTTATTTCATGTGTGTGTGTGTGTGTGTGTGTATGTGCATGTGTGTGTTACATGTGCATGTGTGTTGGAGTGAATACACGTGTGTAATGGAAACCGAAGGAGAACACTGAGTGTTCTGCTCCACCCCTTTTTGGTTCATTCCCTTGAGGCAGGGTCTCTTTGAACCCAGAGCTAAAGAGGCAGTCAGCAAGTCACAGTCATCCTCCTGTGTCTGTTCCCTACAGTGCCAAGGTTCCAGGTACATAGGCTGGCTCTTTACATGTCTGGCTCCTAACATGACTATCCGGGATTTGAACTCATATCCTCATGCTTGAGCAGCAAGTGTCTTACTCACTGAGCCATCTTATCAGTCCTCACATATTCTTTTTATATTTTAAAAATGGAAGTTTTCCTGGAGCTGAGCATAGAACATGCATTTCCTAAGAGTGGTACAACCCTTGAGTTGCAAGAATAGCAACAGGCAAGCTGGCAACACGCATCAGCCGATTGCCCAACAATTTAGTTTAGACCTCTTTTTGTTGGGGGTCCTCACAACACCCCTGTAGTAGCCTCCCCCATTGATTTCTGATTATTATATTCCAAGCTCAGAAGAGCAGTGCGGATTAACATTCTATTTTCTCATCTTATTAATTTTATTGCACACTCAAGCTATATACCGTAGGATTTGGGAATGGGTCTTAGCAACCCCCAAACTACTGAACCACTGTCGCTCTCCAAGAGAGCCTGTGATGCATTCTTCTCTAGCCAAACAGGGAACCGATCTCTGCTGACGATTGTCGATTGTCTCCTGCCCTCAAGGCTGCCTGCCTGACAAGCCAAGAGAGAAAATTGCTATTGGTAATCTTTGGGATTTGAAGGGGTGCAGATAAGGGTGCAGCCACACAAGAGAGGCCTGAGGACCTTCGTGGGGGAGGGGAGCTTGATCTGACAGGCCCTTCTGCAGCAGGGTCCTCAAGCTAGGTTCTGTGGCCACCTGATGTGAGATAATTATTTGGGGGAGTTGTGTATCCTGGGATGGTAATGGCAACTCTTGCCTCTAAGTACCAGATGCCTTTTGTAATCAGCTCCCTTCCTCCGGTGCTGTAATAGAAAGGTAACTCTAGATATTGTTTGGGAATCAAACTCCCACTCCAGAGGGGAATCACTGTGAAAAGCAGTGGCCAAGATTAGCTTGTAGCTTGGCTGCAAAACTAACTTAAAGATAAGCATTTCTGGGACTGGCTGTGACCCTTGATAGGCCATTTGCCTACAACACACAAAGCATGTTCATTCCCCAGCATGAAGTGGATGTAGTGGTTTGTGCCTGTATTCCCAGGCTATGAAGTATAGAGGCAGGGCAGTCAGTAGGTTCAAGGTCACCCTTGACTATGTCTTAAACTGGAGGCCCTTCTACAAAATCACCAACCAAACAACCAAACAACCAAAAACCCAATGCAAAACAAAACACAAAAGGAATCTTGATACTGGGAGATAGACCACTTACATCCAACCATCATTATGAATGCAGCATTTGTCAACCTCACAGGAACAGCTGGGGCATCCCTTGGTCCAGTTTTTGACTTGAGTCCTCCAGGAGCTATCTCTGTCCCTGCCTTTATTCCCTCCAGCTTGTGAAAGAGAGCCCAGACCCATGCTTCCCGGGCTTGTCTGAACATTTATTCTCATAGGGACCTTCAGAGAGCCCACCAGGACACACCTAAGAGTCCCAGCACGGTTAAGCGTGGAACCCGCAATTACATATTTTAAGATTCCCCTGTGTTATTCTGACATGACTCCTCTGTGGGCTCGCGGAATTAGATGCTGGTGATGATGGTGACTGTGTAGCTACAGCTACGGCTGTCTGACTCTCCTGTAGACTGCACTAAATCCTTTCTGTGCAGCCTCAGACCTTCTCCAGCAGTTAGTTTCTCCTTGGAGAGGTGGAAAGGGCTCTGAGATTTGGATGACATACTGAAGTCTGTGCAAACGGCTCTGGGCTCCCACACCGGCTGCTGTCAGGACACCTCACTATAGCGCTGTCTTTTCTCTCTACTAAATTTTGACCTCCAAGAGCTTGGGAGCATAGAATAATTGAGATACACACAGATGCCCAGGGAGCAAGCCTGTCTGGAAAGAACTGGAATTTCTGTACACCCCTGGGTCCAGGGCTGTTTCTCCAGAGGTAGGTGGACAGAAGCGTTTAGGTGTCAAGTTGATCTTGTCTTATCTCTGAGTCTTGCAGATCCCGAAACAGGCAATGGAGGCTCCAGGACCGCCTGAGGGAGAGTTTCATAAAATGGTATTTTTACCATGCTACAAAGAACATTTTCCTCCTTAAATATGCAAAGCCACTACAGCAAGTATCACAAACTCATTCTGGTGATGCAGCCGGGCGACACTTAATTATCAGTTCCAGAAGCAAATTAGGTGAGAAAATTACTTGTCTTTTTATATTTATTTTAAAGGAATTCAAAGATAACGATTTAACTACCACAGCATAGTACATCCTACTGCTTCTCTCCTTTATCCACATCTGTTCTCTCTCCCTCTCTCTTTCTTCTTTCTCTCCTCTCTCTCCCTCTCTCTTTCTTCTCTTTCTCTCCTCTCTTTCTTCTCTCCCCCCTCTCCTCTCTCTCTCCTCTCTTCTCTCTCTTTCCCTCTCTTTCTTCTCTCTCT